>CM050219.1:16007500-16012500 GCA_027475355.1 Coilia nasus
TCATCATCATCTTCATCACTGCCACCCAGGTCCGCTGATAGGGGGGACAAACAGGCCTCTTGTCCCGGGCCCTGGGAAAGGGTCACATGGCATGCTATGTGTGAGTTCCATCTCATCATGTCACACACAAACTGAGTGTTCTTCTATCTATCTATCTATCTATCTATCTGTCTGTCTGTCTGTCTGTCTGTCTACCTTAAAGTAAACTTGCAATAAACTGCAGGGTTATTTTAAAGTATGTGATGGAGTTGTATTCTAAGTTTGTTGTCCATGACCCTGGCCAGCAGTTTCACTAGTTCACGTTCCGAAATTTGAGTACACGAGCGATTATTAAGATAAAGAGAATTTGGGGCGCTTCTCTTGATCCGGGGGCTCTCCGCGGAAGAGCCGCCTGCTGCGACAGGACGGATCAGAAAGTGCGTCCGCCGTTTCTGACAGAACGACTGCGCGGCAGAAGACTGGCAGGACGTGCGACCACCCGAGAAGCATTCGGGATCGATCTGAGGTGGCGATGAGAATGAGCATGTACAAATACAGTTGGCGAGCGTCTCTTGATCCAGGCTCTACGCGGTAGAGCCGCCTGCGCGGCAGGACGGATCACAAGGTGCATCCACGAGGCCCCAGCAGAACGACTGCGCGGCAGAAGTCCGACGGGACACGTGAGCACCCGAGAGGCATGATCGATCCCGAATAAGATTTAGAAAGTATCTCATGAGATAGTGTGAAACATTTTTAAATTGATGGCAAGTGAGACATTTAAATCATATGCGAGTAGAGCGTATTTGGGCAAGTTCGCAGGCCAGGGTCCTGATGTGCTAACAAGTCTTCGCATGACCCTACGCAAGGAGGTGTCATGAGAAAAACCGAGCAAGCACCCCAAAAGAGGCAAATATTTAAGAGACCCTTGGTCAGGACCGTGCAGTACGAATCACAACGTAAGTGTTGCTGAGCTTTCTTTAGATCTGATGGGTTACATCAGATGTATAGCTGATAAGCATCCGAGGACCATCAGCCGAGGGTTTTTTTTAATAATAGCTCGGGGAGACCGTTAGATGCTGCGGCGGTGGTTGTGCCAATTCGAGAAGAGTGAGAGGAGTAACAATCTGCTGGGATTCTTACTTGAGTAGTTATGGATTTAAGGTGGGATTGAACAGTGAGCGTGTAATTGGCCGTCCGTCGGACATGAAGAGGGGATCATTCTGAGAGGTGACGGAGACACGGTAATTGATATAATGAATGAATCTAGAATTGTAGGTTGCAGACGCGTAGGTGAATTTGAGGGTTGAAATTGGCACTGGAAGTCGTGAATTCGTTACATCTAAGCAGCCCAAAATACGCCAGAAAGAACGCAGCCATCAGCGTTAGGCCTGTATGGGGTTTGAACGCAGGAAATCAGCAAATTAATGGTGATGGGGAGCCGAAAGTCGAGAGTAACCGGTTTGGCCTTACGGATACCTTTAATCGTTAGAGAAATGCAGTAGCTAGGGAGCAATTTGCTGACTGGGAAGTAAACTAGTTCTGCTGCTACGGCTGAAGCGTTGGTCAGAGTACGCAGGTACTCCTCGATTTCCTTAGCTGAAATAAACAGGGCAGACAAAGCCTGCATGGGCCAACCCGATAGCCTCAAATGTGTAGGAATTTGTGATGGAGAACATTGAGGCATTAAACCGAAGGTGCTTCTGTCAATGATGGTACTGGAGTCAGGTCCGGGGCCACAGCCGGAGCCAATATTCCGGAATTCTGGAAGGCAAAGCGAAATCACTGTCCGTGAGGTGAACTAGTTCTGCTGCTAGAGCTGATGCATTGACCAGAGTACGCAGGTACTCCTCAATTTTCTTAGCGGAAATAAACAGGGGAGACGAAGCGTGCGTGGGAACTAGCGCGATAGCTGCCAGTGTGTGGCAATTTGCAAAGGGGAGCATTCTGAGGCGTGAACCAAAACGGCTGCGTTGCCCTTTGATGTTTTGCACGAAATAAATTACTCTTTATGTAGCCACCCTTTTAATTAATTAATTTATTTATTTATGTATTTATTTATGTACTTATTTTTTGGACCTACAGAACATGACTAAATTATCTCCGATTATTTATCAGTCACACTCTCGGGGAAAGGCGAAAACCCACGTTACCCAAAGAAAAACCACTCTTGCCAATTTTGTGGAAAAAACATTGGGAAGTCTGGGAAAAATTCCTTTACCAGCACCATAACAAATGGCTACTCAGGGTTGGACAGCCAAGAGTGGACGTGTGCTACACCACTGTTAAGATTATGAAAAATAAGATAACCGTTACAGGCAAAGCGCTATTAACCTACGTGTAAAATTATTCGATTTCAAAGTGGCGCTAAAAAAGCATAAGTCTATAAAATGCTACTGGGTCATTTCCAGGAGGTCCCGTTTTCCGTGGGTGGTTCAACCTCCGAAATATATTCCTGCCCACCTGCCCAGGACGACACAGTAATGCAGTTCAACATCCAGCGGTCATGGGGGCATGGTTCTGAGCCCTACACTGGCAGCCGCAGTGTAGCCTAAAACAAGCAGCGGTGCTGTTTAACGTTCGGCGCTCTCCAATAGGGGCACTGGTTTCGAGCCCTACACTAGCGGTGGCAGTGTAGCCTAAAACGAGCAGCGGTGCAGTTCAACATCCAGCGCTCTCCAGTAGGGGCACGGTTCTGAGCCTTACAGTGGCGGTGGCAGTGTAGCCTAATACGAGCAGCGGTCCAGTTCAACATTCGGCGCTCTCCAATAGGGGCACTGGCTTCGGGCCCTACGCTAGCAGCGGCAGTGTAGCCTAAAACGAGTAGCGGTGCAGTGCAACGTCCGGCGCTCCCCAGTAGGGGCACGGTTCCAAGCCTTACACTGGCAGCGGCAGTGTAGCCTAATACAAGCAGTGGTCCAGTTCAACATTCGGCGCGCTCCAATATGAGCACTGGTTTCAAGCTCTACGCTAGCAGCGGCAGTGTAGCGTAAACGAGTAGCGGTGCAGTTCAACGTCCGGCGCTCTCCAACAGGGGCACAGGCTGCAAGCCCTACACTGGCAGTGACGGAGTAGCCCAAAACAAGCAGTGGTGAGCATAGAATAGGTGCTGCTGTAGAAGACAGCCAGTCCCACTGTGATGTTCATGTGTGTATTTATTCAGTTTGTGTTGGCTTGGGGTGCAACAGGAGGTGTCTCCCCTCTCCTGCTTCTTCTCTGTGTGCGTTATATAAGTGATGGATGCTGTAAACAGCCTGGTTTTAAAGCTTTATTGCAGACCAAATAGAGAAAATAGCATAGCTTAGCAGAGCGAGCTTGGTGCATCAAACGGCTTGTGCCAACCATGTGTGTGCACCTGTAAACAATGCTTTAAGCTGTGCGAGATCTGCTGGCCTGTAGTGATTGATAAAGTATTTGGCAAGTGTACTCCATCTGCAGCCACGCAGGCTGCAGTGTAAGGAATCCTGCAAGTATCGAACCAATATGGATACCAGAACCCAACAAAACATGTGCATATTGTACGCGATCCACTAAAATAGCTAGATTCAGGACATATGAAATCTATTTGGCAAATAAACAAAACGATGGAACGAGAACGATGCATGTTGAGACATTGCACACTTGTGCCTCAGGACAACTGCAAAGGAGACATAACGAGGTTATGTGAAAGCCAAGTCCCTGCGTGGGAAAACCCCGCCAGCTCAGCAAAAATGTTATTTGTCATTCGTGGTGACTAGTAGGCCAATTCGGCTTGATGCCACAGGAGTGTAATACCTTGTTTCGCCTCATAGCCCCAATGGACAATGTTAGGGGAAGCGGGGGCGCTATTTCACTCAATACAAATGCTGGCTCAAAAACAGGAGAGGGATGACTATAATGGGAGTGAAGGAACGACCCGGTAAATTAAGGACCAGATTATTTGATAAAGATGTCTGCTAATGTGGAATTCGAAGTTTGCACATGCGTACGGGGTACACCGTGACGGGTTTGATGGAGAAGTAAAACCACACTGCGGAGTGGTGGGCAATTCAACTGTGTGTAAGCACCAGCATGGGGAAATGAGAGCCGCTTCATCAGGGCACTGATCAGCATGAACCACTTTTAAAGGGAATCTTAGTCAAACTAAGTACGTTGCCAAAGCTACTAAAGATAAAATAAACTGAATTAATTCGAGTAAAACTCCGAAGGAACCAGCCAATATAAGTTTGCTTAGTAGCAAATGTTGCTAACGTCCCACCACGAAAACAGACCTTGTCTGTGTAGATTCTCATTTATCCGGGCCACAGCAATCAAAGGAGCTAGGCTGTAAACGACTGGACTTTGGAGCTTGAAGACGCTTCACTTTTCGTCCGAACAACGTTCGCCGCTAACAACGTTGGCAAAGGCAGCAAGTAACACTGGTAGCACGGTTAGCATCGCGGCTAACGAACATTATCTAATTACTGTTAAACACGGTTAGATGCTCAGCGTTTTAGCATGGTTAGCGTCGTTACCAGCCTGCTAACATACATACAGATGGTTAGCTTTCCCGATTCTCAGTTCTCAGAAGGAATCTCGTGAGGTTCTCGTGAGAATTACGAGATAATAGCACTTTTACAGTCAACTAAATACTGCAAGTCTTGCTGTGGGTGGGTCAACCTCGGAAGTGAGATCTTTACTTCAGCGTAAACCTTTGTGGTCCTATGCTGTCCCTAGCGGCGGCAGTGGTAAACACTTCTCGCGACTGCAGGAATCTCGACTTGTGAGAATTAAATGAGCATCGGGAAAGCTAGCCATCTGTACAAGAGCCACAACTGATTTCCCGTGCGCTGATTACCCAAACGGACGTCTATTCAGTGCAAACATACGCAAAATCTGAGTAAATTGCATTTGCTTGGTAGCAAAGGTTGCCAATATCCCACCACGTATTCAGGCCTTGTAAGTATAGCTGCGTTGTTAGTATTAGCATGGAAATTAGCAGTATTAGCATAGAAATTAGCAGTATTAGCAGCAAAATTAGCAAGTAGCACAGGTAAGGCAGCTAG
>CM050219.1:16022500-16032500 GCA_027475355.1 Coilia nasus
TATTATTCATTATTTTATTTTATTATGCAAACCATCATTTAGTCTTCATCTTCTCCTTCATCTTCCTCCTATTCCTACTCCCCCTCCTCTCCTCCTCCTCATCTTCCTCTTCCTCCTCCTCTTCCTCGCAGAATGATGTCCTCCCACCCCACCACACCCCCACATCCTCCTATTTCTCTTCGTCCTACTCATAATCTCTCTCTCTCCTCATCCAGATTTATCTTTTGCAAATGATCCCTTATTTTTCATGTCTTTCCTGCTCTCCTATTCTCCCCTCCTCATTCCCCACCTCCTCCTCTTTTTCTTTTAGCTTTATCTCATTTTTCCTCCTCCCCCACCCCCCACTACTTCCTCAACACTCCTCTTCCATCTTCCAGATTTAAGTTATGCAAACGCTTCCTTAATCTTCACCTCCCTCCTCTTCCTCATCCTCTGCTACAATTATCTCATGTGGGCTCTCCCCCATAAACTGTATGTAAGAGCACTGGACAAACCCTCTGTGGCGTCACGCATAGACTTTCTCACAGACCGGATGAGGTTCCAGGCAATTAAAGGTTCCGGGCACGGCCATGTTTGCCAATTCATTCTATTAATGTCAGTGTAAATTATCTGGGGGCAGATTCTAACCCCCCCCCCCCCCCCCCCAGAGTTATCATGGATCGGAAAACACACCAAAACCGTTTTTCAAACCAGGCTGTAAATACGTTTATTTTTGCTGTAGAACATTTTACTAACATGGGGGTCTATGGGTACTTGCTCACTTCTGCAGCCAGTCCCCTACTGGATGTGTGAGGTATTGCAACTTTTGAACATTCAGTTTGGGCTTTGTTGTTTAGCCTGGGTTCTCCCCCCCACCTCCTCTTCCCTCTCTCTCCTCCTGTGTTCCTCTTTCTCTTCTCATCCACATTTATATTATGCAAATAATACATCCGTTACTCTTCATCTCCTCCTCCTCTTCCTCCTCCATAATTACCTCCCACCACCTCTTGCTCCACCTTTGCTTCTCTCTCCGTGATTCCTCTCTCTCTCTCTCCCTTTCTCCCCCTCTTCCCCTCTCTCTTCCAAATGTATCTCATGCTAATGCTCACTAATCCCTTAGTCCTCTTCCTCTCCCTCCTTCTGCTCTTCTCTAAAATGATCTCATGCAGGCCTTCCTCTTCAACCTTCTCTCTCTCTCTCTCTCTCTATCTCGCTCTCTCTCTCTCTCTCTCTCTCTCTCTCTCTCTCTCTCACACACACACACACACACACACACACTCATTGTGTGTTGTTGCACGCACGCACGCACGCACGCACGCACACACGCACGCACGCACGCACGCACGCAGTCACAGTCACAGTCACAGAGGCAGAGAGAGACTCCTGACTCCTAAGAAGATGAGATGCACAGGGGTAATGTTCAAGTTGATGTTTATTGTTGCATCTCAGATTATATTTTATGTAAGGCAGGAGCAAAACATCTTAGGTCCCCACCCTCTGTCACGAAAGTCATAAACAATATTTGCATTAAGCAATAAAGTGGCACAGGGAGTGAAGGAGTCTGACAGCCTGGCGGCAAAGGAGCCCCTGGGCCTGCTTGACCCAGCCTGGTAAACCCACCCCTCGTACTTCATTTCATTTTGTACAGAGGGTCTGGACCGGAATCTCTTGAGGGCCATTTAGTCGGCCCCAGACCGATCCAATCAGCGAACAGAGGGTGTGTTCGTTAGCCTTGACATTGACCTTGTGTGCTACATTTGAATTGTAGTGCGTAGGTAGGCTAATTGCATACGTGACGACCAGGCGTTAGTGATTGGGTAAAGGCAGAGGCACTTGTTTAAAACTTCAGCAGAGTCCACACCTCCAAGAAATCATTTGTGACGGTGTCTGGTCCAGACCCTCTGTACAAAATGAAATGAAGTACGAGGGGCTGGTTTACCAGGCTATGCTTGACCTGCAATATTGACCCAAAGACTGCAATATTGCCTGCCAGAAGACAGCAGCTGGAAGAGGGCTTTGATGCGGAGGTTACTGGAAGACTGTAAACATGTGGACCAACCCACATCATTGCAAACAGGGAAACAAATATACACACACCCACAGCCAAAAGGAGACACACATACCCCTTGCACAAATGCATGTACACCTAGGAAAAAGAAGGAAAGTGTGTGAATGAGAGAGAGAGAGAGACAGAGAGTATTCCCTTGCTGAGATCAAAGTTAGACACTGCTTGGTAAAGAAGTCTGAAGCATGGCAGCCTAAAGAAAATAGATCAAAATGCATTCGCTCAGATCATTCCCACACACACACATACAAAAATACTCTCTTTCTCTCTGTTATCCATTAAATCCATCTCTATCCTTGTGTGTGTGTGTGTGTGTGTGTGTGTGTGTGTGTGTGTGTGTGTGTGTGTGTATGTGTGTGTGTGTGTGTTGTGTGTGTGTGTGTAATGTGCATTCGGAGTCTTGAAAGGTCAAAGTGAACTTTATTTTCAACTCTGCTGCCGTATGTACGGAGGACTGAATTAATATTTCTATCAGACTCACAGTGTGTACAAACTGACAAGCACAAACAAGACAACACGGGTTTAAAAATAAATACAAGGGTACAAGTCTACTAAAACATCATGTACAAGCATGCCAGAGAACAAGGTGACTTTAGACCCAGGACCTTACCGAGCAGGCTGGGGTCACCCAGACAGAAAGTAATTAGGCTGCCTGGAGCCCTGATTGCAGCAGTCCCGTGGCCTGTGTGGCTACCGGAGAGCCGTCTGTGATTGCTGAGAGAGAGTTCTGGAAAGTGAAGTGATGATAAATGGGATTTTTGTTGTTGTTGTTGAGTGCACACACGCTGACAGAAGACTGACTCGGCATAACTCAACCTGTCCAGTGTGTATATTGTTTTTTGTTTCTATTCAGTTTACCATGCATCATATAATAAGGCAGGTATGGACTGTGAAATGTGCAGTTGATACTGATACCAATGTTTAAATCAAACTTTGGCCAATAGCTGGTATTTTTTCTATAAATACTATTATTTTAAATATTATTTTAAAATACTATAGTTTTTTTTATATTACATAATTATACCCTTTAGGGCACAAAAATATATTCATAAATAGAAGTTACTGGCCTTTTTTACATTATGTAGCTGCTACAGCTACAGCATTCATTGGTCTGTGTGTGACTTTATTTGATATACGTCTGCATGTGATTTCCTCTGCAGTATGTTGCTCTGCCGTTGAGCCAGGTGGGCATAACAGTGTGAAGACCACTTTGAGAAATATAACAAAAATTGCTCCTAAAATATATAATTCTAGCCCACCTTTAATCCTTTGTTTGTGAACTAACTAAGTGTTGCTTTTCAAGCCTCCGCACACCTGCTTCAACACTGTTGTGGTGCACTTTTGAATTCGACAATGTCTGCACAGTGAACGTCACAGGGTTCGATCTACGCTGTTATGATAAACAACAGAATTAACCTGAGGGTCGGCAACAAAAATAGACCCGAATTGTAATAGACAGCAGCAGAGTTTGACATCGGTGTGCAGGGGTTGTATTAAAAACAATGGAATCTAAACTAACACAATTTTAGAAGCACACTTTGCCGTACTTTGTCAAACCCGGGTTGCAGAAGCCTTTATCCACTTCCTGCCTCTGGTTAGAATGTCGCTGAACTGAGGGTTCCATTTGATGATGCAATAATCAATTCAAGTGCCAGCTGGACTGAATGAAGGTCAACGGAAATTGTAGGGTGCATTCAATTCTATCAAACAGAAAGGGAGCATTCAAACCGTTTTTAAGGTCTCTGAACATTCCAATTTGTCCCATTGAAATGGTAACTCTTGATCTAGTGTTCATGCTTTTGTTCCCTAGGTCCCTACTCCATGTCCCATTCAGTGTGTGCTGACGAACGTTCACAGTGAACTCAAAGGGACTGAAAAATGTTTTGAAACGTTTTCAGACGTTTGTCTTCACTTTAAAAAGTTTGAACCCATCTACAGATTTTTAGACACACATACACACACATACATACACACACACACATACACATACAAATACAAATACAAATACAAACACGCAGTATCACTCTCTCTCTTTCTCTCTCTCTCTCTCTCTCTCTCTCTCTCTGTCTTCCTGATGAGCATCCACTGTGTCCAGGGGCGTCACTAGTCCTATTACAGTACTGGGGCACAACTGGGGCACAGACAATTAATGCGAGCGTGCAAAGCAAAAACATTTTTAGCACTTATTTATCATAACAAAACATACATAGTGCTTCAAACTCAATAATCATATCAGATTATGTTGATATGCTCATCAAACATCATAGATATAAGATAGTAATCTCCAGAAACCGAGTGTGGGAGCTCACAGTGCTAGGCTAACCATTACATAAATCAACAATGGTAATAGGCATATGCCAGTTAGCTAAAAGACAGCAGCTACGTCTCCAGTAGGCTACTTTAATTTACAACCAGAACTAGCTTGCATAACAGCTGCCCCATACATTAAACATAAAAAGTAAAGTTGTAACATTCAAATCTACATGGAAATGGCGACACAGAGGTGAAAATAAAGAACAATGATGGGCAATATACCCGGTACTAACCTGTAAGACAGGTGGAAAGAAATAGCGCTCAGACACCGTTGTTAGACGTTAAGTCACAGCCAAAGTCGCGTGAACAAATTACCATATAACGTAGCCATGTGTGCATTGTGTATGGAGTGAAGTTGCCATATTGAGTAGCTGTGTGTGCATTCTGTACATTATGCCATGTAGACCTAAAAGGCTAAAGTGTTTTTACTGGTGAAATTTATACTGGGGCACTACAGACCAATACTGGGGCATGTGCCCCAGTAAAATATGTCTGGCGACGCCCTTGACTGTGTCTAACCTGCTCTGCCAAGCAATACTCTGCAGCCAAAATGAAAAATCTCTGTGTGTGCATGTGTGTGTGTGTGAGTGAGAGAGAGAGAGGAGAGAAGAGAGAGAGAAAAAACGAGTGTGTGTGTGTGTGTGTGAGAGAGAGAGAGAGAGAGAGAGAGAGAGAGAGAGAGAGAGAGAAAGAGAGAGAGAGAGAGAGAGAGAGAGAGAGAGAGAGAGAGAGAGAGAGAGAGAGAGAGAGAAGGAGTGTGTGTGTGTGCCTGTGTCCGTATGTGTGGTTTTGTGCTTACAGGAGGCAAGGAAGACGAGGAAAAAGACAGGCCAATTATTGTGGGAAGTGATTTTAACAGCGCTGGATAATAGGACAAAATTATTTTAACATCCTGTGCTCCACTGGATAGGAGGACAAAATGATTTTAACATCCTGTGCGCTGCTGGATAGGATAGGCAGAGAAGATGTTTTTAACTGTCCAGCCTTGCAGACAAGCAGGTAACAGGATGTTAAGCTGTTGCTCTGCTAAAGGCCACAGGATGCTCCAAAAACAGAACAGCAAAAGACTGGGCACAGGACTGAAATAAAGAGCATAACCTTTTCCAAGACATCCCTCTCTCTTTCTCTCTCTCTCTCTCTCAGTTTGTGTGTGTGTGTGTGTGTGTGTGTGTGTACTGTACATCTGTGTGTGTATTTGTGCCTAGTCACATGTAAAACTTGTCATTACTTAAGGGAGTGGTTTAATGTGTAAATATGTATCAGCATGGAAAGGGTAGGAAAAGTTGGCTTTACCTGTGTAATCTAATGCCAAAGTCACACAGACAGAAAAAGGTGTGTCTGTATGAGCCAAGCGGTCAGGATTTGGCTGGTTAGCTTTAGCCGATTAGCAAGGCATTTTCTTGTCGCCATTTTCCAGAAATGACATCATATCCACCCATTTCCCCGATGCTGATTGGTGAATGCTTCACTCTCAGCTCATGCACCAGGGGTGTCCACGAACTACGTCACCGTCCATTTTTAAACATTCAGTGCCCTTCCTCGATATAGCATTCTGCTCTACCTCACGTCAATCAGGAACATGGCACTCAGTTGGCTAAGTACAATGGCGGTGAGAATAAGCCCCATGAAACTCCATTTTGAAACTTGAAAAATTCATTCAAGTTTTGGCTGAATTCACTAGCCTAGCATTTCCCATTGAAATGAATGGGGGCTTCCTCCATCTCCAGTTATTACAATACCTCTATGGTATGGGCAAAGGTTAATTAAAAATGGTTGTGTTTGGATTGTGTTTGGAGAAGAACGAAAACACCTGCAATTTAATTTGTGTCACCATAGCTAGTTTAGCTGAGTGTTATTGTTTGTATTGTTTTGTTTGCTAATTATTCATTGTTTGGCATTTAAAATTTAGCTTGACAAAAACAAAAGGTTGATGTGTTAGAAAAAGCCTTAGTGTGTGTGTGTGTGTGTGTGTGTGTGCGCGTGTGTGTGTGTGTGTTTGTGTGTCATGCTGTGCATCTACATCTGTGTGTGTGTTTGTGCTTAATCACTATGTTAAACTTCATTACTTAAGGGAGTGGTTGCATGTATAAATATTCATTAGCATGGAAAGGGTAGGAAAAGTTGGCTTTACCTCTGTCTAATTTAATTGCAAGTTCCCATGGCTTGTAAAACATGGCATGTATGTATCTGTGGGGATTGTACAGGTCACACACACACAGAGAGCAGTGTGTTTGTATGAGCCAGGGCTTCTTGAGAGAAACCTTTACTAATTGTTCCACAGTTAATTGTGTTTGGAGAGGAACGAAAGCACCTGTGATTTAATTTGTGTCGCCACAGCTAGCTTAGCTGAGTCTTCCTGTATTATTCTGTTCATTAATTATTCATCATTTGGCATTTAACATTAAAATGCGGTTTAGCGAAGGAGAGGATGCTGTGTGTGTGTGTTTGTGTGTGTTTGAGAAAGATGAAGGTGAAAGAAAGAGAAGTAGCAATAAGAAAAAAAACAATGACACAAAAAAGACTTAGCTTGACAAAAACAAATGGTTGCAAAATCAAGCACATTTGAGACAGAAACAATAGACAGATAGTAGACAGACATATACTGTAGACAGGGCGAAAAGAAAAACAGACATTTTGTGGTGGATCTAACTTGCTGTTGACTGAGTTTAGAAAGAAAGAGAGGTAGAGGAAAGCAAAGATTCAGCAAAAACTGTGGCAGTTAGACATGGACCAACTGCCATTTTTCAAATTTGAAACTTGGAATGTTAAGAAACTATGACATCATTGAGTGGAGTGAGAGCTTCATAAAAAGTGTACCTGCTGTTTCCAGTATGTCCTGAGCTAGATAAATATAGAAATGAGGTAGATAAATACGGTCGCAGCAGTGCAAAAACCGCAACAGTGCAATTTGCAATATGCAATGATGCATTATGCTTTGCTGTTCACCAGACTAATTGCTTGTGGGAGGAGCTTTTTTCCCCTTTTGGCGGTGCAGGCTGTTAAACACCAGAACTTTCTGCCAGGTGACACTAGGGGGGAGAGTGCATGGGAAGGATGCATTGATGCATTGACTCAGTTTTGTGCAGGCAGTGGCTGTTGTAAATATCAGAGGAAGAGAGAAGAGAGGCCCCAGCGATCTCCTTAGCTGTCCCCACAATCTGCTGCAGGGCCTTCCTGTCCAAAGCAGGATGTTCTTAATACAGTAGTTAGAAACACACACATACACACACATACACACACACACACACACACACACACACACACACACACACACACACACATACACATACACACACATACACACGCACAGACATATTTATGTAAGCATACAAACAATATTCATATATTTTAATTAGGCTGTGTGACTTGTTTCCTTATCACTTGTGCTGTGCTGTGTCTGTGTGTGTGTGTGTGTGTGTGCAACCGTTCATTAATGATTGTTTTTGGAATTAACATGACAATCAAACCAGTATTGAATTATATGTTGGGCAGATTGTAGAAACGTCATTAATCCAGGTGCTGGACAATCAAACTAGTCATTAAACCAGCTGCATGCATGTGGTCTGTGTGTGTGCGTGTGTGTGTGTGTGTGTGTGTGTGTGTGTGTGTGTGGGTGTGTGTGTTAGTACTGTATTTCCCTATGGAAAGCTCCCATCTCCAGTACCAGATGCTGATATTGACGGCACATTAAACAGACAAATTAAGAGAGCGCTGGGTGTTAAACGATTTGATGACAAAGCTGTCAGTCTTCCGACAGACGTTAGTCCTCAGGGACCCGCCCTCCCTCTCTTCTTGCTGCCACACATTCATCAAAATGGCCCCACACAACATCCATCACACTCACACACCAATGCAACCATACAAACATAGGGACACACAACACACACACACACACACACACACGGAAACAGAGGCAGTATACACACACTTTCACTCTCTCTCTTTCTTTCTTTCTTTCTCTCTCTCTCTCTCTCTCACACACATAAAGAAATACACTTTTTTCTTAGAGTTTTTTAATGTCTTTCTCTTATACAAACAGTGATATATATATATATATATATATATATATATATATATATATATATAGAGAGAGAGAGAGAGAGAGAGAGAGAGAGAGAGAGAGAGAGATGGACAAACAGACAGATGAACATCTGCATCTGTTATTGTGCTGGACACTCCTAATGCAGTGCTCATGAAACACACTCGTCAGCACACACACACACACACACACACACACACACACACACACACACAGTGTGCCTAATGCCACACAATTCTTACTAATTCCGCTGGCTCTGCGCGCCACAATGCTTACTCTTTCAATTGGAGCCTATCAGCAAATCACACACACACACACACACACACACACACACACACACACACACACACACACACACACACACACACACACAGCCAAGGAAGGCAAGGTCAGTGTGAACCATTACACAGCACATTCCCTACCCAGCCCTCACTTCACTTCATCACACACACACACACACACACACACACCTACACACACACACACACACACACACACACACACACCTACACACACACACACACACACACACACACACACACACACACATCCACCCCAATAAGTGCTTTGCTGGATTATAATATACACCCCACACAATACAACAGCAAAGAGAGAGAGAGGCAGAGAGAGAGAGGTAGGGAGAGAGGCGGAGACAGAGAGAGGGAGAAAGAGAGAGAGAGATACACACAGAAACACACATATGAAGACAGAGAGGGACAAAAAGAGAGGGACAAAAAAACAGATACAGAAAAACACACAAACAAAGAGAGAGATAGAGAGAGGCAGATAGAGAGAGAGATGGGGCAGAGAGGGAGAGAGGGAGAAGCAGAGAGAGAGAGAGAGAGAGAGAGAGACAATCAATCTGTCAGGGATGCTTTAATGGCTTGATTATGAGCTGCTGGGTGCATGTACAATAAGTGGAAGATGCGGAGCATACGGGAACATAACATCCTGTCATTTCATTTTGATTGTACACAGCGGAGGGAAAACTGGTAAAAGAGTACAAATTTGTTCCAACCATTTACAAAACCTGTTTCTAATTACCACAACTCGTCAGCCAGAGAAGTGAGATAATTAGTGAAATGTGCTTAGGGAGAACCAATGCATGACAGAGCTTTCAGCCTTGGAAACAGAAATTGCCCACCTTTGTGTAATAAGCTCTTTGAAATACAGGTGAGAATTACTATTACAAACACTGCTTGTTTTTGCCCTGCAGTTTTGAACTCCTGTGCAGCGTCAGAAAGTGAGTCCTGCTGTGTACTGGTTCAGCCTGTGCGTTTAAAAGAGGATGTTTCACAAATTGGCACCTGTACAGTATTTGCCCGAGGAGTTGTGCTGATGTGGATCAACGGATTTAATGATTGAATGGAGCAAATGTATGATTGAACATTTCTTTTTTGAAAACATACTTTCCAGCTAGTTTCTCCACCCTTTTTCAGTGTGGAAGCTGTAATAAAACACTCATCAACTTCAGAAACACTTCACCATGGGCTGCTCAAAGAGTGCAGTGACTGCTTCAACTCTCTTGAGACCTACCAGACTACAGACCACAAACGCAACAAATTCACTAGAGGCAACTTTCTTTCTCTAAAAAAATGTTAGAG
>CM050219.1:16037500-16047500 GCA_027475355.1 Coilia nasus
CCTTTGTCAATTAGCCCTGTAACAGTTAGGAGTGTAAGAATGAACTGCTTGGGCCTAATGTAGCCATGCTAGCCTACCATGCAATGTAACGTACCATTAAGTGAAGAAATGAGGCAGAAATGCCTTTAACATGCCTAATGCTAATAAGACAGGAATCTAACCTTGTGCTATCGTACACGGTTCCTTCCAATCTGCACCACAGGACTCAGGCTCATCACCTCAAGCATGCTGCTAAGGAAGCTGCTTTTGACATCATTTCCTTGACACAAAATGGACTGGTGCCATATGTCCACCAGAAGCACATAAGTACTGTTATGGGTATAGTATTTAGGTCATATTGTAGCATTTGGGCCAAGACAGTGAATTGGTTAAGAGACAGCAGTATGAAGACACACATAGAGAATGTATAACAAGAACATATAGCAAGACCCCATTACTATATATAAGTAAAGACTATTTTGAGCTAAGAAGTAAAATACACTATGAACATGCAAAGGACAAAAGCATTGTTTGTCAAAAACTGAATAGCATAACGAGAAACACAGAGATGTTCTATTATGCAAAAATACTACACGGGACTGTCACTCCCCCTCTCCGTCACTCCGCCTGTCTCCCTGTCACTTGCTGCATCTGTCACTTGTCCTAATTAAGAAATGTGATTTCGTATTACTTGCGGGGTTCCGGGAGTTGTTTTTCTAATGCAGGAGGCTTCCGGAGGTCACGGGGGGCTTGGGATGTCTATTTATTAGTGGTATTAAGACTGGGTATCATTTGGGAGAGAGTACAAAAGCACATGGTTATGTGTGTTGCCACGGTGACAATAGTAAATCACCATGACAACAGAAAATTAACAAGTGAAAGACTCCATTTCTTTCTCAGGGTCAAAGCACATATGGACAGAGAGAAAGGGTAGCAGAGGGAGAGAGAAAGAAAGATGTGCGTGTATGTGGGTGTCAGAGTGTGTAATGGAAAATGTATGTGTGTGCTTGAGAGAGTGAGAAAGAGAAAAAGAAAAAAGAGAGAAAGAGAGACGAACCGGAAGACTGATGGATGTCAGCACCTGTTATGTGCACTGAACAGAAAGAGAGTGAGCGAGAGAGAGGGAAAGAAAGAGAGAGAAGAAAAGAAAAAGTATGTGTGTTTGTGAAAATCTCTAACAGGATGTAGAGCTGTAAAAGAGTTTAAACAAACATGTAAGTTGAAACATAAATAGTAATTGCCAAAGGCTAGCCTCCTTTTCACCTTTGCAGCATCCATTGTCGCATCTGTCTCAAGGTCATCGAAACTAAACACCTGACCTTTCAGTTACAGCACACTTGGCCCGCATGCCCGAATCCGTCCCGAGGCCGTGTGAAATGATAGAAACTAATGATAGAAACTAAGCCCAGTCCAGTCGGGTCCCGTCGAGCTCGGGCAAAGATCTTCAGCTGTAATAACAGGATGGGGTAAACAAACTAAATAAGAGAGAGTGAAATTGTACAGCACCCGAGGCGTCTGCTCTCTCCCCGTGACCTTTTTAAAGAGCTGACCGCCCTGAGGCAACATCAACAACTCTGTTTTCACAGGACAGGGCACAGAAGGACAGGCCCCGTGGCCTAATGGATAAGGCATGGATGGGGGAGGAGTGTGGGGTTTGATGCCTTGCTCAAGAGCATTTTAGCCAGGGGTAGGGTAGGGTTAGCCTGGTAAACCCGCCCCTCGCACTTCATTTCATTTCGTGCAGAGGGTCTGGAACAGAGACCGTCAGAAATGATTTGTTGGAGGTGTGGACTCTGCTGAAGTTTAAAACAAGCCTCTGCCTTTACCCAATCGCTAACGCCTGGTCGTCACGTACGCAATTAGCCTACTTATGCACTACAATTCAAATGTAGCACACAAGGTCAACATCATGGCTAACAAACGCACTCTCTGTTCGCTGATTGGATTGGCTTTGCTGGGGCCGACTAAATGACCCTCAAGAGATTCCGGTCCAGACCCTCTGTACAAAATGAAATGAAGTACTGTACGAGGGGAGGGTTTACCAGGCTAACAAATATTAGCATCACTCCTTAAAACACACAGGTCACTCTGTAAAAGAACAAATCGTTTCAAATATATTACAGCCACTCTTTAAAAGGACAGGTAATGTGTGATACATTATTGCCAGTGTTTACACAGAATAATTCCAGACAGCAACAACTCCATTTCCACACGAGATGGCACAGAAAGACAGGCCCAGTGGCCTAATGGATAAGGCATCAGCCTCCGGAGCTGGGGATTGTGGGTTCAAGTCCCACCTGGGTCGCAGTTTACTTCTATGCTGAGGATCATCGATGAGGCAAATCCTTACTGCATGCAGCAAAATATCTTGTATGTGTGTGCTTGACAGAGTGAGAGAGATGAGCCAGAGGACTGATGGATGTCAGCACCTGTTATGTGCACTGAACATAAAAAGAGAGGGAGCGAGAGAGAGAGAAAAAGAACAAGTGTGTGTTTGTGAAAAACGATAACGGAGTGGGGTACACATACTAAATAAGAGAGAGTGAAATTGTACAGCATCCGAGGCGTCTGCTCTCGCCCCACGCCCCCTTTTTTAAGATCTGACTGCACTGAGGCACTTACAGGGAGCTCTTCACCTCCCCTTTCCTCTCCTCTCCCCTCTCCTCTCCTCTCCTCCCTTCCACCCTTTCCTCCCTCTTTCATCTCCCTCTCCCTCGCTCTCACCCCTCCATTCCCCCAGTGGTCACACAGCTCCCTCCTGGCCCCCCTTCCCTCCCCTTCCCTCCCCTCTCCTCTCCTCTCCTCTCCTCTCCTCTCCTCCCCTCTCCTCCCCTCTCCTCTCCTCTCCTCTCCTCTCCTCCCCTCTCCTCTCCTCTCCTGTCGTTTGTATCTGTGCTGTTCGCTCAGGCGAGACATCCATCTCAAGCGCAGCAATCAGTGACACAAGAGAAAGGCCATTCGGTCTGCCCTCGCTACTCATTCTGTCTCTCTCTCTCTCTCTTTCCCACATATTTTTGTCTCTCTCTCTCTCTCTCACATCTTTTTGTCTCTCTGTCACTCTCTTTTTCTTTTTCTCTCTTCCCCAGCCCCCTTGGCTATCCTCCCACTGTCACTCTTACTGTCTGTCGCTATCTCTTTCAGTCTCGTTTATCCCCTTGCTTTAATTCATTCTCTCTCTCTCTCGATCTCTCACTCTTACACACACACACATTTCATTCTCTCTCTCTTTTCTTTCTTACACACACACACACACACACACATTTCCATTTCTCTCTCTATTCCTCTCTCTCTCTGTTCCTCTCTCTCTCTTTCTTTTCTTTCTTTCACACACACACACACACACACACACACACACACACACACACACACACACACACACACTGACACCTGCTCCATATGGCAGTCCTTGCCAACTCCATAATCACTGTTTTGTGAAGCGTGGGTAAGGGTGAGCCGCCTTAAATAGATGTAATCACTCTGGCAGATGAATGAGTCGAACAAAAGGTCAACACAAGCAACAGTGCTCGTGCCACAGACATGGCTGAGCTAATCGCCGCTCAGCACTGCTACACACATTAGCATCAATCTTCACATAGGCAAATTCATGTAATACACATTAATGTCAGTCTTCACATAGGTCGAGTAATGCTACATACATTAGTGTCAGTCTTTACAGAGGACAAATTATACTTTCTTCACATGGAAAAAATGTCCGCTGCCGGCATTGACGTCATGCTACATACATTAGCGTCAATCTTCCCAAAACTGCACACATTAACATCACTCTTTAAAAAAATACACAGGTCATGCTACAAATATTTAGCCTGGTAAACCAGCCCCTCGTACTTCATTTCAGTTTGTACAGAAAGTCTGGACCAGATATCGTCAGAAACGATTTGTTGGAGGTGTGGACACTGCTGAAGTTTAAAACAAGCCTCAGCCAAGTCCCACCTGGGTCGCCAGTGCCAATATACTTCTATACCTGGATCCTCCAGGAGTCAAATCCTTACTGCATGCACAACCTAGTGAAAGGTTAAGTCATATGGTGTATTTTAACAGGACTCTTTGCAGGAATAGGTCATGCTGTACACACATTACCCTCACTCTTCAGGCTAGCCTCACAGGCCCAGTGGCCTAATGGATAAGGCCTGGGTCGCACTTCCTGTCTAATGGCAGTAGCTTTAAATAACCTGAAGAAAGGATGTCAGAGTTAAAGGCATATATCACTGATAACTCATCTCACCATAACAGATTTCGTGCTACTGATCAACACAGGGCATGGCAGTGCACCGTGCCAATGTAACTGCTGGTGGTCAGTATTGGGACTTGTAACATTGAGAAGGGGCCACATCCAAAAATTAGTCTTACAGCTGCCAGGCAAAGGCAACTAACTATAAGACGTAGGTCTACACAGTTCTATTAGATAAGAAAAACAAAAAGCCAAAACAAAGTGTGCTGAAATATGGAGAAGAAATTATATGTTACTTTACACTTAGCTGACACTCTTATTATTGACAGGGTTTCAGTTACAGTCCCTGGAGCAGTGTAGGGTTAGGGTAAGGGCAGTAACTTTAAATAACCTGAAGGAAGTACTTGAAGGCATATCTCACTGATGTCACCATAACAGAGGTTCACAAGATTTCGTGCTCCATATCAATTGGAGCCAAATCCGTACTGCATGCACCAAACTATATTGGAAAGGAAAGCCGTTCAACATCTCATAAAGAGCAAAGACAACAAGGAAGAAGGGTTGGTAGGGCAAGGGCAAAATAAATAATAAAAATAGGCGGTGAAAGGGACTAAGTGCAGACTACTATAGTAGTGATAATATTGCACAGTGTAGTAGAACAGCAGATATTGTGCAACAGAGTATGGTACTGTATGAGGTAGCACTCAAGGGCAGTTTGCCGGGGTAGAGACACTTTAGACTACAATTCTCACCTTGTAACATGGGCCCAGTGGCCTAATGGATAAGGCATCAGCCTCCGGAGCTGGGGATTGTGGGTTCAAGTCCCACCTGGGTCGCAACACTTAGCAAGGCAAAATAGCCTACTTTAAATATCTCAGCATGAGGATCATCAAGGCCAGTGTGTGCTGCATGTCACCAATGTATATAAATTAGAAGCCTGATTTGATAAAAAATCACATAAGAGACAACAGAGAACAGTGTACAGAGAAAACGTCTGTCTATAGGCTGATACCTTATGGCATCGATGTCCTGCCTTTACTTCAATGCCACTGTCTGGTCGTCACGGTGAGGACTTGCAGGAAAAAAAAAATGATCCCAGGAACTGCTTGGTTACAGATCTTAAATGTTAATCTGATAGTATTGATTAACAAACTTCAATAACCATTGATTAACAAACGTTTTAACTAGAGACTGACAGCTGGCATTAAGCTTGAGCATCAATGTTTTGCTAACATTTTTACGACAAGACGGCCTTAGTAATATTATTTTTCTTTTCTTACCTTTTGCATACCAACAGTCTTGAATTCCATTCTTCCTTTACATGAACTAGGTTCAAAGACTAGAGTTGCTCAGGATACCAGCATGGCTGCCTATGGACTGACATGTATTCCAGGAGATCCTTTAAGGAGTTCTGGGGATGTTCCAAAGGCTGTGTCGGTGTCACAGAAGCGTAGCCATGGCTTTTCTGACTCTAGCAATGATTGCCATGCAGCTGCCTTCTTCAAAACACCTAGATTCAGCACAAAAGCACCAGGCAGTCCAACCTGGTAGAGAACAATGTGACAGTTTCTACAGCCTGTCCAAGCACAGATATCTTAACTCTTATAAAGTCAAAATGTTGCTGTTTTTCTGCTGATTATTACATTACACTTAGCTGACACTCTTATCCCAGAGCAACTGTAGCGAAGGGGAAGAGATGCGTGAGGGACACCTGAGTGTGTGAAGCGCATGGGTGCGCCTCCCGAAGGGGAAGGCAGTGTGATGGAGTGACCATCACTAGAGTTGTGAGTGTGCTCTGACTGCCATCCCAATGAGCCTGGCTCCTTGGTATGATGGTCAGAGCCCATGTTTGATACCCCGGAGAAGGGCTCGAAGCCGGGTGGGGTGACTTCCCTTCCCCTTCGCTACAGCAACTTACAGTCATTTACAGGATTTCAGTTACAGTCCCTGGAGCAGTGTGGGGTTAGATGCCTTGCTCAAGAGCATTTTAGCCATGGGTAGGCTAGGGTAGGTGGGAGTCAAACCTGCGACTTGCTGATCCCAAGACCAAGTACCTAACCCTGGCCTAGACTGCAGCTGCTGATATTCACTGTATGTTGTGCTCTCAGTTATGTGTCTTGTGTGTCTGCAAAAGTGTCCCAGGTAATTGTGTAATTGACATGTAAATGTGTCTGCAAAAGTGTCCCAGGTAATTGTGTAATTAGCATGTAAATGTATCTGCAAACGTGTCCCAGGCAAACTTAATTAGCATGTAAATGTGGATTGTGGTCTCGCCCATTCTGGGTAGTTACATGCACATCCGCCCTTCCTGAAAGTCCTCACACCCCTGACCCATTCTGCTACCTGCCTGCTCCTCCCCCACAGCTACTAACATGTCAGCCATGTTTCCTTTGTCTGAATTCCCTTTACACAGTACATCACATCTCCATTCTCCAAGTGTTAGGTCATTCCCCTGTAACCTTTTCAACCAGTGCTGAGTTTTGTACTCCAGGCCATTTCTCTGGGTATTCTTTAGGGCAACTGTTCTCCAAGCTGAAATAAAATCCAAAACTCTCAGCATGCATACTGGTCTGTTTACAGACAGCACCCACACACACACACACACACACACACAAACACAAACACATACACTCATCTCTCCTCCTCTGCCACCTCATAAAGTTGTTGGCATAAAATCAGATCCAATAACACTTAGGCTACATGCTTTACTTGCCATTGTCATGGGGCAAACACTATTGCAGGGTATATGAATTAATTCAACAGAGGCAATAGTGGACATAAGCATTACATATTCTTCAGCTGCAGGTTAGGTAAGAACGAAGTAAGAAAACATTGACCACTCACTCAGGCTAAGCAGACGTGACAGTGAGCCCACTTAGCAGTGCTGTAAAACATTTCACACTCCTGGTTACATTGTCCTGTCCTTCTGACCTCGGAGTGCCAAGCAGTGAGAAACTGACAGAGACCGATGAACTGTTGGCACATAATGGCTGCCGTGTCTCACCCAGGGGAGCGGCAGACATATTGGTGATGGGTATTAAGGCCCACCTTCACTGTACCACAGTGGGTACTCTGATAATGCACGTTGTTGTTGTTGTTGTTGTTGTTGTTGTTGTTGTTGTTGTTGTTGTTGTTGTGATGAGAGACTGTACAGGGTTGAGGATGTTAAACCTGGACAACAATACCGCCTGGGACAATTGCTTCGGGCCTGCTCTCTGCAACCCTGTTTGTGTTTTCTCTATGGTTGTCACTGTTTGTAAAGGGGTTTGTTTGACTTTTTGGTCTATTGCTTGATAGCTAAGTGGCTAGTGAACATTTAATCCTTGCCCGTAGGGGGAGCCTCGTAAGAGAACCAAGCAAAAGTTGCATAGTATCGCTTTAAGTCTAATTCTAATACAGCGGATATTACCTACATCTGAAAGAACATGAATATAGTTAATAAAAATAAAATTAAGTAAGTTAATAAAAATAAAGTTAAATAGTAATTTATGTACAGAACTCCATCGCTCCACAAATATTTATACAGCAAAAGACAGTACTCCAACATGATTTCCCACCATCCATATATAAATCAGCACCACCCAAACGTCATGTAGAGCTACTGGAAACACAATTTAGTGCGGACCCAGCATCTGTCAGTGTCTCTCAGACAGTTCTTCCGCCTTCGGCCCAGATAGCGCAGCCCAGTCATTCCACGCTCGTGGTGGAGCGCATTAGCACTGGGACAGATGTTAGCGCTGCTGAAAGCAGACACGGGCACAGAGAGAAGCAGAAGCTGTCTTAGCGCAGACACACACAGACACACAGAGCTTTGTGCTGCTGTCACTGCCTTTGGCGGGGCCGTTCCATTGCAGAGACAGCCGTCACCAGCACAGCACAGCACAGCTAATCAGGGTGGTAGCGCATGCTGAGGACAAAAAAAAAATAGAGTGGGGAAAAAAACTGATTCAGTCTCTCCAAAAATGGCTGCTGTTCAGATGAACTTTGTCATTTCGCAGACATGTCCTATTGGGATTGGGAAATATTACAGTGAAAAAGTGATTTTTTTTTTATCCAAATGCAGTAATGAACAGCAGTGCCATTCAAAAACTATGAATGTACTTATCAGTGTCAACAATTAACTAATCTATTACTAAAATGGAGGTAAGCCTTCACTATGATCTTTTCTAAAATGGCACTCATAAAAGGGCAGATAAGTCTGCTCAACTGCAACAAAATCATGAAACCAAACAGAACCTCTCAGACAATCTTTCAATCAATCACAGAGAATGACATAATTACTGTACGTCGACAACCAGTTAAATCTTTTATTCACACACTCTACCTATAAAGCATTAACTACTTAAAAGCGGCAGCTGTGACTTAATGGTCAAGGAGTTGGTCTTGAGATTGGAGACTCGCAGGTATGAATCCTGTACCAGCAGGAGGAATGGGGGTGGGAGAATGAATGACTAGTGACTCTCCTGCACCGACATCCATGGCTGAAGGGCCCTTGAGGCATCTAACCCCACATTGCTCCAGAGACTGTACCCTGTACAATAACACTCTGTCACTCTGGATACGTGCACCAGCTTAATGTAACTACTCTTTAATCTTCCTATCCTATCTGACAGACTGTTAAGGGAGTGCAAGAACCTTCAGCTTATTTATCATTTGCAATATCATCACTGCACATTACACATTATACAGTAAGTAGATTTCAGACTACTTGTAAGCTCTGGGTAGCAAATAAATGGCCTTCCTTATTGTATGTGTTTTTCCCTTAGGAAATTACTAAAAGGGCATTTGAATCAGTGTTTTTTAGGATGAAAGTAAGGGCTTTAGGGTACATACACAATTACAGTAAATGAAATCATTTTTGTCCGATTATAGAGTATACTAGGTAAGCATGTGGTAGTGTGTGTGTGTGTGTGTGTGTGGTTCAGGGGCGGACTGGCAATCTGTGCGTTCTGGAAAAGTCCAGAACAGCCGCCCGCCCCACGGCCGTACTATCCTGGTAAATCCACCCCTCGTACTTCATTTCATTTTGTACAGAGGGTCTGGACCGGAATCTCTTGAGGGTCATTTAGTCGGCCCCAGCAAGACCGATCCAATCAGCGAACAAAGGGGGTGTTCGTTAGCCATGACGTTGACTTTGTGTGCTACATTTGAATTGTAGTGCATAGGTAGGCTAATTGCATACGTGGCAACCAGGCGTCAGCCTAAAACCAGCAGGGGGCGATAGTACAATAATTTGCCCATTTGTCCAGCATAAATGACATAGGCCTAAAAGCCAACAAAGAAGAGTAAGTGAATTGTTAGTTTCAATAGAAATATGACAAGCAGAAAACGTAAGGAGAAAGTTGGACGGGAAAAGTAACTAAAAGACAAGAGAGCCAAGCCAAGTTGACAGTAATGCGTCAACATGTAAAAAGCTCACAGAGGTTTTTGGCTGCAGTGCACCTAGCAGCAACAGCAAGCTAATGTCTTAGTGAGTACTAAGCAAGACTGAGAAGCAGGTGGAAATCAACATCATGCTGGTGGTCATGACGAGGGACAGATAGCAAGGGGAATTTCACCGGAGGAAGAGATAAGTGAGAAGGACATAAAACAGCAAGTTATTGACCCCTCTCATAGTCAGCTTCTATGAACTGGATTTGCGTCGTGATGATGAGAAATATAAAATATGATTTGGCTTATTGCTGTCAGAATGAACACATAACTACCAAGCTAACTTGACAACAACATAAAAATAAATAAGCAACCACACTAAATGACCGCACTTTTATCTCCTTCATTCATTAATGCATATACGGTAACCTAGCTAGCAGAAGTGCAGTATAATATTAAAAC
>CM050219.1:16057500-16065000 GCA_027475355.1 Coilia nasus
ATTGGATGTTATTTGCTGTTCTGAGGGCAGCATATCGCTTGGGTGAAGACTGTTTTGATGCTTGTGGCACACTTTGTCACACGTGTGTTTATAGTTGACATTTATAATGTTCTGAAAATATAGGCATGCTATCAAGTAGTTGGGAAAAAAAAAAAACACTGGAATGGTCATTTAGCAGACACTTATCTAAACCGATTTACAGTACCCCTAGCTACCGTGGCAGTCAGCCCTAAAGCAATATGCGGTAAAGTGCCTCACTCAGGAGCATAATGTTGGAAGACCCTGGGATTTAACTCATAACTATTTGATATTCCTTTTACTAGCCCTAATCACAGAGTATTTCTACGTATCTGTATGAAGTTAACCAGGAAGGTATTCCAGAAAGCAGTTA
Organism: Coilia nasus; assembly: GCA_027475355.1. Classification (NCBI taxonomy): domain Eukaryota; kingdom Metazoa; phylum Chordata; class Actinopteri; order Clupeiformes; family Engraulidae; genus Coilia; species Coilia nasus. The sequence goes on from CM050219.1 coordinate 16,057,892, forward strand.
AGTTTAGTTTAGTTTAATTAAGTAGAGTATGTTAACTCAGTGCAAGTGGTAAACCTACTAACAGAAGAGCCCCGTGGCTTTGTTTTGATAGGAAGATGAACCTCTAAGACTTGCGTATTAGGAAGTTTACGAATCACTCTGAGTTGACCTTTTTGGAATACCCCCCAGTACTCTTGTCCAGTAAACACCAATGTCCTTATTTGAGCATGGGGCACCTCCAGCACCCAATTAGCAGTTCTCTGGTCATTTAATCCACCACAGTGGCACTGAAGTAGAGTTTGTCTGGAGGTCTGTACCATAGAAGTCAAAAAACATCTGTAGGGCACGAAAATGTGCTGTCTTCTCCATGGATAAACACAGCCCAAGTGTTTTATGTTGTGTTCTTCAGCACAGCAGACACAAAGCCTGTGAGGTTATTCAGAGTGACATAGTAATTAGAGATGTATCTAGCCCCGTCCTTCAACCCCACAGTCCTTCAAGGAACATAATCTTACTCAATGTCCCACCGCTTATTAGCTTACAAGACTGGCAGTGAACTGTCCACCACAGCAAAGAAAAACTGCAATAAAGAAAATTTCCCCTTGCTTGTAAATTACCTCTTGTCAAACAACTGTTTTTTTGTTTTTGTTTTTTTTTCGAAGACAGGCTTATATTGTTTTGAAAAATGGCCCGAGTGAGCTCCACCTGGTAATGAAATTCAAGGCTGATGGGTTTGGTTATGTTGTGTTTGTAACTTTAGATGCAATTATGGAATGTTTAGGGAGAGTGTGTGATTGTCCTAACAATGAGGCTGAAATAATTAACCAGCAAGGTATAGAAAGTGTAGAAAGAGAGTCGACTGCTAGCGAGTCTGTAAAAAGCTTCTTAACAAAGGTAAAATTAGATAACTACTAATTCTAATAGTAGTGTATTAGAAGGAGTGTGTGACAGTTTCTCCACAATGCTCCATGTTGATTTGGGTAGGAAGCATTTTCTACAGATGAAATGTTGATAAATGATGATAAATATGCTGATGATGAAAGATGCTAAATATTCTGATTTGATAACTTGATATTGACTTACACTGCTGCAGTTATTACTGACGGACTTCATCCACTGTAGTACAGCTATAACCAATACCCTTAGTAATGGAACCCTTGACTTAAATATTATTTGGGTCAATACGAAGAGAATAGGAGTGCTCACATAAATGTGTAAACTAACATTAAAATAAGTTAAACAATGTAATGAGGGAGTGGGATGACCCAACTGACTTAAGGCACAAAAGGGGCAGATTCTCCCCTGCGCGTAAGGGCGCGTAAGTGAAAAAAGCGCGCAACTGCGCCCACGCGGATTCTACTGTTGACTTAAGTCTGTCATTTACGTGGAAATCAGTCAGTTACGTGCTTCGGGAGGAAAATTAGGGAGGGTCGCATCGTAAATTAACCCTGCGCGCATTCTACCCTCCACTTAAGTGGTTTTCTCTTTACGTGCCTCAAAGGGCTGTAGTAAGGTCCAGCGCCATTATAAGATTAAATGAAATACTTTGCTTGATGTTGGTTAGGCCTATAATGTCAACATTTGTTTTGTCATATTTAACATACCAAAGTGCAGAGTTAGTAATGTTTGGTTGTTGATCCTTATTCTTTAAAGGACAACAATTTTTAAAATATCACGTGATATCACGAAAGAACCTCTTCTCCAATTAGGTACATTACAAACAAACGGCAATGAATGAATGAATTATTTTTTAGTTACGTAATTGGTGTGAATATAAATATGACCTACAAGCTCTCATAATCAGAAACCAAAATGCCATCCTTGTACCTGCTCGCACTCCTACGTCAGTGGGAGAGAACGCCGAGGTCGAAGACACGCTCGCGTTTATAGGCCTAGAATAAGCATCCTGGGTTTCACTGACATGTAGTGCATGCAGCGGTTTCAGACTGTTTTGCAACACCTTTGCACATTTGCAACACCTACAATACATCACACAACCTCAAGTGAATGTGACAGCCAAATTGAAGTGAATGAAACAGGCCTCAGCTATGGATATGTTTGTTGCGGTTGGGTTGGAAAGCGACAGCGTTCGGGGTAAGAATCGCTTGTTTGTCATGACATTCAGTTGGACACAAACCATCGAAATGATTTCAGTTCTCAAATGTGAGCACTGTAACAGAGGTCAAATAATATAAGCTGTGCCGGTTGAGTGCCTTATTTTCTGACTTTTCAACAAACAATGTTGCGCTTCACAACAAATATAGCTATTGTTTATTTCATTCGTGGCATATATATTTTGTAAAACCTGACTTCTTAAAGTAATGGGCTAAAAAGATCATTTGCACCACTTGTTTGCTTGCATATTCAAATTTAAAGTTCCGTTTCTGTTTCCCATGGACTGCCACTGCTTTCATATGGGTAGTCAGAAAGTCCATGTCCCATGTGTTCTTGGTAACCGTAATTCTTGAACTGATCCTGGCACTGATGCTGCTTTCATTTTACATACATCATGCCCATGTTGAGTTACGCGCTGTATTTCGGAGTTAAGCACTAGGGGAGCGGCAGAGATTCAGAGGGGAGAATCCGCGCAAGACGAAAGTGCTTAAAAAGACTTACGCGCCAATAGGAGAATCGGGACCCAAAGTGTTTGCATAGGTGCGCTTCCTGAACTCAGAATTAGTTTTTGAGGTGCTCTTTTGATGGGAAACTTTAGATGAAACACCAAGACAAACTCCAAGGCACTCTCATAAAATAAAAGTTAAAAATCATTTGACTCTGATGAAGGCTTGATTGCTGAAAAGGTTTGAAAAGGTTTTTATGGCCAAGCCATAGCAATAAAGGCTATATGAGAGTGCTTTGGCAGTTTTTCTTGGTGTTTTTGCCCACTGTAAGGCACAAGCGAAAGTGTGGCTGTTCTGTGCTCTCAAACCTATGAACCTAGAAATAGGGAGAATGCGGGATAGTTGAAGTTAAACAACTTTAGCACTCTACCTCTAGCTCTGAATGTCTGACCCTAGCTCGGAATGTCAGTACAGAAATAGCCGATGAATGAGTCAGTGAAAGTTCCGCTGCAGGAGACTGTGCACTTGCAAGAGTTATTGGCATCCACTTAAAGCTAGGGACACATTAAAGCTCCCGAACAGAACAGAAAAGGGCCATGCCAACTATGTTGTTACATTCAGGAAGCCATGGTCCATTTTAAAGTGCAGTGCAGATGAATGCTGTATCAAAGGTTTTGTGTCAAATTTTAAAAAAAGTAAAAAAAAAAAAAAAGACAGAGCAGAATGATCCATTTAGCTATGGTGGATGGGCTTACTGAGCCTTCTGAAATGTGCAAGAATGCAGTCCAGTTTTACTCTGACTTGTAAATGTTTAAGTGTGGGCTAGTCAAGAGGAAATCCTCAGTCAGTGCTTATTATGAAGGACTGTCGACAGTAGCAAAAGTGTCCACTCCTAGTTAAGAGCAGAGAATGTCGTTAAATGAGCTTCACACTTCAGACTTTGCTTCCCTAACTGACAGGTTGGCCTGCTGAGTTTTAGAAAGTCTTTTGGTCGTCTTTAAGAGAGTACCTCTAGACGGCCGCAAGAGAAGAGAAGTGCTGCCGCAAAGCTATAGAGGAATCATCGTCGCTTGGCTATCCATGAAGGGTGAATTGTGAAATGTATCCAACTGGAGTCCTGTCTCATAAAACTGTGACTTTAAAACTCTGTGCAATACTTTGGCTACAGGGATGCAAACTCTAATTAACTAGGAATAGTCAACTAGCCACTAGGCAGACCCTTCTGCATACTACATGAGTCAGTATTGTTGCACAGATCTAAAATATGTAGTGTACTTCAGATGCATTAGCTTTTATTCCTGGCTTAATCGCTATGATTGAGGTCTACATATGAGGAATGTGTGCCTACATCACTGGTGGTTTGAGTGCTCCATTGTAAGAGAGCTGAGGGGTTAGACAAGGATACACCATGTCAGGGATACTGTACCTCTTGGCTAAAGAGCTACTGCTTCCTAAACTAAGGGCAGAACTAGAAGTTTCTAATAAAATGATTTGTTGTGTGTGTGTGTGTGTGTGCGTGTGTGTGTGTGTGTGTGTTAGTGAAACTGATGCCGTTAGCAGTCTGGAGTATGAGATTTTTGCTCCTTATCAGCAGAAATAAACTAGGATAGAATGGAAACTTTACTTATAGTAGACTGGAACAGACAGCCTCCCAGCCAACCTGTCTACGCCCATTTTGTAAAGAAATAAATAAACAAGAATGCAGAAAAGCTTAATAAATAAATTAAAACCATTCTGCCAGTTCCTTTCTCATTAATCTATAGGCTAACATGGACATGGTCAAACTAGCCAGTGTTAGGCTGACGTGAGCGTTAGCATTAATATGTTAATTAATTTACAAGCTTGGACTGCTTTATACAAAAACAGCATGTTCAATATACAAAATAAATCTACAGACATTGACCTCAACCAACCCCTGTGAATGACCGTTTTTGAGCCATGGAGGCAAGGACAGTCAGTCATCTTAAATTCTGGCAAGAGGTCACTGAACTTACTTTACCCCTCACTACTTCCTTGACAACCACCTATTACTCTGCCATCTGAGCTATTTCATGAGCTTACGGTAAGTTGCTGAACTATTACAGATGAACCCACCAACAGAAAACCGGACAAACCCGTGAAGGATGTTTATGAGTGGCCTCCTATGAAAAAAACACCTGGTTGGCGTCTCCTGCAAAACCATTATAAATATTATTACTATATTATTTATAAAAAAAAAATTTAAATAAAGGATTCATCCAATTAGTAAATTTGTTCATTATAATTTGCTCAACTATCCAGCCAGGTATAAGCTAAATAGCTAACTCATCTGTTTTCAGGTATAGAATCAGTAAATAGGAGCACTACCTCAGTACAGAGGAGACAGAATTGCTGGGCAGTTGCCATACTTTCAAATACTTTGGAGATTTGTGACAAATAGTCTGCTGTCAAGTCAGACATGTCCTACTTTCCTCAAGTGTAAGTGAGCTGACAGTAGTAGCTGATCTTGTGGTGCTCACCTTTTTCCTGTGAACCGAAATCAATACAAGTTGTTACAGACATCACACCCATGGGTAAAGCCTTAAGCCAATTAGTGCGGTGCCGTCATCACAGGGGTGGTCTTTAGGCACTGCGGTTCGAGAAGAACGATGGCTAAGGCATGTCTGCAGCTACCTTTGGTTGTCAGCGGTTGTAAATGTCATGATGTGGCGATGTTCTGCAGCACTGGACGATTTCGGGCGAAATATCTTTCCAATTTGCATTGTCTTAAAAATGTACTCACAGCCAAAGGGTGGGGCCTTTTGTGCAGTGCTTGACTGTATAAAGTCTGACACAACCATTAACATTACTACAGGTTTTCAAAAGCTTAACTCTGATAAGTTCTAGAAGGCACAAAGATTGTTTGCAAAAGTTTATTTGCAGCCAATCGAAAAGAAATGTATTAGGTTAGACTAAAGATGGTAAACCATGGGGTATATGACAGACAAAACCTAAACGGTATGTAGACAGAAATGATGGATTGATGACATGAATCATTTTGGAGTATTCTATACGCCACCATTGACTACATTACTTGGCAACCTTCAGTGTACTAGTGAGAATGCATAGTATTTGTGTGTTCCTGAAAAAACAGGGAAGTGTGCTCGATACTCCGTGTTACTATGATTGGATGCTTAAACTTTCTGAAAATGATCAGCGAAATCAGCGACTTAGAACAATGAAGCAAGCACTCGGCAGTTTTAGTTACTCTTTTACTCGCCTCACAAACATTTCGGGCTGGCACCCTTCTTCAGTGTGAGAAATGACGAATGTCGAGTGCTTGCTTGCTTCATTTGTGTGTTCTTTAAAAGCTGTTTCAGTATGTGAGGGAGAGTGTTCACAAAGCATTTCTGAACCTGGTGTCCATTATAGCACCTTATAGTGTTCTTGTCACAACACTTCTTTTAGTTTTTTTTTGTTTTTTTCCGCATATTACATTACATTACATTACAGTACAGTACACTTAGCAGACGCTTTTATCCAAAGCAACTTACAAAAGGACATAATAAACTAACAGATGTGTAGAGAACATCAAAGGCATCTGTGTAAAGAGATGGTTAGTAGAGATTAGTTTTGTAAGGAAGGGAAGCTGTCTTGGAAAAGAAGGGTTTTCACAAGCTTTTTGAAAGGCATATGATGTCTTTGGGGAAAATGTTTCTTGTTGAAAAGGTTTCTTGACCTTGTTTTCTAATGAATCCCTTTTTATACACACACACAGAAAGAAAGACAAAAACACACCCAGAGAAAGAGAGAGAGAGAGAGAGATTTTGCATTGATATTTTCAATGTAACTCCAAATACAAACAAAATATACACTTTTACCAAAACCAACAGATTACCAAGGACACAACATATCACAAGTTTAGTCTTAATCTCGCTACAGAACAGTACAGACAGAAACACACACCCACTCAGAAAACAAACACAGTCACTCACTCACTCACGAGACACACTCACTCTGACACACCCAGTCTGATGCAAAGACCTCAAAGCCTGGGCACAAGCTCATAAGACAAGGTAAACACAGGCAGTGTGTGTGTGTGTGTGTGTGTGTGTGTGTGAGAAAGAGAGAGAGTGCATGTGTGTGGGTGAGTGCATACGTACTTGTGTGTGTGTGTGTGTGTGTGTGTGTGCTAGAGACAGACAGCTCCTCATTTCACAGTGAATTAGGTTGTCGGGGCGATGATGGGCACAGCGACGGATTAGACATGAGAGACACAAGATGGAGATTCATTACCTCCACAGGAGATTAAAAAAACAAAAAATGGAATTTAGGGACTTAGATCTCTCTCTCTGTCTCCCTCCCTCTCTCTTCCCCCCCTTACACACACACACACACACACACACACACACACACACACACACACACACACACACACACACACACACACACAATGACCACGACACAGTATCCCTCTCTCTCTCCCTCACACACACAAACATACACACACACACAGTCACCCATACACACACACACACCACACACACACAAAATGACCACTTCCACCTATTTCTATCCCTCTTTCACATACTCTCTTCCTCTACCTCTCTT
>CM050219.1:16082500-16085000 GCA_027475355.1 Coilia nasus
TTGCCCTCTTCTCCAGATAAATGTTGTTTTCTAAACCTAGTGCCCGCCTCCCGCCTTCTAGGATGTTTGTGTATTGACAGCTTAAGTTTGTCCCTCTGCTAATTCCGTCACGCTTCGTTATGCTGCTGCCTACGTTGTTGGTTATGCAGATTCCTGGGTTCTATGATACAGAGTGTATACACGAGTTCATGTCTGTAGTGTCATTTATTCACATAAACAAGTGTCTACAAGTGTAGGCTCCTTAAACGAGCCAGTATATCACACATCCATTTACGACTACTCCAATACTACAAAGGTGGTGGTATGACAAACCTTGGGCCTTACTTATAAAATGTTGCGTAGAAACCATCCTTCATTTCATCTAAGAACATTTAATCTTTTTTTTTAGTGCATGCTTTTTTTTTTGCAGCGCATTGTGTTCTGCACCCTGATTGGCTAAGGCACTGTAGAACATTGTCAATCATTCTCCTGTACAATACAGAATGCGCACAGCTTGTAAAATTTACATAAATCTTACATATTACTGTATACCCGCTACCATGATCACTGACTACCAGACTAACCAAGAGTTCAAGAGACTGCAGGACAAGATTCCATGGCAGCATCTCAAAAGCTACCATTACTTGCACCCTGATAACATTTGCCGAATCCAAAATGTTCACCCAATCACTGTATAGTGCAGTATGTAGGGGACAAAACAATGTAACTCTCACTCCCTACGTAGTGGTAAATGTATAGTGAATGAGTAATTGTTTTGGACATGGCCATTGTGTATTTTTCTCATTCAGATATGTTGAAGCCATACATCATCATCCTGCCATCAACAGGGATCCTTAGTAAAGGTGTCTGAAGCCTCACCTTTCAATGAGGCCTGCAACCCAGGTGGGACTTGAACCCACAATCCCCAGCTCCGGAGGCTGATGCCTTATCCATTAGGCCACTGGGCCTGTGAGGAGAACCTGAAGAGTGAGGCTAATGTGTGCACTGCATGACCTATCCCTAGCCGTGTGAAGAGTATTGTTAAAGCATACTGCATGACTTTTCCTTTCACTAGGTAATTAGATTGTTAGTCATTCAGCAGAGGATGTTGTGCATGCAGTAAGGATTTTCCTCCTGGATTATCCTGAGTATAGAAGTACGTCGGCTTTTGCGACCCAGGTGGGACTTGAACCCACAAGCCCCAGCTCCGGAGGCTGATGCCTTATCCATTAGGCCACTGGGCCTGTTTAGTCTGCCTGAAGAGTGAGGCTAATGTGTGCACTGCATGACCTATCCCTGTAAAGGCTTGGATATATCTCGCTGCGCGCAGTCGTGGGCCCGCTAATGTGACGTCAAAATGACGTCTGTGCACATCTGGTGCGACATTCTCAAGCACACGTTTGCCGTATCTGCACCTCATTTTTTTGGTAACTTGCGCGCCACAGCCCCATTGAAAACAATAGGCAATGGCTAGTCTGGTTTCAGCTAATATTACTGGAAACTCACAAGAAATACAAACACTGGCTAAAAATGTTAGGATTTTGTTCAGTTTTATCCACAAATCAACATAGGTCCAAACCTGCAGTTTGTTTATTAAGCTAACTTTTTGCCTTATCCTGTCATCATTCATAACGTCTTATACAGCTGAAAACACTGTAAATATACACACTGACTGAAACCTTTTAGGATTTATCCAGTTTAATTCCCAAATCATGATGTAAACCTGCAATTCAATCATGTTTCACCCCTCTGACATGCAAGGTTCCCGAACTACTGTGGCATTTGACACCTCTGACGAGGAGAGGATTGCCATGTGTGTCGAATGAAGTATACATGGTCTGGCGTATCGGTGATGTCCCTTTTGCGCGCACAAGACTTTGCATGGCGAGTATATCCAAGGCTTAAAGAGTACTGTTAAAGTACACCACATGACTTATCCTTTCATTAGGTATTTAGATTGTTAGTCATTTAGCAAAGGATGCTGCGCATGCAGTAAGGATTTGCCTCCTGGATTATCCTGAGTATAGAAGTATATCAGCTTTTGCGACCCAGGTGGGACTTGAACCCACAATCCCCAGCTCCGGAGGCTGATGCCTTATCCATTAGGCCACTGGGCCTGTGTAAGTGCACTGCATGACCTATTCCTGTAAAGCGTACTGCTAAAAGCATGCTGCATGACTTATCCTTTCATTAGGTAATTAGATCGTTAGTCACTTAAAATGTTGTGCATGCAGTAAGGACTTGCCACCTGGATGATCTCAGTATAGAAGTATATTGGCTTTTGCGACCCAGGTGTGACTTGAACCCATATCAATATTGGCTTCTGCGACCCAGGTGGGACTTGAACCCACAATCCCCAGCTCCGGAGGCTGATGCCTTATCCATTAGGCCACTGGGCCTGTGTAAGTGCACTGCATGACCTATTCCTGTAAAGCGTACTGCTAAAGCATGCTGCATGACTTACCCTTTCATTAGGTAATTAGATCGTTAGTCAGTAAGAACTTGCCTCCTGGATGACCTC
>CM050219.1:16092500-16115000 GCA_027475355.1 Coilia nasus
TCTATAAGCCATCCAGCAATGCGGGTACAATTACCCACCTTAAATAAACAGCATGGAACGTTCAATAAATACGTCAATACACACACACAGAGCCACCACACACGGACAGAAGGCAGTCACTTCACACACACACACACACACACACACACACACACACACACACACACACACATACACACACACACACACACACACACACACACACACACACACACACACACACACTCAAACACAGCCACTGGGCACAAACATAATCAGACACAAAAGCTAAATCTGACTGATGGTTCAATCAGAACAAAATGACACATATAAACACGTCCAATTGGAAGGAAATTGCTGGAAATGATTGAAATTTCATTTAGTCTGAAACGGTGGAGCAGCCACTCTGAAAAAAATAAATAAATAAATAAATAAAACAATCACTATATTATCTTGTGTCACTCTGTATAGGTTCGGCACTATATATACAGTTGTTAAGACCCTGTGCGCATGTGTACTGTATGTGTGTGTGTGTGTGTGTGTGTGTGTATTTGTATGTTTATATTTATGTGTGCCTGTGTCTGTGTAAGGAAGATAGGGAGATGCATAGGGAGAACATAGCTCAATTCCAGGGCAGTTAATATGTGATCGTAGTCATACACATACACACATACACTTATATTGGAGGGAATCACACATAGCAAGAGGAAAAAATTCTTTTCAGCTCCAGAAACCAATCAGTTCTTGATCACACACACTGCGCCTTGCTCCTAAAAGCACACACACAAACTACTTGCAGTTTTTACACAGGCAATGCATATTTTTAAGATGATCTCTCTCTATCTGCATTCAGTTTTCGGTAACATTATTGCAAAAGCTCACTTATGGGTAGCCAAATTGTCACGTAGCCAAATTGTACACACAGTGCGTGCAGGCGCCACTGACTAAAACACTGACTAAGACAGACAGACAGACAAGGACATTAACACGTTACGATAAAGCCAAAGCCATCTGTAAGTCTGCGATTCAGTTAAAATATGAAATAGAATGTCTGTTGCTCTTGAAAGTCCAGCCTGATGCCAGCCTGAAATATCAAACATGTTTGATACCTCCGATTTTGCAATCGGGTCACTCGGCCACACAGGGCAATCAGGCCTGATTCTCTGCCCTGTCCAGTCCAAGCTGCCATGGTAACGCCACCCCCGACTCTTGCAAGGGGCAAATCGGGACGGAAATCATTATGATTCTCTGGTAGTGTTTGGTGGCCATTAGTGATAGCAAAACGAACAAAGTCACAGCAGGGACAGATAACTATCCACACTAGTGGCTAAAACACCACCCCCATACTACACACTTGTACTGCAGACATATTATCCACACTACTGCACACAAGAACACCACCATACTACAGGCTTATACTCCACCTATCCACACTAGTGTCCACAAGAGCAACACCATACTACACACTTCTACTGCAGACAAACTATCCACACTACTGCACACAACACCACCATAATATACGGTTCTACTGCAAACTATCCACACTAGTGCACACAACACCACCACCATACTACACGCTTCTACTGCCAACAAAATATCCACACTAGTGCACACAAGAGCAACACCATACTACACGCTTCTACTGCAAACTATCCACACTAGTGCACACAGCACCACCATAATATACGGTTCTACTGCAAACAAACTATCCACAGTAGTGCACACAACACCACCACCATACTACACGCTTGTAGTGCAAACTATCCACAGTAGTGCACACAACGCCACCACCATACTACACGCTTCTACTGCCAACAAAATATCCACACTAGTGCACACAAGAGCAACACCATACTACACGCTTGTACTGCAAACTATCCACAGTAGTGCACACAAGAGCAACACCATACTACACGCTTCTACTGCAAAATATCCACACTAGTGCACACAAGAGCAACACCATACTACACGCTTCTACTGCAAACTATCCACAGTAGTGCACACAACACCACCACCATACTACACGCTTGTAGTGCAAACTATCCACACTAGTGCACACAACACCACCACCATACTACACGCTTGTAGTGCAAACTATCCACACTAGTGCACACAAGAGCAACACCATACTACACGCTTGTACTGCAAACTATCCACAGTAGTGCACACAACGCCACCACCATACTACACGCTTCTACTGCCAACAAAATCTGTTTAGTCCAGTGACATCTACTCTGACTGGATATGTCCAAATACATTCACTGAACCCATCCATATTGTTTATATTTATTGTCTAGTAAACAGCATGTTGACAATAATATAATTGGAATGATTCCAGATGGATTGAGTTCACACCCACAAACACACACGCAAACAAACACGCACACACACACACACACACACACACACACACACACACACAGAAGCATGTGTAAAGAATGACTATTTGTCTTTCTCTAGCTAGTTGGTCCTCTCCCTCTTGATTTAAAGCCCACTGTTTGACAGGGCATTTTTGTGTGTCTATTGCGAGTGTGTGTGTGTGTGTGTGTGTGTGTGTGTGTGTGTGTGTGTGTGTGTGTGTGTGTGTGTGTGTGTGTGTGTGTGTGTTATTAGTGTCAGGACTGTCAAGAGTCATTATATTTGTTCAGGTATTCTGCTCTCACCACAGAGACAGCAAAACAAGACCCAAAGGAATGGTCTGTGTGTGTGTGTTTGTGTGTGTGTGTGTGTCTCCGTGTGTGTGTGTATGTGTGTGTGATTGCACCTGAGGGGGATTTAGAATGCAGCCTGAGGGCTTAAAGATCTAAAACGCTTAACGACATTCACACCTCTTAGACTCATTTGTCTTGTCAATCAATCACACCTCACCGCCCTTCAATTACATCAGCTTCAGTTGAAAACATAAGCCTCCAAAAATAGTGCACACACACACACACACACATATACACACACACACACACACACATGCTGCCATATTCTGAAAACAGCCTCCTGAAAGATTAAGGTGCAGAGTGGTGAGGAGGAAAAGATTTACTGCACTTGCTTGTGTGTGTGTGTGTGTGTGTGTGTCGTGTGCGTGTGTGTGTGTGTGTGTGTGTGTGTGTGTGTGTCTGTGTGTGTGTGTGTCTGTGTGTGTGTGTGTGTCTGTGTGTGTGCGTGTGTCTGTGTGCGTGTGTCTGTGCGTGTGTGTGTCTGTGTCTGTGTGTGTGTGTGTCTGTGTGTGTTTGTGTCTGTGTCTGTGTGTGTGTGTCTGTGTCTGTGTGTGTGTGTGTCTGTGTGTGTGTGCGTGTCTGTGTGTGTGTGCGTGCGTGCATGCATGCATGCCTGCGTGCATGTGTGTGGTAGCAGGGTGGTTAAATCAAAGTGAGAAGCAGTATGTAATTCCAAAATTGAGTAATTCTGAAGCAGGTGATTAAAATTAATTAATTCAAGGTGTAGGAAACTGTGGCACTTGCTCACCTTATCATAGGGAAGTGTGTGTGCAAGTGTGTGTGTGTGTGTGTGTGTGTGTGTCTGTCTGTGTGTGTGTGTGTGTGTGTGTGTCACTGCTATACATTGACCAATCAGGGCTCCGTACATTAGAAATCTTTACTTCATCCATTCAACAGCCGTAATGCGGATGCAGTTTTCAAACACACAAACACTTACAGACAGCACACAGCACAACACCACACACGTATAAACACATACAGTTACACACATGCATGCATGCACACACACACACACACACACACACACACACACACACACACACACACACACACACACACACAGTAGTATACATGCACACAGACACAGAGAACACATAATGCAGACACATAGATACACATGTACACACACACCTAAAAAACATAAACACACACCGCACACAGACACACAAACACTTACAGACAACACATAAACAAGTGTAAATGCACTTACATGTTGACAGCCTTTAAAGCTAAAACACACACACACACACAAACACACACACACACACACACACACACACACACACACACACACACACACACACACACAATATCACAGCCCCAGTTACAGTATGCTGCCAAACATTCTCCCATATGGACAAAAACCCAGCGAGCGTAGAGCACTCATCCAATTAGCGGGGCCATGCAGATGTCTAATTAGGCGCGTTTCCACTACAGTGAGTTCCGGGTAATTTTTCGGCCTTCTCGCGGTTGGTGCGTGTCTCCACTATCGGGAAGTTCCGGAATGGGCGATCTCCCGGAACTTTTACAGGGACCAACGGAGTACCTAAAGGGATTAGGTACTCCGTTCGGCCCTGAAAAAGTTCAGCTTGTAGCCTGTGGTAAACTCGATGCTGATAGGCTGTTGTTAACACTACCAGCCGTAGGTGATCTAAAAATCACTATGTCATACGAAAATATTTTTTCTAAACAGACAAAATGAATTTCTCACAACAGAGTTCATTACAAACAGTTGCACATGTAACTATATTTTCTCTAATCTTAGAGGTTAGTTTGAAGACAGACTCGTATTATTTTTAGATTAGCAAACTAATTTTGCATGCTAGCAGACTACGCTTCCTATGGAGTATTGTCATATGCCTGTTAGAGGAAAACGTACAGTCTATCAAACTCAGAGTTGTAGGAGAGCTTGTTTTGGCCGTTTCCACGATAAAGCATTTAACTACTTGCTATGTGGTGCACAACGATTTCCTCAGGCAATTAATTACCTTCTTAAAACATGTTTACTTGGCTAACTTTAGCCTGCTAATCTTGTCATAACGTCACTCGAAACATCTAATCTTATGAAACATATTAGACATAAATGGACTGGAAACTCACAATAAATAGGAACACTTAACAACAAACTTTTAGGATTTATCCGGTTTAATCCATAAATCAAGATAGAATGCAAGCCTGCAGTCAGTCATGTTCGCTGCTCTGAGACACCGAAGTTTCCCTTTGTTTACTAGAGGTCCGATAAAACGCCTATTAAATTGAATGAATGTCTTGGTTGTTTGTGTACACAACTGTGTATGTGTGTGTGTGTACGTGTGTACATGCCCAACTCTACTCTGTTTGGCTAATCATTAAGTTTTACTCTACTTTATCAAATTATGATCACGTATGCAGTTTTTCACCTCTATCTTTCACCTAACAAATAGAAACCTTTCAGCTTCTAAAATGGCTTTAATGAAAAGTAGTAGCTAATGTGCCAAATTATTGTCTGTAACGGAAACGGCATTCTACCGATGGAAAGAGTAATTAATTCAATTACTTGTTACTGGAACAGTTTGTTACAGCATTCATTTTTAACGCTGTTATTCCATTCACTGCCACGAACACACACACACACTGAAAAACAGCACACAACGAAGGATAATTTAAGAATTGAGTTTTGTCTGGAGAGTATAGTTTATTTTCACCGCTCCTGTCTGGTTGTTAATGTCAGCTCACTCTCATCAAGGTGCTAGCGGCTAGGCTAAACACAGAACATAGCAATTAGTCATGCAGTCACTCTTCCTGTCTCTTTTCCTGTCTCTCTGACTCACACTATATGAAGTGCTGTTTTTTTTTACCTACTGACAGTTAATGACTCACTGTGTGTGAGATAGGCAGGAAAATAATAAGATGGAAAAAGATGGGTTGTCAGGTTCGCTATGCTAGCTCAAACAACATGTTCCTTCTTGTGTAGTGGAGGCGTGCAAGATGAATGGAAAGCAATAAAGTACTGGCGCTGGAGGTAATGTAGATGATCACTTGAGGGTCACATGGGGTTAACCACTCTTCCTTGGGAAATAAATTACCATCAGCCTTTGCGTTAGGAAAGAAATAAAGTGTGTGCTGTACTGTTTGGTACTAAGGCAATTTAAAAACTGTAACGGAAACTGCTGTTTCTTTGTTCTGCTGTTTGAAATGTGCTGTAGCCTACTTTATTTCCAGAGTGAACATGCAGTATTAAGAGTGCTAACAGTCTCAGATGATCTTTTTTAATATTCTTCACAGTAATGTATGCCTCTAAATGTTGCTGCCAGATCTGTTCAGAACACAGACAGGCAGTCACAGTAACACTGCTGGATTTAGTGCAGCCTGGGGATCAACTTTATTTATCACTGAAATCTTACTATAGGAAAACAAGTCGGACCATCCCTGCTCAGTTAAACTTTAACCGAATAAATATGCGAAATCATCCCTGAATGAAGTTGACAATAATCTGAGACTGTAAGGATGCTCTTCATTGACTACAGCTCTGCCTTCAACACCATTATTCCATCCAGGCTAGTGATGAAGCTGCAAGACCTTAACCTCAACCCTTCCCTCTGTCGCTGGATTCTGAACTTCCTCACTGACAGACCACAAGCTGTACGGCTGGGCCAGATCACTTCCTCCACCCTGTGCCTCAGCACCGGCGCTCTGCAAGGATGTGTGCTCAGCCCTCTTCTCTACTCCCTTTTTACACACGACTGCATAGCCATCCACTGTTCTAATTCCATCATTAAATTTGCCGATGACACCACGGTCGTGGGCTGCTTCACAAATGGAGATGAGTCTGCCTATAGAACTGAGGTAGCTGCATTGTCATCTTGGTGTGAGTGCAACAATTTGCTTCTCAACGTGACCAAAACGAAGGAGGTGATTGTTGACTTCAGGAGGACACAACAACAAGCACATCAGCCAATCTACATCAACAATACACAGGTGGATAGAGTTAGCAGTTTCAGGTTCCTTGGAGTTAACATCAGTGAGGATCTAAGCTGGTCTGAACACATCAAGAACATCACGAAGACTGCAAGACAGCGGCTCTTTTTTCTGAGGCTGCTGCATAAATACGGCATGGACAGTGGAATAACCACCAATTTCTACCGCTGTACCATTGAGAGTATTTTGACTGGTAACATCACAGCCTGGTATGGAAACAGCAACGCCCAGGACAGGAGAGCCCTCCAGCATGTAGTCAGGTCTGCTCAACGAGTCATACAAACTGAATTACCCAGTATACACTGTCTCTACAATCAACGCTGTATAAGGAAGGCAAAACACATTATTTCTGATCCCTATCACCCCAGTCATGCACTTTTCACCGTGCACCATGCACTTCACAGGAGTATACGGACTCATACCACAAGACTAAGAGACAGTTTCTGTCCACAAGCCATAAGGCTGCTTAACCTCCCTGAACTGCCCTCATAGAGCCTTTTTTACTCCTTTTTTCCCTCCCCTTCAACTACAAATTTTTTCTTTTTCTTTTTTTTTCTGAGCAAAACAAATTTTTCATTGCTCATAAATGAAGTTTATGAAGCACATGACAATAAAGTCCTTGTATCCTTGTATCCTTGTATAAGTTGGGACAGTTGCTCACCATGAAAGAAAGACATTAAATAATGTGGAAACGCTTTTCACAGTTCAATTAAGTTCAAGTTTGTAAAGCTTAAAACATCTGTCAGTGGTCTTCCTGAGGCGTATTTAACTGGTGATTCAGTTTAATTGGTGTTAAGAAAGTCCATCTTTCCATCTCCCTCTCTCTTTCTCTCTCTGTTTCTCTCTCCCCCTGTCTCTCTCGTTCCCCCTCGCTTCTTTTTATGTGGCGGAGAAATGTGTGACCTTCTGCCTATTGAACTGTAGGCAAACAAAAGCAGTGAAGACATATTGTACAGGGAGAGAATGAGAGATAGAGTGAGAGAGAGAGAGAGAGAGTGAGAGAGAGAGAGAGAGAGAGAATAAGAGAGAGCAAAAGAAAGGAGAAAGAAAGAGGGAGTGTTTGTGAGAGAGAATGAGAGACAGAATGGTAGACAGTGAATGACAGGAGGGTTCTGTTTGACCAGCATGCCTCTTAAATTTCATCAGAGAAAAGAGAGAGAGAGAAAGAGAGAGAGAGTGAGAGAGAGAGAGAGAGAACGAGCAAGAAGTGGAGGAAGACAAAGTCGTAAAGCAGTGAAGAGATGAAAGGTGACGCGTCATGAAAAAAAATACTTTTAAACTAAATGAAATGAAATTGAACTGAACTAAATTGAATTAAAGGAGAGGTGTGTTGATGGTTTTGTGTTCTGTTAATGGGTGTGTGAATGTGGGCGAGATAGATATCTTTGATGGAAGATTTACCTTTCAGTTAATTTCCTGTTTCATATCCTTTGTAGGAACGCTTAGGCAATACGAAAGCCCTTTTTGTCACGCCAGTGAAGCATACAGAGTTGGGAAAGAATGAGAAAGGAGAAAGGGGTGTGTTGATGTGGTGTGTTGATGTTTTTTGTTTGTGTGTGGGTGTGTGTACCTCTGTGTATGTGGAGGGTGTATTTATAATGGTTCCGTGTCTGTGTAATTGTGTGAAGATGCTGTGTTGGTGTGTGTGTGTGTGTGTGTGAGTGTGTCACCGTGCGTGTGTGTGCGTGTGTGTGTTAGTGAGGAGGCTGTGTTGAGGATGGTTGTGTGTGTGTGTGTGTGTGTGTGTGTGTGTGTGTGTCAGTGTTTTTATTCCACTTCAGCAGTAAATTCTTTATTAGCCTCTGGCCTCTCTTGTCCTGTTTGTCCTCCTCCATCTCCCTCCTTCGTTCTTCTCCATTCTTTCTTCTGCTCTCATCTCATCTCTGTCCTTCGCCTTCACTGACATCATTTCCTCTTATTCTCTCCTCCTTTGTGCATCTCCTGACTCACCGCTTCCCCTCGGTCTCGTCTGCGAGCCACTCCTGACGTCTTTCTTTCCCCTTGCCCACCAAATCAGCCTTCTCCTCCTCTAAGTCGTCTGAGTCTGAGCTCTTGAGTGGGGCCGTGGGCAGGGGGCAGATGATTGCTCGAGTGCTGCAACACAACACAACACCACACACCACCCCCCTTCCTTACACACACACACACACACACACACACACACACACACACACACACACATGCGCACACATACACATATGCACATACACACACACACACACATAGACATGAACACACATAAACACATGCATTCACAAACGCGCACACACACACACACACACACACTTGCAACACTTGACAGCACTGCAGGAGATTGGGTCGTCTCTCTCAGACACACTCAGCACTAGGCACGAAAGCAGCAGCTGTGGCAGTGAGACATGGTGGATTAACAAAGAGACACAGAAAACACGCTAAACATTTATGCCATGTTACACGGTTTAAGGCTTATATTTCAAATATTTTGATATAGCTCAGTCAGTAATTATTCTTCAGTGTATATATAACTTATGTAATGTATTTAAAACAGACAAGAACACGGGAAACATGACCCAGTCCCTTATTATGTATTTGTAATTATTATTTTAATTAGTAATGCATAATCCATTCGACCTTTGTATCCATGTCATTATGACTGCCTCTGTATATGTAACTGCATCTAAAACTATGTCTGGATCATTTCACACTCCGAACTGAGAAAGTGCTTTGGATGAAAGGTGAAACGTCTTCAAGCTCCAGGTCCAGTTGTACACAACCCAGCCCTCATGAGTGTGAATTAGCCCATCATAATTAGGGGTACTACCTTTTCACAAGGGGTACTACCATTTACACTGTACATTAATTATGTTAATATGACAGTACCCCCCAACCCTGCTATTTTTGTCTGTTTGGGGGGTACAGGGTCTTGATCAAAGGGTAGCATACCCCCAGTAACCCCCATGTTTTTTGAACTATGCTTATGACTACTCTGACCTGGATGAATAAGAACCTTCATGGACATAACATTTGTTCACCATATAAGATGAGTGCTAAGTTATGCTATGAGACTGCCTGTTGGACTGAATGGGTTTTATAATAGACTCATAAATATGGATGCTGACTAAATATGTCTCAGGCCACCCCACTGAAAGTTTTAAAAAAATCTCTCTTCAGCCTGTTTGCAATCACCACTGATTTTTCCCTTTAAGTGGTTGTTGGATCAATGTGGCTGGTATCTCCTCATCTCATTCAATGATTCAGTGACTCACTGAAAGACTCACTAGCAGACTCAGAACGTGCAATATTAAACAGATCTATTAGTCAGATTAATGAAATATGTGACCCTGTCAGTGACAGTGTACTACCTACAGTAAGTGCATTGACATTGAATTACATCATTTATTTTGCAATAGCAAGGAACATATCTTACTGGGATCAATGGTTTAAACTTTAACCTAATGAATTAATTATTTTATGTATAAGATCTTTACATGAAGATCATTCTAGTGGTTAATCAGTATATATAAAGGTACATTATCATTATCCACCATGATCATAGTTTATACTGAGGTCAACTTAATATTTTAAAGTAGTATACAAACTTTATGCAACTTAACTGCAGTTTAAGCAATTGCATGTGTCAGTTGCATCAATAGCATATAGCAATAGAGTTGTAACACATTAACAGACTAGTAGAAAAGCATTTTTTATACTGAGGTTCGTCAGGAATGGTCTACATAGAAAATAAGTTTATTACTATAATTAATAACAAATATAAAAACCTTATTCATGCTACAAGTATCATGTCTCATTTGCATGCTTTCCACACTACACAAGAAAGAAAGCAAGAGGGTAGTAATTCAGTGGTGGGTCTGGTTTGTCATTAATGACCAATTAAAGGTGTCATTCCCTGAGAAATATAGGTCACTCTGAGTTGAATATGCATGCTTCCTGTGAAAATGTTCTTCTACCCCGATTGCCTCTATCAGTCAATGAGAGACAGTAGGCGGAAAAATGAACGAATAATAAAAGGGCAAGTAACCTGGATACCTTAATACAGCTGATTTTATTAATGAACTCCTCTTCCTGACTGGAGACCTGTACTGATTAGAATTAGCTTATTTAGAGAGTGGCTATAACAAATGTGTGGTACTGGATTGGTAGCCTGGTAAACCAGCCCCTCGTACTTCATTTCATTTTGTGCAGAGGGTCTGGCAATGCTGCCATTAACAGTTATGTATTCGGACCAAGCGAATCCGAGCCAATCAGCGAACAGAGGGAGCGTTTGTGAGCGATGACATTGACTTTGTGTGCTACATTTGAATTGTAGTGCGTAGGCAGGCTAACTGCATACATGACGACAAGACGTTAGCGACTGAGTAAAGGCAGAGCCACTTGTTTAAAACTTCAGAGGAATCCACACCTCCAGGAAGAAATCGTTTCTCAGTATAGCACTGCCAGACCATCTGTACAAAATGAAATGAAGTACGAGGGGCTGGTTTACCAGGCTACTGGATTGTAGCTTCTGAAGTTAAGTTGCCCTTCACTGCTTGTTTCCCTTCAGCACCAAGAAACTACTGACTATTCAACACCCTGACACCCATGCAAACAAAAGACCTCTTTGTTTAACAAGTCCCAACTTTTGAAACTTTGCTCTGAGACCACACGGCACGAATAAAGCCAAATTTGCTGTCCTCTTCACCAGCTGTTAGTCGACAATGGCAGAGCTCTCCTGGTGTTGTTGCTGTTTGCCTCGATAAACAAGCAGTTTGCATGGGGGGCGTGGGGGGCGTGGGGGGGGCGGTAGACGAGGGGCGGGCAAGTGTCGGGGGAGAGTTTAGTGCCGGCTCGCTGTGTGCTCCCAGACGCCTCATCGAACCAGTGCTGAATGGAGTCGGGATGAGCGATATCGATCTCACAAGACAGTGTGCATGATTGCTTGTGTGTGTGTGTGTGTGTGTGTGTGTGTGTGTGTGTGTGTGTGTGTGTGTGTACAAGCTTACCCATCATGGACCACAGGGACGGAAAGAGAAGGCTTGTGGATCCCTGAAGGTGATGACGTGTGTCTGAGACAGAGGTCCTGTAGGACACAATGTTTCTGTGTGTGTGTGTGTGTGTGTGTTTGCAAATGTTTGGCTGGCTGTGTGTGTGTGTGTGTGAGAGAGAGAGAGAGTTGTACACACTGACCTTGACTGTGTTAATCAGGCCAGACTTGACGGGGGGTGATGTTGTCACGGCCAAGTTTATGAGAGAACCTCCTGCCTGGAGACACCTCTCTATAGCCACACACACACACACACACACACACTGTCAGAAACAGACACATGCACACACACACAAACACATTCACACAAGCGCACACAGAGATGTGCACCGACATGCACACACACGCACACAAACACACACACACACACACACAGACGCACATCTGTTCTCTGTCCTGCTGGCTGCCAGAGAGAATCTTGTGTTTGATCACAGTGGTGAGAATGATGCCAAAGTCTCAATGTGTGTGTGTGTGTGTGTGTGTGTGTGTGGCTCAGTAAGTGGCTACTGCCAGTAGAGCTCAATGATCCAAGCCCATCTCATGCCCACTGCTGTACACTCACACACACACACACACACACACAGCGGAAATCCTGGCACGCAAATGGAGCTCAGAGACCCAGCTTCTTCTTCCCACAGAAATGGCAGTCAGTCAGTCACACACACACACACCGACACACACACACACAAATAGACCGACATTTTTCTTAGTCGGCATTCAGAGGCTTTATGTAGTTTGTGAAAATTCAACTTTATTTGGTCTACTGTTCACTGAAAATCACCTCCACCCAACCCAAACCCTAACGCAAACCTTCACCATATGCTGGAGTTAACAGGGTTTTACGAGATATTTCAACAGATTTCAACAGATCATTGATCATCTAAACATCTGTAGACAATTTGGGATGGACCATCTGAATTAACTGTGACTGACATCCGTGTAAAAATGATTACATGCACGCACGCACACACGCACGCACACACGCACACACACACACACACACACAGGAATTTTCAACCTGTAGGTAGTTAGGGATTGAGTTAGTTATGATGAGTGTCTGGGTTTTAAATTAGTGGTAAGTATTAGACTGGTGTCTTAGTACTGAGTGTTGGGATGGTGTGAAGGTAGTGTTGGGTCTCTGTGTTTAAAATCAGCATTGAGGTACTGTGGTAGTAGTAGTAGTTAGTGTTGGTGTTGTGTGTTAGAAGTAGTTAGTGTTGATGTTGTGTGTTAGTAGTCATTAGTGTTGGGGTTGTGTGTTGGTAGTCATTAGTGTTGGTGTTGTGTGTTAGTAGTCACTAGTGTTGGGGGTTGTGTGTTGGTAGTCATTAGTGTTGGTGTTGTGTGTTAGTAGAAGTTAGTGTTGGAGTTGTGTGTTAGTAGAAGTTAGTGTTGGAGTTGTGTGTTGGTAGTAGGTGGTGTTGGTATTGTGTGTTAGTAGTCGTTAGTGTTGGTGTTGTGTGTTAGCAGTAGTTAGTGTTGGGGTGGGGTATGAGCAGTTAGCGTTGGTGTTATGTGTTAGTAGTCGTTAGTGTTTTCTTGCTATATGTTAGTAGTAGTTAGTGTTGGTGTTGTGTGTTAGTAGTCGTTAGTGTTGGAGTGGGGTATGAGTAGTTAGTGTTGGGGTGGGGTATGATTAGTTAGTGTTGGTGTTGTGTGTTAGTAGTCGTTAGTGTTGGTGCTATATGTTAGTAGTAGTTAGTGTTGGTGTTGTGTGTTAGTAGTCGTTAGTGTTGGTATTGTGTGTTAGTAGTCGTTAGTGTTGGTGTTGTATGTTAGTAGTAGTTAGTGTTGGGGTGGGGTATGAGTAGTTAGCGTCGGTGTTGTGGGTTAATAGTCGTTAGTGTTGGTGCTGTGTATTAGTAGTAGTTAGTGTTGGTGCTGTGTGTTGTTAGTGTTGGTGTTGTGTGTTAGTAGTAGTTATTGTTGGTGTTGTGTGTTGTTAGTGTTGGTGTTGTGTGTCAATAGTAGTTAGTGTTGGTGCTATATGTTAGTAGTAGTTAGTGTTGGTGTTGTGTGTTAGTAGTAGTTAGTGTTGGTGTTGTGTGTTGTTAGTGTTGGTGTTGTGTGTTAGTAGCAGTTAGTGTTGGTGTTGTGTGTTGTTAGTGTTGGTGTTGTGTGTTAGTAGTAGTTAGTGTTGGTGTTGTGTGTTGTTAGTGTTGGTGTTTTGTGTTAGTAGTTGTTAGTGTTGGTGTTGTGTGTTGTTAGTGTTGGTGTTTTGTGTTAGAAGTTGTTAGTGTTGGGGTGGGGTATGAGCAGTTAGTGTTGGTGTTGTGTGTTAGTAGTAGTTAGTGTTGGTGTTGTGTGTTAGTAGTAGTTAGTGTTGGTGTTGTGTGTTGTTAGTGTTGGTGTTTTGTGTTAGTAGTAGTTAGTGTTGGGGTGGGGTATGAGTAGTTAGTGTTGATGTTGTGTGTTAGTAGTAGTTAGTGTTGGTGTTGTGTGTTGTTAGTGTTGGTGTTTTGTGTTAGTAGTAGTTAGTGTTGGGGTGGGGTAAGAGTAGTTAGTGTTGGTGTTGTGTGTTAGTAGCTGTTAGTGTTGGGGTGGGGTATGAGTAGTGTCTGGAATGTAGTTGCTCATTAACACTCCTAGAGTTAGTTGGGTCAGATTGATCAGAGCCCAGACTACTACTCTAGTCCACTGGACCCTTGTGCTGCTAATAATTAATCATTTATGCCATCATTTAATATTAACTCTCCCCATGAATCATTAATGAACCACAGTACATGTCATCTACATGATCACAAAGGAGACTGCCTGTGTGTGTGTGTGTGTGTGTGTGTGTGCAAGTCTCTGTGTGTATGTTTGTGTCTGGGGATTCCTTATATGTGTGTATGTGGGCTACTGTCAAGGATGCAGCACTGTTAATCTTGTGTGTAAGAGTGTGTTTAGGTGCTGCAGCATGTGTGTAAGAGTGTGTTTAGGTGCTGCATGTATGTGTGTAAGAGTGAGTTTAGGTGCTGCAGCATGTGTGTAAGTGTGTGTAGGTGCTGCAGCATATGTGTAAGAGTGTGTTTAGGTGCTGCATGTATGTGTGTAAGAGTGTGTTTAGGTGCTGCATGTATGTGTGTAAGAGTGTGTTTAGGTGCTGCATGCATTTGTGTAAAAATTTGAGCGTTGTCCCTGACTTATTTAGGTGTGAAAATTCATGCATTGCTGTCCAAGAATGCAGATGGCAGGATACTAACACACACACACACACACACACACACACACACACACACACACACACACACACACACACACACACACACACACACACACACAGGTCACAAAAACATGTTGTCATCTCATGTGTTATGAAACACTCACCCCCTTAGGTCATCTCTGGGTGTGCATGCGTATGTGTATGTGTGCGGATGTTTGTGTTTGTGTGTGTGTGGTGTGCGGATGTTTGTGTTTGTGTGTGTGTGGTGTGTGTAGGATGTGTGGCTGCAGCCACTTAATTTTACAGCACATTCCACTTCTGTCACACTCCTTATGTGTGCTAAAATGTGTGTGTGAGAGAGCGAGGTCTCACTAATGTCTGCGTGCGTGCACATATAAAGGATTTCACAAGAGGGTGGGAGAGATTAAATGCTTTCTATCAGTGGCTAATGGTGCCAGACCACACACACACACACACTCAAACACACACACACACACACACACACACACACACACACACACACACACACACACACTTCCCATCTGTCTGCTTCTATCCGGTTATGTATCTTTCATCTATTACTTTTTTCTTTCTGTCTCTCTTTCTTTCTATCCTCCCCTGACCTGTCCTGGCCTATCTTCCTCCTTTCTTCATATGCAAGACAAAACACAAGAGTGTGTGTGTGTGTGTGAGTGTGTGTGTGTGGGGTGATGGCGCTGGGGTTGTTTAAGGGAAGGCCTGGGGACAGATTTGTTGGCTAATTAGAGTTCACTGCTCTCTCCTGTCACCCACTTCCTTCCTAGTACTCCATCTCTCTCTCTCTCTCTCTCTCTCTCTCTCTTTTTCTCTCTCTCTTCATCCATCCTCTTCTTTTTATCTATCACACCTCTTCCCTGGCCTCTTTCACTGGCCTGTTTCAGCCATGCTTTTAATACTGGCACATTCATTCAAATGATGGATGGGGGGAGGGAGGAGTCACAAGGAATGATGACGAGAGAGCGAAAGAGAGAGAGAGAGAGAGACAGAGGGAGAGAGAGGGAGGAAGAGAAAGAAAAATAGTTTGTGTGAGATTGTGCAAGAAGGAGTGTGTGTGTGTGTGTATGTTGGGTGTGTATGCAAGAGATAGGGAAAAAGTCAAAGTGTGTATTAATGTGTTGCCATTTGTGTGTATTAATGTGTGTAGTTAGTGAGTGAACAATGACACACACACACACACACACACACACACACACACACACACACACACACACACACACAGACCTGGAAGAAGCAGGGACATTACTAGGAATGAAGCTGCACTAGGGTATTGTCCCCCCAACCCAGCCTGTCGTGCACTAAACTGGATGGTCGTCACAGGTTACAGATAACATTTCTGTCAAAGTCTCCCAGACCAATCAGAAAATTAATTACTTACAATGTAAGAGGCGATAGAAGTTAGAAATACACTCTTTTCCTACAGCACACTCTTGATCCTAATGAATCTACCCAGGAAACTACTTTGTTCCTAGACTGTTTAAACATTTTTTACTGGGGCACAGCTGATTTTAACTGGCACGTGTGCCCCTAAAAAGGCTTACTGATTCCCATGGGAAGAGCCTGTAAGAAACCCTCCCTTCCACCTTAAGAGAAAGAGTCTGTGGAACATTAAATCACAAGAAATAGTTTCAACCACAAAATGATTTCTCCCCTACTTTTATATTCATAAGGAAAATGTATTTGAGAGAGACCATAAAACATGAGGAATGTTCTTTATATATATATAAATATAAAATTATTTATTTATAAAAATAAAACTGCTGTTTAAAAAATCGAATACATTTTATATTTAAAGCCACCAAGCAGCAGTGCAGGGCATCTGTAAAGTCACATCGACAAAACGCATTTTAAATACAACATATTCATAAAATGTTTTAAGGAATTAAAAAAAGCATAGTTATAGTGATACTTCCTGTGTGTCCAGACATTTTGAACGGCCAGTAGAGAGAAAGAGAAACAGAGAGAGGGAAGGAGAGAGTGATAGAGAGAGAGGGAGAGAGAGGGGAGGAGAGAGAGAGAGAGAGAGAGAGAGAGAGAGAGAGAGAGGGGAGGAGAGAAAGAGAGAGAGGAGAGGGGAGGAGAGAGAGAGAGGGGAGGAGAGAAAGAGAGAGAGGATAGGGGAGGAGAGAGAGAGAGAGAGAGAGAGGGGAGGAGAGAAAGAGAGAGAGGATAGGGGATGAGAGAGAGAGAGAGAGAGAGAGAGAGAGGGGAGGAGAGAAAGAGAGAGAGGATAGGGGAGGAGAGAGAAAGAGAGAGAGAGAGGGGAGGAGAGAAAGAGAGAGATAAGAAAAGATGAGATGGGAAAAGTGATGAGAATGATGAACGACAAGGTGGTGTTCCCTGCACTAAGATTAAACTCATTTTGAATTGAACTTGTCTTGAATTGGCAGTGATAAACGCTGACCCAGTTGATACCCCCCCCCCCCCCCCCCCCCCCCCACGCACACACACTTGCATTCTTCATCACCATAATCATCATCAGAAGCCCTAAGTTTACATTCACCAGTGCTGACGGGGGGGAGGGCGGATGTTGAATATGCATGATCACAAGTCGTTCCTCGGCTGCTGTCAAACAACAGCACGCAGACATCAGCATCTCATTGGTGGTTGCCAGCGGCGACGTCTTTGACGAGACTGAACGACGGGTATAACGCAGAAAAAAAATGAGAGAAACTAGGCAAGAATGAGAGACAAGACTATGAGAGAAAGCGATAGAGTGAGAGATGGGGGGCAGGGAGAAAAGAGAGAGAGAGCAGGAGACAACAACCATGACAAGCAGAAGAAGAGATAAAGAGAAGGAGAGAGAGGGAGAGAAGCAGAGAGAGAGATGGAGAGAGAGAGACAGAGAGAGAGAGAGAGAGAGAGAGAGAGAGCAGGAGACAGCAAACATGACAAGCTAAAGAAGAGATAAACAGAAGGACAGAGAGAGAGAAAGAGGGAGGGAGAGAGAGAGAGAGAGAGAGTAGGAGACAGCAAACATGACAGAAGCTGAAGAAGAGATGAACAGAAGGACAGACAGAGAGAGAGAGGGAGGGAGAGAGAGAGAGGGAGAGAGAGAGAGAGCAGGAGACAGCAAACATGACAAGCTGAAGAAGAGATGAACAGAAGGACAGACAGAGAGAGAGAGGGAGGGAGGGAGAGAGAGAGAGAGAGAGAGAGAGCAGGAGACAGCAAACATGAAAGAAGCTGAAGAAGAGATGAACAGAAGGACAGACAGAGAGAGAGAGGGAGGGAGAGAGAGAGGGAGAGAGAGAGAGAGGGAGAGAGAGAGAGAGAGAGAGAGAGGGAGAGAGAGCAGAAGACAGCAAACATGACAGAAACTGAAGAAGAGATGAAGAGAAATAGAGAGAGAGAGAGAGGGAGAGACAGAGAGATGGAGAAGGAGACAGACAGAGGGGGCTAATTGAGCAGGCCCAGGACAGAAACTGAAGAAGAGATGAAGAGAAATAGAGAGAGAGAGAGAGAGAGAGACAGAGAGATGGAGAAGGAGACAGACAGAGGGAGCTAATTGAGCAGGCCCAGGACAGTGTGTGGTGTTGCTCCACATGCCAATTAAAAGTTGTGGGCTGCTGTGCTGTGACTGGAGCTGTTGAGTCAGGGAGAAAGTCGCCAGCCAAGAAAACTAAACTGCACCTTCAGGAGAACACACACTCAATCTCCACCATTCACCAATCTATAAACACACACACACACACACACACACACACACACACACACACACACACACACACACACACACACACAGATATGCACAGGGAGAGTGTGTGTGTGTATGTGTGTGTTTGTGTGTGTGTGTGGGGGGGGGTGATTGTCAGAAAATTCTTTGTGTGATCTTCAGTCACCAAAACAGTTCCATCATCAGGGCAATAATATGAGGTCATAAAATGAGCCCAAAGTCCTAGATGATACAGGGTGGGCCAAAAATATGGGACACATTTTAAATGCTTATATTTTAGATTATAAAAATAATACAGAGCACCAAATACAGTTGTTGTAAAGCTGACATTCAACAGTTTTTGATAAATAGGTTAGTTTCTCTGGACTCCACTCTGGAAGCAATAATGGCGTGGATTTTAAAACCAATTGCACATGTAGTCAAAAAATACTTTACCAGCCCTTGATCCATCATGAGCACCGGTTTTCACATGCTGGCAGTTCTTTGCACTACGACACATTTGAGGTCGACCTGTTTTTTTTTTTTTTTTTCTTGAGGGCACCGTCTGTAACACAGAAGTTAGTAACAGCATGCAGGCTTTGGATTGATGTGACAGAGGATCACCTTTCGAGATGGTGCTTGTTGCTTTTAAAAAACCCTGTCTAAATTTTCTTCTGGGCTGTAGGCTGGTGATGGATCTCTGGCTGGTGAAGTATTCCTTGTGCAACAGCGCACTGCGTTTCCATTAGTCCGCAGCAGAGCCCACTTCATTTTAATTATAGAGTTTTCCTGTTTCACAAACTTTAAAATGTTTCTATTGACAATGTTAAATGACCTCTTCATAATTTGTAGTTAAGGTCTGTAGTTTGAAATGTCAGTGTTTTTAAAAAAAAAATGTTTTTTCCCAAACTAGCCTTACATTTTAAATGTCTTTAATTGGCTTCTAAAGTGGTGTCCAGAGAAATTAACCTATGTATCCACAACTCCTGAACTGACTGAATGCCAGCTTTACAAAAATATATTTGATACTCTGTATAATTTTTGTAATCCAAGATATAAGCATTTAAAATGTGTCATATTTGGACTGTCCTGTATTATCGCTTCAGACGTCAGCATACATACACACTTTTCTGTGTATGTTGTGATTGTGATTCTTTTACATATTTTGAACTGGTATGGCTGGTTTTAGGCAGGTTACTGCATGCACACACACCAATACACACACACACACACAACCTTTGTAACCACTGTTAAAGGCACACACACACACACTTTGGGTTGATACTTGTAAAAATGTTTATTTTTTCCAGAATAAAACATATTATAGCCATATTACATGTAGTGTGTGAGTCCAATTTAACTACCTCAGAAAAAAAACAACACACATTACTGCCATGAGTGGATTACATCATCATCATCATCATCATCGTCATCACCACCATTACTTCAGTTAGAATTTTCACCATTACAGTCATTAACCATCATCTCTGTAAAAAACAGCCATCACAATCATCGGCATCTTCATCATCATCATCATCAGTGAAAAGAGGGCCTTAGCACTGTACTGTGGGGAGAAGTGAAATAAAAACAGGCTACAGAAGAGGGGAGGGGGAGGAGTGCACCTGGAGGGGTTGAACAGAGGGCCGGTGAGAAGAAGAGCAGGATGGATTGATAGAGAGATAAAAAATAGACACAAAAGGAGGAGGGCAGGAATGGCAATCCTTGCTCAAGGTGATGGTATAAGGTCTTTTAAGGTCTTGTCAGGTCTTCGTCTGCTTGCTTGAAACTCTAGTTTTCCACTTCCGAGTCAAAGGTCAAGCCTCACTGTATCGAAAGCCCTTGCCAAACTGTAGAAGCTGGGTGACTGACAGGCAGAGAGAGCGAGAGATTGAGAATTAAATCCATGAGAATGAAATCCATGCTCAAGGTGTTTTAAGGTCTTGTCAGGTCTTCTTCTGCTTGCTTTAAACTCTAGTTTTCCACTTCCGGGTCAAAGGTCAAGCCTCACTGTATCGAAAGGCCTTGCCAAACTGTAGACGGTGGGTGACTGACAGGCAGAGAGAACGAGAGATTGAGAATGAAATACAAAACACGAGTGGAGATGGAGGGATAGAGGGATAGAGAGAAAGAGGATAAGACTGAGGTAGCGAGGCAGTCATGGCTTCAGGGTTGTTCTCCAAACGCAGATCTAGAAAACTAGAGTGCTATATATATATATTTAGATATATATAGATATATACACATATACACACACACGGGTACGGTTACACACATACACACATCGACACGAGTCGACCTGGACTTGACAACATCTGGGCTCTAGGGACAGCCTTGCTGATCACTATACAGGTGGTGCAGAGGTTTAAGATTAGACAGTAGGTCATCTGGGCTCTAGGGACAGCCTTGCTGATCACTATACAGGTGGTACAGAGGTTTAAGATTAGACAGTAGGTCTCGTCTGATTATCATCACTTCAGGACACAAGCTGTTTCAGGCACAGGTGGATTTCAACTCGGTTCAAAACAGAATGTGTGTATGGATGCTTGTGTGTGTGTGTGTGTGTGTGTGTGTGTGTGTGTGTGTGCGTGAGTGAGTGTGTTTGTGTATTAGAAAGAATCTTTCATGCTTAATTACAGGTACATATCACAATATTTAAGGGCACACAGGTCTTAAGCGCACACACACACACACACACACACACACACACACACACACACACACACACACACACACACACACACACAGTTCCTTCTCCATTCATAAACAAATGGCAAATATGACAAAGCTGCCTTCTGTGTTCTGTGTTAACATGCCTGTCATTCAACAGATGATCATCTACAACTTATGGGCTTTTAAAATTGTGTGTGTGTGTGTGTGTGTGAGAGTGTGTGTGTGTGTGTGATGTCACATTGTCCTGTGGAATATAAAGAGTGTGGGTGTGAACGTGTTTGTGTGAAACTAATAAAAAAAAAAAAGTAAAATTAAAATACAGATATGACAGTCACACTCACTGAGTAAAGTACAAAGCCAACACTCCTACTACAACTGAATCCCCTACATCACACACACACACATGCACACACACACACACACACACACACACACACACACACACACACACACACACACGGTTGCATAGTACACACAATAGGGGATTTGCATTCCTTTAGTTCCATGTGCTGTTGTGTGTAAAGTCTAGGGTTCCGCGTGAAGTTCTTCAGTCAGTTACGTGTGTGTGTGTGCGTGTGTGTGTGTGTGTGTGTGATCCTGCGGCTCTTTGGGTCCACGCTCTCCCTAGCCTCTGATTGGTCGATCCCTAAGGAACTGTTGCCATGGTGACGTCACAATGGGGTCCACCAGTAAAACAGTAGAAGTGTGTAATGCCCTCAGGCGCTCCTCACATCACCTATAAAGCCAACACACACACACACACACACACACACACACACACACACACACACACACACCCACACACACAATCATTAAAAACACCGCAAGTGCCATTTAACATATTAGACACACACAAACACACAAAATTGGCAACACACATCATTAGAAACATCCAATCAAAATACCCTTCAGCACATTACTGTGTAAAAGGATAACCCTATCTCTTCTACACACTAATACTACACACATGTACTGTGTCTCATTTTTACCTGAGGTTGTGGCGTCATACTTGATGCTGTAGACAGAGAGAGAGACAGAGAGAGAGAGAGAGAGAGAGAGAGAAAAGATTAACTTCTGAATAGATTTATATTACATTACACTTAACAGACGCTTTTATCCAAAGCGACTTACAAAAGGACACAAACAAGCTGAGAGAAATGTTTGATAAGATTTAATTTTTGTGTGTATCCGTGTGTCTGCTCTGTGTGTACCCCATCCTGTCTTTCATAGCCTGTGTGTGTGTGCGTATATGTGTGTGCGTGTGTGTGTGTGTATATGTGTGTGTGTGTGTGTGTGTGTGTGTGTGTGTGTGTGTGTGTGTGTGTGT
>CM050219.1:16125000-16147500 GCA_027475355.1 Coilia nasus
TCCTCTACTCACTGCAGCTACCACCTCCATGCACCTCCTCTCACTGCACCTCCCCATCTCCCTTTACCACTCATCTACTCACTGCACCTCCCCATCTCCCTTTACCACTCATCTACTCACTGCACCTCCCCTCACTGCACCTCCCCATCTCCCTTCACCACTACTCTACTCACTGCACTTCCCCATCTCCCTTTACCACTACTCTACTCACTGCACCTCCCCATCTCCCTTTACCACTCATCTACTCACTGCACCTCCCCATCTCCCTTCACCACTACTCTACTCACTGCACCTCCCCATCTCCCTTCACCACTACTCTACTCACTGCACCTCCCCATCTCCCTTCACCACTCCTCTACTCACTGCACCTCCACATCTCCCCACCTCCCACTGCACCTCCCCATCTCTCCCTTAACTACTCCTCTACTGACTGCACCTCCCCATCTCCCTTTACCACTCATCTACTCACTGCACCTCCACATCTCCCCACCTCCCACTGCACCTCCCCATCTCTCCCTTAACTACTCCTCTACTGACTGCACCTCCCCATCTCCCTTTACCACTCATCTACTCACTGCACCTCCACATCTCCCCACCTCCCACTGCACCTCCCCATCTCTCCCTTAACTACTCCTCTACTGACTGCATCTACCCCCTCCATGCACCTCCTCCCACTGCACCTCCCCATCTCCCTTAACTACTCCTGTAGTCACTCCTCCCACTGCACCTGCCCATCTCCCTTCTCTGCTACCCATCTCCCCTCACGACTCCACTCAAGTATCAGCAACTAGGGCTGCGAGTGCCAGTATCAAGGACTGCACTGTTCACACCGCTCTGTTTGCATACCAATAGTGTTCGGCAAGGATGACAACTGG
Organism: Coilia nasus; assembly: GCA_027475355.1. NCBI lineage: Eukaryota > Metazoa > Chordata > Actinopteri > Clupeiformes > Engraulidae > Coilia > Coilia nasus. The sequence continues at coordinate 16,125,876 of CM050219.1, forward strand.
ACCTTCAAGGCTGCTCTTCTTAAAAATTAATTATGTTCCCCCGGAAATGGGAAAACTGCATCGCTCGAGACAGCCTCATGCAAATATTATGAAGCTGACGAGTCTACCTTTACAGACTGAAGAACTTTTTTTGGCCAAGACTGAGTTCCACGTCGCTATGATTTTGCCACTCAAATAGCAATAACCTTCTGCGAAGAGCGTCACACCTTTAGGAGTTCATAAAACTAAAATAAACAACCTTTACCAAGGACCCTGGACTCCACCAGTAAGCCTTCCCCACTCAGAATATCTACAACCTTTAGGCAAAATACATTTTTACACCTTTATAATAGCTTGAACTGAAATACTGCACTAAAAAAACTTTTGGCAAAGACTGAGCATCACACCTAAAACACTTCCTTGATTAAAATATAGACAACTTTTAGCCAGGATGAAGAATTCCAGTTATCGAGACTTCCCCTTTGAAAATGTCATCAACCCTTAGCCAAGATTGATTTGTACACTTTTAAATCGACCTGGCCTAAAAATATTATCAACCTTTGGCCAGGATTAAGCAAGACACCTTTAAGACCTCCCTGATTAAAATATAGACAACTTTAAGCCAGGATCAAGGACTGCCCCCCTAGACACCTCCTCACTCAAAACATCAACAACCTTCAGCCAAGATTGAGTAGCCTATGCCAGCTTTAAGAACTGCTCACCCTAAAATATTACAAATCTTTAGCCAGGATGGAGCGCTCCCAGGGTGCAATGGACCCAGCTGGTGGGGCGAGGATGGGGAAACCAGGAAACCTCCTGCCCAAACAGGGGATTTTCACTGCACACCTTTAAAGGTGTCATTGCATCATTTTTTTCCCATTCATTTTGCTGTGGTCTCTAGTATTAATGAATGGCACGTAAGCTGGTTTTGGTGATAAAAATGATTTAGTGCTTCTGTTTAAGGCTGGTCTAGTTTGGTGGAGGAGATGGAGCGGGGAGAATGACAGGTTCTCGGCTATGCTAGTCACAGGTTACCATCATTCAAAGCCCATTTGGTCACAGCACACCAAATAGAGGATCTAAACATTCTAAGCAAACACACCTACTTACCTATATTTTGCTAGGTGAATGTGTGCTGCAACGAGACTCCTCCAGTAATCACAGCTATGGCATGGCTTTTTCTAATTCGCACATTTTCACGTGCAGCATGCATATGCAACTCAGAGTGACCTATCATATTTCAAAAAGAGCAAGTACTAAGCGGTTTCTCAGGCAATGACACCTTTAAGACTACTTGAACTAAAATATTAACAATCTTTAGCCAAGGCTGACTATCCCCACTTTTAACAGGTCATTGATTGCGGATTTCAACACTTTCAGTTTCACCCTACTCAAAAAATCACTATGTGCATCAAAAATGTCACTATGTGCTGTGTAGATGGCTGAAACGACAATAAAAACCTACTTGACTTGACTTAAAATGGAGCACAACAGCTCACCCTAAGATTATTTAGCCGGTATTGAGCACCTCCAGAAGGCAGGGGAACCAGAATGGGGGGGGGGGGGGGGGGGGGATTTGGTTGGTTTACGATGGGTGAGGGCAGGACTGCCCATAAGAAGTGATAAAGGGCCCAGCCGCAAGTGAAGGCAAGCAGTCAATTAAAAACCATAGGGTCTTTTTTCAGCCATCTCTCTGGGCAGCCATCTTTTCAAGGGCCCAGCCATCTCTCTGGGCAGCCATCTTTTCAAGGGCCCAGCCATCTCTCTGGGCAGCCATCTTTTCAAGGGCCCAGCCATCTCTCTGGGTGAAAGTGGTGGTGAGAGATGGGGAGCTGTTAGCATAGGGAGGCTCCAGGGTGGCTCCTGCCCCAGTCAGGGAGGTTTTTAGCTGCACTCCACTCAGGCTGGGGGTGGTGTTGGTGGTGGGGGCTCTCAGCATAAGGGAGCTCCAGGGTGGCTCCTGCCTCAGCCAGGGAGGTTTTTAGCTGCACTCCACTCAGGCTGGGGGTGGTGTTGGTGGTGGGGGCTCTCAGCATAAGGGAGCTCCAGGGCGGCTGCTGTCCCAGCCAGGGAGGTTTTTAGCTGCGCACTCCACTCACGCTGGGGGTAGTGGTGGTGGTGTGAGGTCTCAGCATAGGGGAGCTCCAGGGCGGCTGCTGTCCCAGCCAGGGAGGTTTTTAGCTGCACTGCACTGCACTACACTCAGGCCTGGCTGGAGGCGAAGCGCCACTTAAACTTGGCCCATATTTATAGACAATCACTGCGGGCTGCCTGCTTATCATCAATAATGTTTTTTCGCTGCTGGACGTGCTGGTTCCACCATGCTTTATTTCAGCTTCTGCGTTTGAGCTACTGCAAGTGTAAATCCTGCTGTGTGGGTGGATATGTGTGTGTGTGGGTGGATATGTTGTGTGTGTGTGTGTGAGTGTATGACAGAGAGAGAGCGAGAAAGTGTGTGTGTGTAAATGAGTTTTAGTGAGTTGGAGTCTGTGTTTGCAACTGCAGTATACAGTGTATATACCAGTTTGCATAACTGTAGATGTGACTTGTACAAGATGCTTGTATCCATGTGTATGCATATTTTTATACTGTATATTCACGTACTCCAAACTTGTGTGTGTGTGTGTGGTCATATACTTGTGTGTACATGCCTGTGGTTTAGTATGCATTTGTCAGTATGCTTCTGTATGTGTGTGTCTCTATGGTAAGTATGTGTGTGTGTATGTGTATGTGTGTGTGTGTGTGTGTGTGTGTGTGTGTGTGTGTACCTGATGCAGCAGCTGTCTGAGGCATTGGAGCTGGGACTCCAATATGTGTGTGTGTGTGTGTGTGTGTGTGTGTGTGTATGTGTGTGTGTGTGTGTGTGTGTGTGTATGTGTGTGTGTGTGTGTGTGTGTGTGTGTGTGTGTGTGTGTGTGTGTGTGTGTGTGTGTACCTGATGCAGCAGCTGTCTGAGGCATTGGAGCTGGGACTCCAATATGTGTGTGTGTGTGTGTGTGTGTATGTGTGTGTGTGTGTGTGTGTGTGTGTATGTGTGTGTGTGTGTGTGTGTGTGTATGTGTGTGTGTGTGTGTGTGTGTGTGTGTGTGTGTGTGTGTGTGTACCTGATGCAGCAGCTGTCTGAGGCGGTGGAGCTGGGACTCCAGTATGTGTGTGTGTGTGTGTGTGTGTGTGTGTGTGTGTGTGTGTGTGTGTGTGTACCTGATGCAGCAGCTGTCTGAGGCGGTGGAGCTGGGACTCCAGCTGCTTGTTGTGCTCCTCCAGGATGGTCATGCGAGCCTCCAGACGCCCCTTGTGTTGCCGTAGCAACCGCGCCTCTGCCAGCAGGTCCGACTCGCCCGCGCCACCGGCACCGCCGCCGGAACCAGAACCAGAACCGCCGGAGCCCTCGGGGCCCTCAGGGGACCAGGCGGAACCAGGAAGTGGGGCCCGCTGCTGCTCCAGCTGCAGGTCCTCATACTCCCGCTGAAGAGCCCTGGGGACAGGCAGGAGGGAGACAGAGAGAGAGAGAAAGAGAGAGAGGTAGGGAGAGAAAGAGAGAGAGAGAGAAAGAGAGATGAAGGGAGAGAAAGGGATGGGAAAGAGAGAGACAGAGATGGAGAGAGAGAAAGGGAGGGGGAGAGAGAGAAGAGAGATAGGGGGAGAGAGAGAGAATAACAAGGAGTGAAAAGAGGGGGAGACAGAAAAGCAGAGGGTGAAAGGATTGAGAGAAAAAGAGTAAACATGACAGAGAAAGAGAGGGAGAGAGACAGAGAGAGAGGGAGGGAGAGAGATAGAGGGAGAGAGACAGAGAGAGAGGGAGAGAGAGAGAGAGAGAGATGGAGAGAGAGAAAGAGAGGGAGAGGGTGAAAGGTTTAAGAGAAAAAGAGTAAACATGACAGAGAAAGAGAGAGGGAGGGAGAGAGAGAGAGAGAGATAGAGGGAGATGGAGAGAGAAAGCGAGGGAGAGGGTGAAAGGTTTAAGAGAAAAAGAGTAAACATGAGAGGGCAGGCAGGAATGATGTAGAAGGAACGAAGGAGCAAGCAAGGCCCCGAGGGACGAGAGGAAAACAAAAGAGACGAGTAAAAGAGAGAGAAAGAGACAGTAAGGAAACGAGAGAACGAGGGTGATTAGGCAGAGAAGCAGATGAGACGAGAAGGGAATAAGAGAAATGAAAGGGAAGAGGGAGGGCGAGAGGGAAGGAAAGAAAGAGAGAAAAGGGTGAGAAGGCAGAGGAGGAAAAATAAAGAGAGAGAGAGAGAGAAAGAGCAGAGAGGAGGGATACAGAGAGAGGTACAGAGAAAAAGATTAATTACTATTCCCTCTTGGATTAACCCAAAGGAAGTCCTGTGAAGTTGGAAAGGGTCCCTACTGTATTCTCCATCTCTACTCCGAGGCTCTCCTATTGGCTAGGACAACCTGCGCACACTCCTGTGAAACTCTCCTATTGGCTAGGACAACCTGCGTACACTCCTGTGAAACTCTCCTATTGGCTAGGACAACCTGCGCACACTCCTCTTGACACTCTCCCATTGGCTATTCCCAGTCTCTGTACACTGCTCTGAGATTCTCCCATTGGCTATTGGCAGTGTGTGTACACTCCTCTGAGACTCTCCCATTGGCTATTGGTAGTCTGTGTACACTCCCCTGAGACTCTCCCATTGGCTATTGGCAGTCTGTGTACACTCGTCTGCTGAAGGAGCCATTAATCTCTGAGTCTCTGTGTTTGTGCAGAGCTCTGCATGACTGGCTAGCACTGTAATATACGGGTCACATAATTCTTTTAATTTATCGGTACTTTTACCTTTTTCAGAATTATGTTACTGTAAAACTACCCATTCATCACAGTGACATTACCTCATTAGCAATAACGATCCACACAAATTAAGTCTGTACGTGTGTGTGTGTGTGTGTGTTTGTGGCCTATGCCAGCTTTGCACATATCACCCATTATAGTGGTGTAATGGGCGGAGCTGAGTTTGACTGACAGCTCTTAGGGGTGTGGCTGTGCCTACCTCTGCTCCTCCTCCAGGCGGGAGATGACCCTCTGCAGCTCCCCTCGCTCTGCCTTCTCCACCGCCTGCAGGATCTGGGCGGGGCTCTGCAGCGCGGAGGAGGGGCTGACGAAAGACTGGGAGGGGCTACACGGCTGGCTGCAGGAGACCGCCTCCCCCCCCAGTGTCTGACAGTACTGCAGGATCAAAGTATGCTCCTCATCCCTATGGCGGAGAGAGGGAGAGAGAGAGGGAGGAAGGAAGGAAAAGAGGTTTAACACTCGTTTTTTAAACCATTTTGATATCCATACACCAAAGTAGTGTGTTTTCACCTGGTCAATAGTCAAGTTGAAATAAATGTGAGTGTGTGTGTGTGTGCATGTGTGTGTGTGTAGGGAGAGAGAGAGACAGACACAGAGAGAGACAGGCAAAGAGAAAGGAAGAGAGGGAAAGAGGTTTAAGGGCGCTTTCAGACTTATAGTTCGATTGCTTTGGTCCGCACTAGTCAGAAAAATGTTACAATGTAGCAAACAGACGAGAGTACGGTTTGCTTTCACATATGCATAGTTCTAAACTAACCAAAATAGACAGCGAAGATCATCGCCACCGCAACCGGACTAAAACGCGCCACTTTCGATAATAATAATGCACTAAACTCTACTGTTCCGTCCAATTTGGTTTGGTTGCTTTCACACCAGAGGAACCGTACCAAAATAGGGCAGATAAAGCGGTCCGAGACCACCCCTTTTTAGCGGTCTCAGACCGGTTGATTTGGTGCGCACCAAAGTACCGAGATTGCATTCACACCAACGAAAACGAACCGAACTAAGAACTTTTGGTTCGAATGGGACGTTTGGTGCGCACCAAATGCTGTCAGTGTGAAAGCACCCTAACACTTATTTATTAAACCATTTTGATATCCATACAACAAGACAGGGACAGGGAAATAGAGAAATGAGGGAGAGAGAGAGATGGACAGAGGGAGAGAGAGAGAGAGAGGAGAGAAAAGACTTTGGTATGGCAAACCATGGGGTGAAAGACAGAAGAGGGAAGAAAACGAGTGCAAAGATGCAGAGAAAAGAGAGAAACACAGCAAAAGAGGGAGGAGAAAAAGAGGAGAGAGGGAAAGAGGGAGAGAGAGAAAGAGAGGGAGTGAGGAGAGGAAGAAAGAGACTTCTCCAGGTGTTTCTGCCTCCTTTTACATCAGAATTTTGATCAGATAGAAGCTGCCAGGCCCCAGTCTCAGCTGCCAACTTTAATCTAGATGCACACACACACACACACACACACACACACACACACACACACACACACACACACACTCACACTCTCTCTCTCTCTAACACACACACACACATTTCAGATCTGTTTACTTTCAGGTGACATCTGATATTCATCATTCAGACATTAACATATTTAAACTCTGTTGCCTGCTGTGTGTGTGTATGTGTGTGTGTGTGTGTGTGTGTGTGTGTGTGTGCATGGATGGGGCTGTGCCCATCCACTTGTCAATCAGGCCCACCCAATATAAGTTTGACTGACTGTTTTAGTAATAAAAATAACCTATATGTTTTCAGCTAGGCCCACCTGATTTTTTCTGGGCCTACACATTTTATGATTTCTGACTATGCCCCCCCCCCAACCCCCTTCCTTGTTTGTGCTCTGGTCTTTTACCCATTTCTCTCCTCTTTTAACTCCCAACTCCTGTGTGTGTGTGTGTGTGTGTGCGTGCGCGCGTGTGTGTTTGTGTGTGTGTGTTAGGCATGTGTGGGCTAGAATAAAAAACTGTGTTTTGACAGAAAATCTTTTTTTAATCCATTCAGAGCACGCATCAATTCCCAGGCCCCATACACACACATACAGCACACACCCTCATACTTCACCTGACCTCCTCTTGTGTATGAACGAGTGGGAATGAGTGTGTATGAGTGGGGAGGTGTGTGTGTGTTTGTGTGTGTGTCACCTGTGCTGCAAAAGTCGTGATTTTGCCTCTCCCGTCTTTCAATAATTGACCGTGTGTGTGTGTGTGTGTGTGAGAGCAGATGAATTGTGTATGTATGTGTGTATGTGTGTGGGTGAGAAAATGTGTTTTCATGGTGGTTAAATGCGACATTTTCTAAAGGTTTAGGATTAAATCCATGCCTTCTTAAAATCGCACCCAATACTCCTACACAAGCTGCACACACACACACACACACCTCCTCTCTCTTCTCAGCTTTTCATCTTTCTCTCCTTCGCTCGCTCCCTCCTCTTCACTCTTTTTTATCATCCATATTCTCTCCATTCCTCACACGCCATCCACTAGCCACAGATACTCTTTCGCCTCTCACCCCTCCGCTTCCCCCTCCTCCCCCAACCTCTACCCTCTCCCTCCATCTTGCTCTTTGTATCTCTCTCTCTTTCTCTCTGTATCTCTCTCTTTCTCTCTGTATGTCTCTCTTTATTTCTATCTATGTCTTTCTTTCTCTCTCTCCCTCTCTGTACCTTCCATCTTCTCTCTGTATCTCTCTTTCTCTCTGTATCTCTCTCCTTTTCTGTATCTCTCTTTCTCTCTGTATCTCTCTCTTTTTCTCTGTATCTCTCTTTCTCTCTGTATTTCTATCTATATCTTTCTTTCTCTCTCTCTCTCTGTACCTTCCATCTTCTCTCTGTATCTCTCTTTCTCTCTGTATCTCTCTGTATCTCACCCTTTCTGTATCTCTCTTTCTCTCCCTATCTATATTGTTCTTTCTGTTTCTTTATCTCTCTCTCTGTTCTTCCCTCTCTCTCTCTGTATCTCTCTTTCTCTGTGTATCTCTCTCCCTTTCTGTACCTCCCTCTTTCTCTCTCTATCTCTCTTTCTTGCTAAGCACTGCCCCCCTTCCTTCTGCAACTTCTCCTCAATATATCATCGCTGCCATTTTTTTACTGCTCTCTCGTTCACTATCTCTCTTTTCTCTCTTTCCCTTTCTTTTCTCTTTCTGCCTAACCCCTTGGTCTTTCTCTCTTCCACACTTTCCTCCCCCTTCTCACTTTCTCTCTCTCTCACTTTCTCTCTCTCTCTCTTGCTCTGCCCGGTCGTGTTGAAATGAAACAGTAATGGGCCAGACAGGATCTCACAGCAGATCTGAAGCAAGATCACGTCCTTATTCTTCATGAGCTATTAAACTTAGGCCCCCACAGATTAAAGTCCTGTGTGTGTGTGTGTGTGTGTGGATGAGGAGTGTGATCAGAGAGCTGTGTGTGTGCAAAAGATAGGGAGAGAGACAAAAGTGTGCAAAAGTAAGGGTATGTGTGTGTGTGTATGTGTGTGTGTACTGTGGGCTTTAAGAGGATCAGTAAGCTCCTGATAAAAAATTCTGGGGTGCCCCATCAGGGACTCTCTACTCCCCACAGCAACAGCACCTCTCAAGGCTACATCTACACTTACACCTACCACACTTACCACCTACACCTGCATACTGCTTCCCTTCTTAACAAAACTAATCTCTGCTCACCTAGACACCTCACTAGCATATAGCTGAACACACTACCTCACAGCTCAACACACTACGTCACTAACACACAGCTCAATACACTACCTCACTAGCACACAGCTAACTAAACACACTACCTCCCTAGCACACAGCTAGCTCTACACACTACCTCACTAACACACAGCTCAATACACTACCTCACTAGCACACAGCTAGCTCAACACACTACCTCACCAACACACAGCTCAATACACTACCTCATTAGCACACAGCTAGCTCAACACACTACCTCACCAACACACAGCTCAATACACTACCTCATTAGCACACAGCTCAATACACTACCTCACTAGCACAAAGCTAGCTCAATACACTACCTCACTAGCACACAGCTAGCTCAATACACTACCTCACTAGCACACAGCTAGCTCAATACACTACCTCACTAGCACACAGCTCAATACACTACCTCACTAGCACAAAGCTAGCTCAATACACTACCTCACTAGCACACAGCTCAATACACTACCTCACTAGCACACAGCTAGCTCAATACACTACCTCACTAGCACACAGCTAGCTCAACACACTACCTCACTAGCACACAGCTCAATACACTACCTCACTAGCACAAAGCTAGCTAAATACACTACCTCACTAGCACACAGCTAGCTCAATACACTACCTCACTAGCACACAGCTAGCTCAATACACTACCTCATTAGCACACAGCTAGCTCAATACACTACCTCATTAGCACACAGCTAGCTCAATACACTACCTCACTAGCACACAGCTAACTAAACACACTACCTCCCTAGCACACAGCTCAATACACTACCTCACTAGCACAAAGCTAGCTCAATACACTACCTCACTAACACACAGCTCAATACACTACCTCACTAGCACACAGCTAGCTCAATACACTACCTCACTAGCACACAGCTAGCTCAATACACTACCTCACTAGCACACAGCTAGCTCAATACACTACCTCACTAGCACACAGCTCAATACACTACCTCACTAGCACGCAGTTCAGTATCTTAGGATATCTCCACTGCAACTACTGGTCCTCAGTCCACATTTGCAAATCCTTAATTTCACATTTCACAGTTATGAAGTGGGTAAATGGACAAATGGATTAGAGGGCAGAAATTGCAGGTAAGGTGAAGGCAAGTTAATGTATACTTAATGCTCCCTAACAGCTCAATTCTCTTGGCTTAGCTGAAGAGTGTCACGGCTTGTTGCTTGGCAACACTAGATTCGGCAACACTTTATTTGAAGTTGTCTACATAAGGGTTACATGAGCATGTTACAAACATGACATGATGCATATCATGAACGTTAATGACACTTCATTGATGTTCATAACTGTTGTCATTAAGTGTCATTCGGTTTTTGTAATGTTTAGTTGATATTTTTTGGGATGCAGACACTGCAAAAACTGAATGACACAACAGTCATAAACATGAATGAAGTGTCATGTTTATGGTATGCATCAAGTCATCTATACCATGCTCATGGCACTCTTATGTAGACATCTTAAAACAAAGTGCTACACTAGATTCATGACATTAATTATATACATAAATAAATACATGCTGGGAGTTTACTCACGCAAGTGTGTGAGTGTGTATGTGTGCATGTGTGTGTGTGTGTGTGTGTGTGTGTGTGTGTGAGAGAGAGAGAGAGAGAGAGAGAGAGAGACAGAATGTGTGTGTATGTGAGAGAGAGAGAGAGAGAGAGAGAGAGAGAGATAGAGGGAGAACGCGTGTGTGTGAGAGAGAGAGAAAGACAGAGGGAAAGAGACAGAGAATATGTGTGTGTGTGTGTGTGTGTGTGTGTGTGTGGGTTTAAAGAGGTGCTGAGATGCATGCTGGGAGTTTACTCACATGCTCCCTGTGGCAGAGCTGCTGTCTGTGGGTAGGGAGCCATTGGAGCGTTCCATCTGAGCCAACCTGAAAACACACACACACAAATACACACACACACACACGCACGCACACACACCCACACACATACCCACCCACACACATACACACGGCACACACACAGGCAGACTCATGAGTTTAATTCAAACATGGACAAATGGAATATGGATGACTGTGTGTGAGTGTGTGAGAATTAATTGCTGCCGAGTGTTTGCATGTGTGTGTGTGTGTTTGGAAGAACAGAGGAGTCTTTACCTGCTGGCAAACTGCTCAATCCTTGAGTGTGTGTCGTCCTGAGACAGCTCTGGAGTCTGGGACAGCCTGTTAGGGGAATGACAGAACAGAATCATTTAACAACCAAACACACACACACACACTCAAACACACAACTGCGATCCACTGCTGGTCTGATCTATCGGAGAGGCGTGTGTGTTATTCCCAACGACGCATGGGGCGGATGCTCTACTGGATGTTAACATGAGAGAAGAGAAGATAAGAGAAGAGAAGAGAAGAGAAGAGAAGGGGTATCACAAGCATGGAGTTGGGGGGGAAGGCGTCTCATGCGAGGGGGGGGGTGGGGGTGGGGTCATGCTGGAGAGAGGATAATGAGGGGGGGGTCTTGGTGGTGGATGGAGGCGGGGGTGTTGTGGTGGTCATGCAGTGGTCACTGGAGGGGGGGGGGTTGTGTGGGCAAGGATTGTGTGGTGGGATTGGCATCATGCTGAATGGCTCCAGGGGGGGGTGATACTCACTCATACTGCTCTGGACACATGCTCAGGAGGGTGACGGGACTGTAAAGGGGTCAAAGGTCACAGGGTGAAAGGTCAACCACAGGGTCAGAGGCCAACCACAAGGTCATAGGCTCAACAGACACACACACACAAATAAAGACACACAGACATAAACACACGTACAGACACACACAGATATTCACAATCACATAGTTGACCCCCACTGAACAACAGGGATACAGCGGGAAGAGAGGGGATAAGAACACACACATTCCAAACAGCTTTTTTGTGTTGTGTTTCAGTGATTGAATAAGTTCCAGTCACATCCAGCAGACGTGAACACAGGTCTAAGCATTGACACACACACACACACACACACACACACACACACACACACACACTGTCTCACAGGGGAAGATCCTCTAACGATGTCCCATCTCCTCTCCTCCTATCCCCAAGTCTGTGACAAGGTGATCCATCACCCAACCGCCGGTCGATGCCACACATTTCTCTCCACTTCTCTTACCTTCTTTCGTTCCCTTTTCTGTCCATTTCCTGCATCCACCTCTCTTTCTCTCTCAGTGTCTGTCCATCTCTGCCTGCCTCCATCTCCAGTATTGTCTCTATCCCTTGTTTCTCTCTCTCTCTCTCGATTCTTTCACTGCTCTCTCTGCCCTTGTCTTTCTTCTTCTCTCAAATTCTCTCCTCTCTTCATCCCTCTCTCTCTCCATCACACATTCTGTTTCAATCTTCCCATCACACTGCCTTCCTCCCTGACTTTTTTTGTCTCTCCCCCTTAATTATTTCACTCTTTCCAAATCCTCTAGCCCCACTTCTCTCTGTCCTTTATTCCAATCTTCTATTCTATCGCTCATCCTGAAACTTTCTATTAATGTCTTCCTGATTCCGTCTCCCCTCATTCCCTCTCTCTCCCTCTCTCTCTCTCTCTCCCCCTCAAATTCAAATGAGCTTTATGCATATCTGTGCGTGTGTGTGTTTGTGCCTGTGTGTATGTGTGATTTTGTGTGTGGGTATGTATGTGTGTTCTCCCTTTTATTCGGTGCATGTTTAGTGTGTGTGTGTCTGTGAGTGTGTGTGTGTGTGAGTGTGTGTGTGTGTGTGTCTGGAGACAGACAAGATGTGCCTGAGGCTAGTTTTGTATAGATGAACTTTAATAACTAGCAGCACAAGTCAACACATACACACACACACACACACACACACACACACACACACACACACTTACTTTTTTACTGAACAAAACAACAGGAAACAAAACAAGGCAAGAAGCAGACACACCGCCACACTCATATACACACACACAGTCACAAATAACCTCACATTCTTTCTCACAAAACTCACAAACCCATCTGCACACACACACACACACACACTGTCCCGACAAAACAGATAAACAAGACAGCGAGATGTTTTCTGTGGTGTGAGAGGGTGTGAAATGTGTGTAGAACAGGAAAATAGTGAGAGTGTGAAAGAATGCAGGAAGAGAGAGAGAGAGAGGGTGACAGGGACAGACAAACAGACAGAGAAAGAGAGAGAGAGGAGAGGAGGAGTAGAGAGTGGGGATGGTGGTGGTAGCTTTTTCCTGCTAGAAACTCTGGCCATAGTAAAGTAATGAGATTTGGGGGGGGGGGGGACCCTGACACCCTCACACACACACACACACACACACACACACACACACACACACACACACACACACACACACAGGAGTCTTGAAATCAGTGTTGGGTCCATTCATCTTCTCTAACACTCATGGCCAGAAGTCCTTTCTTCCCGTCAACAGCACAACAGAACAAGAAAATAAACTCTGATATGTGTGTGTGTGCGTGTGAGAGAGAGAGAGAGAGAGAGAGAAAGAGAAAGACAGACTGTGTAAAATGTCTGGAGGTAGTCAGATAATCTCTTGGTGATTTTTTGGCCTTGCTTTAAATTTTGTAGTGGTGTTGTGTGTGTGTGTGTGTGTGAGTATTATTCTTACATACAAATAAGCAATAAACAGAAGTGCAAACAGAAATTCAGGTTTCTGTGTTCTGTGGGGTGCAGCCCTTGAGAAAAGGCACTGTAAAAACACCCTCACGAGAGACTCCTGATCCAGGCAGTGAAATAAAAAATAAAAACCAGCACTTCAGATTGGCTCCTGTTCTCTAAGCCTCACACACAGCCAGAAACGGTCAAGGTGCTCCTCGTTAGTCACAATTTGGGGAGCAGAACACATAAAATAGACTGACACACACACACACACACACACACACACACACAAATAACTGAAGACACACACAGGAAAGAATAAAAAATCAAATCAAAAAGATTTACACAATCACACGCTGACAGACACAAACAGAAATAAGAGTGAACAAGAAAACACACACAATATTTTACACATTCACTCACTCACCCAAGCAAGCACAAACACACACACACACACACAGCCTGAGCTTAAACACAACTCAGGGCTGCCACACCTCTACAGCACACACACACAAACTCAGACACAGACAGACACAGCCTGGTCTGAAAATGTCACACAACACAACTAATGGCTGTCGCATCTACACACATGCAGACACACACACACAGACACAGACACACACACACACACACACACACACACACACACACACACACACACACACACACACAGACACGTGTACTCACGTCTCTAGGTTGTCTCCCTCCAGTATGGTCTGCACAGGCAGGTAGCCCAGGCGAGGGTGCTTGGCAAAGTACTTCTTGGAGCGGAACTTGTTCTTCAACACCTTGGTGAAGTCACGCATGTCCTCCCCAGAGGTGGTCTATAGGCAATTACACACACACACACACACACACACACACACACACACACACACACACACACACACACACACACACACACGTACACAAACACATACACAGAGACATACACACACATGCACAAACACACAGTTGAACACACACACACAAACACACACACACACACACACACACACACACATGTGCACACACAAACAAACCCACCCACACACAAAAACATACACACAATTTACAAACATGTCATGCCATTGTTGCGCCATTTATTGTCATCAATGCACACAAACCTCTGTGTATGAGTGCAGCTAGCTGCTACAGGCTGCTAAGTGTTTCTGTGTGTGTGTGTGTGTGTGTGTGTGTGTGTGTGTGTGTGTGTGTGCGTGTGTGCGTGTCTTGGCATGCAAAAAGGGGATGTGTAGAGGTACATGTTCATATGCACGTTTTCCCTGTAGAACACGTGCTTTGATTAATTAATTCAGTGTTGAACACCCACCCATCCACACACACACACACACCCACCCACACACACACACCCACACACACACAGTCACACACACAGACACACACACAGACACACACACACAAACTCTAGGGATTTTCCAGCAGAAGGATGCGTAACTCAACCCTGACCTCAATAACGAAGTTTCTGCAGAATATTTTTGGGATGGCGCAAGGAGGGCAAAGACTGGAAAGGCGAGAACACACACACACACACACACACACACACACACACACACACACACACACACACACACACACACACACACACACACACACACACACACACACACACACCATGCCAGCCCAAGGGATAGGAGGAGTTGGCTAACGAGTGTGTGTGAGGGGCTTATTGGGTAATCAGTGGAATTACAGGAGATGGAGCCCTTGGCAGAAGCAGAAGTAGAAACAAGCTGGTAACAGCCACCGTGCACACACACACACACACACACTCACACACACACACTCACACACAGACCCCTGCTGCGGTGTGAATGGATCAGTGTCGGAGCCCCAAAACCCAGTGTGTGTGTGTGTGTGTGTGTGTGTGTGTGTGTGTGTGTGTGTGGGTGTGTGTGTGTGTGGTGTTGGTACATTTGACATGATTTATAATTCTGTGTGTCTGTGAAATAATTATTTTGCGTTTTATTGTAAATACGCTTCAGTGATCGTAAGTGTATGTGTGGAAGGGGGCTTGTGTGTCTACATGAGGATTTGAGGTGCCGATCTGAAGTGGTGTGTGTGTGTGTGTGTGTGTGTGTGTGTGTGTGTCACACTTAAACCTAAGACATGAGGACAAGCAGGCAAATGAGCATTGGGGGAATTTTTAGGCTGAACTTTTTATAACCAGAACTGGGTCTCCTCTGGGATTTTGGTCTCTACCAGAGACACGAGGAACCGAATCCAAAGCACGTACTCTGTGATGTGTGTGTGTGCGTGTGTGTAGTTCTGTATAAGGCAACAGCAACCCAAGTGTCTCAAAGACTCAGAAGTACAGTTCTCCTCACATCCATGGGTTCACCACAGAACTAAGCTTCAACCACACACACAGACAGGCACAGACATGAGCACACACACACACACACACACACCCCTAAGCTGCTCCTGTAGTCTTCCCTAATGACTCATCATCACAGTCATTGTCGTGACACTTTTTAACATTTCTCTCTTTTCTTCCTACAACTTCCTAAGTAGGCAGCACCCGTGCACTGAGTGCTGGTACAGGATGAGACTCTTTTTGAAAGGAACTGGGCGCTCCTTTTATCTTTTTTAGGGATGCTCTTCTAACAGACAGACAGAACCTTCACATGCAACACTGCTGCCAGACTACGACACCCAGACCCTCTCTACCTCTCTCTCTCTATCTCTTCCTCTCTATCTCTCCCTCTATCTATCTCCCTCTCCATCTCTCCCTCTCTCCATCTCTCCCCATCTCTCCCTCTCTTCATCTCTCTCTCTCCCTCTCTATCCTTCCCAATCTCTTTCTCTCAATCTCTACTACATTCAGTTAGAGGTCAGTGAAAGTTGACAGGCCACATTAAAACGAACTGTCCTCGAGATGGTTCAGCAGCTGATGTCTTCTGCTATATGAGGTTTGTGTGTGTGTGTGTGTGTGTGTGTGTATGTGTGTGTGTGTATGTGTGTGTATGTGTGTGTGTGTGTGTTATGGGCTTTAATGCCTGACAGGGAAGGTGGTGATATCTGTGTGACTAATTTGTATGTGGGTGGTGGTGTTTATGTGCTTTTAAATATCTTCAGTGGTGTAAGCACATGCAGCTGTAACGTTGTGCTTTGATTAGTGAGATTGGGGGTGTTCTGCTATAATGTGTATGTGTGTGTGTGGGGGGGGTTCTGCTATAATGTGTGTGTGGGGGGGGGTTCTGCTATAATGTGTGTGTGTGTGTGTGTGTGTGTGTGTGTGGGGGGGGGGGGGTTGATTCTGCAATAATGTGTGTGTGTGTGTGTGGGGGGGGGTTGATTCTGCAATAATGTGTGTGTGTGTGTGGGGGGGGGGTTGATTCTGCTATAATGTGTGTGTGTGTGTGTGTGGGGGGGGGGGTTGATTCTGCTATAATGTGTGTGTGTATGTGTGTGTGTGTGTGGGGGGGGGGGGTTGATTCTGCTATAATGTGTGTGTGTGTGTGTGTGTGGGGGGGGTTGATTCTGCTATAATGTGTGTGTGTATGTGTGTGTGTGTGGGGGGGGGGTTGATTCTGCTATAATGTGCGTGTGTGTGTGTGGGGGGGTTGATTCTGCTATAATGTGTGTGTGTATGTGTGTGTGTGTGTGGGGGGGGGGGGGTTGATTCTGCTATAATGTGTGTGTGTGGGCTGCTGTTGAGTGTCTGAAGAGGCCAAGATTGTGTTAAAGGTGTGAAGGTCCTCCTTTCTTTTTTATTAGTGCTGTAACTATGAAATGCTGCTAACGCATATGGGAGTGCTTTAATAAAAGAGTGTTAAATCTCTCTCTCTCTCTCTCTCCATCCTTTTATCCTGTCCTCCTCTCTTCAGCAGTGCTTATTAGATGACTTTACATCCCTTCCTGCTCCAAAAGGTCTCTCGTTTTTTTCACTTTTCCACTCTTTCACTCCTTTTTCTTGTCATCCGCTGAGAGACTGGTGGTCGCTAAGACCATCACAGGCACAGAGACATGCAGCTGCACAGGTGTCTTTAGCAGACACACTCTTTAGCCGTAACTAACTCTCTTTAGGACAAGCGCCGACCAAACAACATTCAGGATTCGAGATTTATTTGTCACATATACAGTTATAATGTGAAGTAAACGTTTTGGAAATGAAGACTGTAACTGTGTCAAAAGGTAACATGAAGTATGGTCAGAACAGTGTGAGAATCCTGCTGCATTTTCAACCTACACTATGTGAGTCATGGCTTTATGACCTTTAACCTATGAGGTCATGATGACAATGTAAAACACTAATTAAATTAATTCAATTAATAATAATTACATTAATTAATTCAACCTAATTTCTTCATACAAGTACTACATATTTTCTTTTATATTACAATTCAATTTAATTTTTAGAAACATTTTTCTTAAAACATTTTTAATTTTTAGTAACATAGACATATTGACTTTTTGAAAAAACACAAAATAAAATGGCTGTAACATGGTCTATGTATACTGCTTTTAGGAAGTCTGATTATTAGTGTCAAAGCTGTTCCTGCAGGGTTTGCGTTTTAACATTTCCAACCATGAAATGTTGTGGAAATACTTTGGGAACGAAAGGGAACTTTCACCCACTGGTGTTGTTTATACGGTTGAAAGGGCCTATACCATACTGGTCTACGTGCAGCTACTGTATAGTCTCCTCTGCCGGGGCCATCGATTGGTCATACATATATGCATCTCTCGAGCTCAAAACGTGACCTCGCTTTCTTTCAGAAACTTATTCTTTCCCCCTCACTTTTCCCTCCCTCCTCTCTTTCTCCATGCATCCCTTTCTCCCCCCTCTCCTGGTTGCAGTCTGCTTGGGCCAGACACAGCGCTGATTACTGCCTGCACTCGCATTTATTTCTGCTCAGACAAGTGACCCCACTTTCACCAGCCATTTCTGTCGGTAAAGAGCTGGGGGTTAGGGGGTTGACAGGTAGGTGTGTTTGTGTGTGTGTGTGTGTGTGTAGGGCTATGTGTGTTTGTGTGTGTGTGTTTGGGAGTGTGGTGGTGTGTGTGTGTGTTTGTGTGTGTGTGTGTGTGTGTGTGTGTTTGGGAGTGTGTGTAGGGCTGTGTGTGGGTGTGTGTGTGCATGTGTGTGTGTTTGTGTGTTTAGGAGAGTGGTGGTGTGTGGGGGGTGTTTGGGAGTGTGTGTGTGTTTGGGAGTGTGTGTGTGTGCGTGTGTGTTTGGGGATGTGGGGGGTGTATGGATGTATGTGTGTGTGTTTGGGAGTGTCTGTGTGTGTGCCTGTGTGTTTGTAGGGTGTGTGTGTGTGTGTGTGTGGCTGAATGTTAAATTGACACCCTTTCTGGCACTTCCCATTAGAATGTCACATCACTGGGAGGCCCTTAACCAGCAGGCAGATTCAAATACAGAATAGAAAGCAGGGGGAGAGATGGAGGTAGAGGTGTGTGTGTGTGTCTGTGTCTGTGTATGTTTATGTGTATGTGTGTGTGTGTGTGTGCGTGTGCGTGTGTGTGTGTGTGTGTGGGAGGGAGGGAGAGGAGGGAGAGAGCGAAGTATAGAGAGGGGGGGAGAGGAGAGAGAGCGCAAAGGATAGAGAGGGAGGGAGAGGAGAGAGAGAGCGAAGGATAGAGAGGAAGGGAGAGGAGAAAGCAAAAGATAGAGAGGGAGGGAGAGAAGAGAGAGAGCGAAGTATAGCGAGGGAGGGAGAGGAGAGAGAGAGAGCGAAGGATAGAGAGGGATGAAGGGGAGAGAGAGAGCGAAGGATAGAGAGGGAGGGAGAGGAGAGAGTGAAGGATAGAGAGGGAGAGAGAGGAGAGAGAGAGCAAAGGATAGAGAGGGAGGGAGAAGAGGGAGAGAGTGAAGGATAGCGAGGGAGGGAGAGGAGAGAGAGAGAGTGAAGCATAGAGAGGGAGGGAGAGGAGAGAGAGAGCAAAGGATAGAGAGGGAGGGAGAGGAGGGGAAATTAATGTGTGTGTCACTGGGAGACTTTCCTACTGCACTTTGCCTCTTCTGGACCCGACTCAGAATATAAATGCAGGCAATCAGACTGGCACACACACACACACACACACACACACACACACACACACACACACACACACACACACACACACACACACACACACACACACACACACACATTCTCTCTCTCTCATTAACACACACACATTTTCTCTCTCTCTCATTAACATACACACCGACCCACACTTTCCCAAACACACACAGACACACTCTCATTAGCACACATACACAGTCTCTCTTTGTCTCCCCACACACACACTCTCTCATTTACACACACGGACACCGAAACACACCATCCTAAACACACACACAGACACACACACACACACACACACACACAATCTCTCTCTGTCTCCCCACACACACACACACACACACACACACACACACAGACTTACCGGTGTACAGTACTCCACCATGGGGTAGTTGAGCTTGTGTCCTTTGGCAGTGCGGCCGGAGAAGAAGCAGCTCTGACACAGGTCATAGTTAAAGTGCTTCAGACTGCGATACCTGCACCAGGGGATAGAGAGAGAGAGAGAGAGAGAGGGAGAGAGAGAGAGAGAGAGAGAGAGAGAGAGAGAGAGGGAGAGAGAGACAGAGAGAGAGACAGAGAGAGGGAGAGAGAAAGAGAGGGAGAGAGAGAGGGAGAGAGAGACAGAGAGAGGGAGGGAGAGAGAGAGAGAGTGAGAGAGAGAGGGAGAGGAGAGAGTGAGAGAGGGAGAGGGAGAGAGAGAGATGTTTGATCTTTAAAATCAAGAGGGCTAAAGGTGCAGTCGGCGATAGTGTGCAGACTTGCGTACACCTAAAACATTTTTTGTTACAGTCAGGCAATATCTTGTGATAGACCGCTTGCTGTCCGCACTTCCCACAAACCCAAACAAACCCAGCGGGGGCAGCCTGCCCTCCTAAACTATAACCAGCACCAGAGTTACAGGGAAGGGGACAATATGCTGCTGTCAAGAATGATACATTATTCCTCTTAATCGTTCAGCTACCGTACAAACTTTTAATGTTCTGTCTAAGTAGTTACACTCAACGTGTTATCAAAAATGTCTGGATTGTACTATTTGGGTTTAACTAGAGAAGATCCTAGCTTGGCACAAGGCCATTCATATTCGGCCAGCTATCTGACAAAGCCAACTCTACGTTCTTTCACGTGAATGTACTTTGTTTCTAGAATGTGCCAGTAATTTATGTTACACATAAAACTGTCACAGGCACCTGGGCACAAATGTTGGATGGACCCGTTGGATGGTGTTTCTGTATGTTCACGGGAATCGTCAGTTTCCATGTAGAGAACCTTAAACTTGTCCGAAATGCTCCGGTATGCTAATGACATTGACGGCAGACTTCTTAACATTAACACCTCCCTTCTTTCTCTCGTTCCTTTTTATGTTTATTCCATCCACTTCTTTCACTCATTTCCGCAGCTTTTTGTTGTTTTGTTTTGACGATGAAGTGTAGGCATACCAATTATATCATTTCATTCAAAAACAAAATAGCCTAGGTTAAGCAATCTGCATTGCAAATTGGCAGCATAGCAAAACTATGGGAGGGTACTATTCACAAGCGAGCAGAGGCGGACATCCCGGGTTCAGAAAGTAAAAGTCCTGCCTCATCATCTGTTCCAGCCAATTTATTCATCAAGCTGATCCTAATTAGCACCACTCCTTAGCCAGGTAAGATGAGCTAGTTAGTGAAGTCACCTGTGTTAGGAGCACAGGCAGAAGAAATATATGGCAGGACGAGGTTGCACCAGGGATGTCTATGGATCTTACACTAACTGCAATTAATTGTTACGACTGCACGACGATTCAAACAAGGCCTCAGACAGGTTAACCTGATCCCCACATTTCAGCCTCAAACCCTCCAAACGTCTGCAATGCCCCATACAGACATGCAAGCAAGTCTTTCTCTGACAGAGAAAAAAAAGAGAGACCGACAGAGAGGACGAGAGAGAGATGGGAAGGAAAGGTCAAGGGGAAGGATGATGGAGAGATGGAAAGGTCAACATAGAACAGGGAGAGAGAGAGAGAGAGAGAGAGAGAGAGAGAGAGAGAGAAAGAGAGAGAAAGAGAGAGAAAGATCAAGAAAGACAGAGTGTGCAAAAAAAGAGAGAGGGAGAGAGGGGGAGTACTTACAGAGACAGCTGACACTTTGACAACTACAGGCACATTGCGGTAGTAGAGTATCATGGAAAAGTACTTTCCATTTATTTCATTAGTTTCATTCAAAATGTTAAAAGTGTATATTATATTGGCTTTTCACACGCAAAGTGAAATATGTCAAGCCTGTTGTTTGCTTTCATTTGGTGATAACTTACAGCTTGTAAAAACTCAACCGTCAGCATCTCAGAAAATTCTAAAGGAAGGCCTACATCTGTTCTCGCAAAGGTACTCTTCCTAGATGTGCATCTTGTGCTTTCTCAAAACTATTTCATTGAGATGTGTCTGTAATCTGCATCCCCAATAGTCATTTGTGGATGTACACTTGGCAGGATCTATACTGTTAGGCTCTCCTCCGTGCCTGTGTCTTTCACTACATGCAAACAACCCATTCATGCCCAAAAGCTTCTGTAGGGGA
>CM050219.1:16162500-16165000 GCA_027475355.1 Coilia nasus
TTCATTGGAGCCTTTTTTCCCCCTCTTCACAAACACACACTGATTTGAGGGGCTGAAGGCTGTAACGGAGCTGTTTTAGGCGTAACCCATGGGTTCAACACCAAATCACTTCATTGGTGTGCTGTTTAGTTTCTTCCTCACCATTCCATCACCAGAAACAGGAGCAGAACTGTGCTCTCCGCAGTAAAGACGAAAGCCATAGAAGAAAAAGCCATTCCCTGGTTTTTATTGTTAAGGCGTTGGTTGGTAAACTGCCATCATACATTAGCTGTCTTTTGTCAAACCCTAACATTGGAATCTGTGCCTTCTATGCATGTTTTAAAAAAATCTTTTAGGAACAATTTTAGTAGAAGAGTGTCACTGTTTTTAATTTCACTTTCATCATGTTTTTATGTATCATCTTTGTTTAGTGTTGTGGCTCACCGTATATCTATCTATTGTCTATTGTGTGCATGGTTGCCTGCCTTGCTTTGTTAGCCCTTGTCAGCTGTCCGTTTGCTCTTGCACGTCTGTCTGTATTTATGGCTTTGTAACTTTGCATGTGCTTCCTCTGTTTGTCTGTAAGCTTTGTGCATGTGTCTCCTCTGTCTTCCTTGCTGTCTTGGCCAGGACTCCCTGGAAGAAGAGGTTCTAATACCTCAATGGGACCTTCCTGGTTAAATAAAGGTCAAATAAAAATAAAAAAAAGACATCACTAGAGCACACGCACAGCAGACTACACCGATTCCATTTATGCGGCGTTTATCCAACGTGTAAGATTAACATTTTGATGTACAGTCACATTTACACATCATTAGAGTTAATTAAGTAGACCATATGGTAGCACTTTATAATAAGTACTTACTAATACGCATTTATTTTGTGTTAACGCTTACTCAACACTTTGTTTGTCATTTGGTAACCATTGCTTTTACACTGTTTCTCATCAGCAAGTAATTTATAAAAATACTGACAGACATCTGTCTAAATGTCAGTTGGCCATCTGTCTGTATGTCTCACTGTCTTTATGCTATCTGCTAGCTATCTCTCAGCCTGCTACATTTCTGTCTGAATGTCTTTTTGAGAATCAGAGAATCATTTTCTCTGTCTGGTTTAATATTTGTAGATATGTTTATACATGATTTACTAATGTGAAATAATGTAAAAGAAATTGGTTACCAAATGATAAACAAAGTGTTAAGAATTGAGACATGTTTTTGTTGGTGATGGTTTGCTTGTATTGTGTGTGTGTGTGTGTGTTTGTTTCTTAGCAACTGTTAGCAAAAGTTATGAACATATTTGCATGAAAGTTGAAGATGGGCCAATGGAATAAAATCATTAAATTCTGGTGGTGATTCGGACCACCGTCTGGGTCCAGGATTTTTATTTGTATTTTTTAAAAGCATTCTTTATTGCTGGGAGATAGGGCAAATGGCCACATTATGCTGGGTAATCCCTCAAAGAATGCCAGGCGTGCTTGGCCAAAAGATAAAAACTAATGGCTAAACACAAGTGCTGCATTAGTTACATAACTCAGCTGGCTTGGCAGAGGCCTGCATTCTCCGAGTGCTTTCTTGTGTTGCGTGCTAGTTGTTTGCACGTTGTATTATTTACATGAGTAAAAATCCAGCATTTGTGCACACTGGTGCGTCACTCTGCTACTGAAGGCACAGTTGAGCTTCCCAATGTTAATGTGGCCCCAGTTGGGACCAACTGAAAGCTTTTATTTTGACACATTTTGGGCTTGATTTGTCTTTGTAACGGATAGACCCAAGGCCACGCTGTCCTTCTGCTCATTAGAGACACTGATTAGGACTCATTTCCCCCGTTACATCTCCCAGTGCACTATGGGTAAAGAGCACTTGTTCACACAATGACCACCAAGGCGACGCTAGTTAACTGTTAGCACGTCCATGGGATTGGGTTATATTAGCAGCGAGTCAACCAATTGTTTTTTTTTATGAAGAGCTAATTCTGTTTGCTCATCAAATGGGATTTTGTGACAATGCTGAGCTTGCCGAGTTACTTCGCTCGTAAAACTTTATCACACTTCTTAAATATCACCGCTTGCTGCCAGCGCTCGGCTTCACAGCGGGAGACTGAGCTAGCAGAAGATAAAGGTTAAAAAAAGATAAAAGTTTTGGGCTCTCCAGAGACAAATTCAAAAAGCCTCTCATCCTTAGGCCGGATGCAACCTATGAAATATACACCACACACACACAAACAGAAATAGACAATCACACACACACACACAAACAAAAACAGACAATCACTCACACACACACACAAACAGAAACAGACAATCATGCACACACACACACACACACACACACACACACATACACAGAAATAGACAAACACACACACACACACACACACACACACACACACACACACACACACACACACACACACACACACACACACACACAGAAATAGACAAACACACACACACACAAAACTCAGAGATGCAACATAAATACAAGACCACGGTTATGCTGAGAAACACAAACACACAACA
>CM050219.1:16175000-16177500 GCA_027475355.1 Coilia nasus
GTGTGTGTGTGTGCTACACTAACCGTGGTGTGCTGCATGTGGTCCTGCAGGGGGTCAATGAGCAGGTCTCCTACGGGTTGCCAGGTAGCGCGCGTGTCCTCTGTTTGTATGTATATGTGACCGGCCACAGCAAAACTGGCCACAACTCGTCCGAGAGGCATTTTGAGTTATTCAGATTCTGAAAGTGTAATTTCTAAGCTTTCCAATGATGTCTTTCACATGGAAATCTGATAATATTTGAAGAATTGGTGGCCATTTGAAAGCATGCACACCTTAAAACACAAAACTGAGAAAACTCCTCTTAAAGTTTGCCTCACTCTCGCCGAATAGTGGCCATTAGCATGACATTAAGATAAGCCCTCCCCCCACAGACTGTCACTGACGTGTGGTATTATGACTGAGATGCTAATGATTTAGCAACTAGCGCTGCAGTAGCTACCAGCTGTATTGCAGTATCAAAGCTGCAGTTTTTACAACAGTATTACTGTTGTATACTGCAGTAAAGATTTAGTCATTACCACCAGTCATTTCGGGCATTATTCAAATTAATCGCCCATCGCAAATCGAAACTGATGCCAACAAACTCCTAGTCTGTCTGTACAGCGAGCTAGCAAGCTAACGAACTAGCTCATTTAAGTCAATAGTATTAACTATGACAACACCAATGTGCTAAACGCTAACTTCACTCACCTTGAATTTAACACATTGCTGTAACCTTATACCTTTATATTAATTTGTCCATTTGAGCTAATATCAATAACAGTATCTAGGTGGGTGTTGGTGGGTAAAGTGACAGCTTTCAATTTAAACCATTACGTTAGCGTAGTTCGCTAGCGTTAGCGCGCTAACAACAACATAGTTAGTGTTACTGCCTGACCTGAAGTAAAGCTACATTTCTCAAAATCCAAACAGTAACAACTTAGACTATTAGGCTTGAAATAATCGAAAAACAGTTGCGGATTATGACACATGGTTCCAAAAATCATCAACAACTCCAGAAAGACGTAAGGACCAATTTATTAGTTAAACTCCAGACGCGTCCCATTCGAATTTCAATGAAACGAGTCTTGACTCTGCTGTGCATAAAGGGGGACTTCCCCCTCCCCTCCGTCAACACTCTCTTAGTACTTTACTCTCTTTCGGCAGCTAGATGATCCGATTGCATTCTGTACACTCTGGAGAAAGTTTTTGACTATGTGAACATCCCAAGGAGAGAGTTCTCCCTTCTTCTTATGTAGCATTTACAGTCGAAGTTACACAGCTTAAGTAGCCACGAGGTTTGCTTCTAGCACACAGCTGATTGGCGGAAACACAAACAAAAGAGCACTGTAATCGTCACGTGAATGGCCAGTATCGCCAGTATGGTAATATACCCACGCCCCAAGGAAGACGAGATTCTTTCCTGAAAACTTGCCAATTTCAAAGGCAAAATGCATGTTTTTAAAGCAACCGATACTGTTATCTAAAACGTGGAATAGCTTCTTCATGATCTCAACTCTCACATTTTGCAAAAAAAACGAAAATCACAAATTTTGGAAAAAAACACTTCCAATGTGATTTTCTCCGTTTCGCTCTGGCCGACATGTGACCGGTTTTGCTGTGGCCGGTCACATATATGTATGTGTTTGTGTGTGTGTGTGTGTGTGTGTGTGTGTGTGTGTTTAAGTGTGTGTGTGTGTTACACTAACCGTGGTGTGCTGTATGTGGTCCTGCAGGGCGTCGATGAGCAGGTCTCCTACGGGTTGCCAGGTAGCGCGCGTGTCCTCGGCGTGTGCGAGCCGCAGCTCCAGCGCGTCCATGCGGCTCTGCAGCTCCTGCATGCGCTCCATCACCAGCTCCAGCTGGCCCTGCCAGCGGCGCCACGCGCCGCGCACGCGCTCCCAGCGCTCACACACCTCCCCGCTCTGCTTACGCACCGCACGCGACAGCCGCGCCGCACGCTCCTCCGCGGTCAGCTCTGGGGCACACACACACATATGCACGCACACACATGCGCACGCGCACACACACACAAACACAAATGAGCACAGACACACATGCACGCACACACATGCACACATACACACATGCACACACATGCACACACACACACAAACGAGCACAGACACACGCACACACACGCACGCACGCACACACACACACACACATGCGCACATACACACATGCGCACACACACACACATGCACACACATGCACACATACACACACATGCACACACACACACACAAACAAGCACAGACACACGCACACACACACACGCGCACACACACACACGCGCGCACATACACACACACACACACACACACACACACACAAACAAGCACAGACACACACGCACGCACACACATGCACACACACACACATGCACACACACACACACAAACAAGCACAGACACACACACACACACACATGCACACAGACACACACGCACACACACACATACACACACATGCACACACATGCACACACACACATACACAAACAAGCACAGACACACAC
>CM050219.1:16187500-16197500 GCA_027475355.1 Coilia nasus
TCTTTCTCAGTCTCTCTCACGCCATTCTTTTGCCCCATATCTCTCCATCTTAAGCCCTGTCCCTCCCTTCCTCCCTCTCTCTCTCTTTCTCTCTCTCTGCCCATCTGAATGCTGTTTTCACTGCGTACAGTGGCTTACACTCTTTCATCATTCCTCCTCTCTGTCTTTATTTCTCTCTACCTCCCTCTCTTCTCTCCATCCTTTGCCATGCATGCTTCAGACCTGTCTTCTGCTCAATTGTGTGTGTGTGTGTGTGTGTGTGTGTGTGTGTGTGTGTGTGTGTGTGTGTGTGTGTGTGTGTGTGTGTGTGTGTGCGCGCGCGCGCGCCTAGCCTGACAATCTGAGAGATTTGCAATGGGATGAAAATGTATGTAACTGTCCATACGTTTAGAGGGGGGCTGAAAACCCTCTTAGGAGTCAAGTAAAGCAGAGTCATTCACACAGTGGGATCATTTCCTAGTCCATAAGCCAACAACACACACAGCGGAACATGTCACTATAGCAATACCATTTTCTTTATTGCTAGTAAAAGCACTTTACACTGTGTGTGTGTGTGTGTGTAAAGAAGCTTGTGTATGCTGGTGTCGATGTGAATGTTTGTGGGTGTGTCAGTGTTTGTGTGCTTGTGGTGTGTGTGTGTGTGTGTGTGTGTGTGTGTGTGTGTGTGTGTGTGTGTGTGTGTGTGTGTGTGTGTGTGTGTGTGTGTGTGTGTGCGTGCGTGCGTTTTAGTGTATATGTTTGCTGGAATGCAGACTCCAAGGACAGGAAACCTGCAGTGTCAATCAGATTTGTGCTTTCCTCCCGAGAGACAGGTTATAGAATTATGAAGGCGTGTGCGTGTGTGTGTGTGTGTATGCGTGTATGAGTGTGTATACGTGTGTGTGTGTGTGCGCATGTGTGTGTGTGTGTGTGTGTGTGCGCATGTGTGTGTGTGTGAGCCAGCACATACCGTGCAGTGTTTTTGCTGCTGCAGCAGGGTGGGCACATCTCCTCCGATTGGCATCTGCTTGTTAAGCTCCTCCTCCTTTAGGCAAAGCCACGCCCACAACTCCTCCAGCTGGGACAGCAGTCCCGTGACGCGCTCTGTGCTGGCCTCTAGATGAGCCCTGTAGACACACACACACACACACACACACAGCGTAAAAACACAAACATTTCTTTTCCTAATTTTGCTTTCATTATCGTTCCCATTAATGATCCTAAAATGATGATCAAGCATAGTGGACCAAAGTGGTTCAGTACTGTGAATCAAAGTGTGTGTGTGTGTGTGTTTTTTTGTGTGTGTGCATGTGTTAATGTGTGCCAAATCTCAGCCCTGAGCACGGAGTCTGTAATTATTTGAGTTGCCTAATTAGCTTGTGATGGTTGTCAAATCAAGGCTCCAAACGCGGGCCTACAAACACGACTTAGTGACCCCATCACTCTCATCTCCCTTCACATTGCTTCCACTTTCCCCTGCTCCCCTTTTCTTCTCTTCTCCTCTCTTCTCTTCTCCTCTCTTCATCCCTCTCTCCATCTTCTATCCCTCTTTCCCTATTTTTTTTATCTCTAATTTTCTATCCCAGTTTCTGTTCTGTATCAGATCCCACTCTCCCTCTCCAAGATTCCATGTATACTTTTTACAGTTTTACAGTTTGATGTACAAATTCTGCTGTTTCATGCCTTTTTTGCATGTTTTTGAAAACATACATATTGACTTTCACTGAGTAACTGTGTGTTGCCATTTGCCAGTCTGTGTATTAATATGTTTATGCAAGTTTTGGTCTGCGTGATGTTTGTTTGTGGCTTCAATACTGTATATTGATCTGTGTGGATGTGTGTGTGTGTGTGTGTGTGTGTGTTAATGTGTGCCAAATCTCAGCCCTGAGCACGGAGTCTGTAATTATTTGAGTTGCCTAATTAGCTTGTGATGGTTGTCAAATCAAGGCTCCAAACGCGGGCCTACAAACACGACTGAGTGACCCCATCACTCTCATCTCCCTTCACATTGCTTCCACTTTCCCCTGCTCCCCTTTTCTTCTCTTCTCCTCTCTTCTCTTCTCCTCTCTTCATCCCTCTCTCCATCTTCTATCCCTCTTTCCCTATTTTTTTATCTCTAATTTTCTATCCCAGTTTCTGTTCTGTATCAGATCCCACTCTCCCTCTCCAAGATTCCATCTATACTTTTTACAGTTTTACAGTTTGATGTACAAATTCTGCTTCATGCCTTTTTTTGCATATTTGTGGAAGCATACATTGACTTTCACTGAGTAACTGTGTGTTGGTATTTGCCAGTCTGTGTATTGATATGTTTATGCAAGTTTTTGTCTGTGTGATATGCGTTTGTGGGTTCAATATATTGATTTGTGTGGATATGTGTGTGTGGAAATGTATTGATCTTTCGTGTATGAGTGTGTAGGTCATGTATTGACGTGTGTAAGTGCATGTGTGAGAGCATATGTTTGAGAGTGTGTGTGTGTTTATGTGTGTCTGCATGTGTGTAGTGATGTGTGTGTGTGCTGATGGTATGTTGGTGCTGTTGGCCTTGAGTTTTCCCCAGTGCTGGTTCATGTTGCGTGTATGAGTATGTGAGTGTGTAAGTGTGCGCATGTGTGTGTGTGTGTGTGCGCTGACTCTATGTTGGCGCTTTTGGCCTTGAGCTCTCCCCAGCGCTGGTCCATGTTGTGTGTGTGTGTGTGTGTGTGTGTGTGAGTGTGTGTGTGTATGAGTGTGTGTGTGTGTGTGTGTGCACTGACTGTATGTTGGCGCTCTTGGCCTTGAGCTCTCCCCAGCGCTGGTTCATGTTGTGTGTGTGTGTGTGTGTGTGTGTGTGTGTGTGTGTGTGTGTGTGTGTGTGTGTGTGTGTGTGTGTGTGTGCGTGGGTGTGTGTGTGCACTGACCGTATGTTGGCGCTCTTGGCCTTGAGCTCTCCCCAGCGCTGGTTCATGTCGTCCAGGCGCTGCTGCAGGAAGGCGGCCTCGTCGGAGCCCCCCAGGGCCCGCAGCATGCGGCCCTTCCCCCCCTCCACACTCCTGAAGATGTCATTATGGGCGTCTATCTCCGCCTGGATGTCCTGCAGTGGGGGAGTGGGGAGGAGAGAGAGAGAGAGAGAGAGAGAGAAAGAGAGGGATGGATGGAGAGAGAGGGAGGGATGGATGGAGAGAGAAAGGGAGGAACAGGGGGTAGAAGAGGAGAGAGAGAGAGAGAGTGGGAGGTAGAGAGGAAGGGGTGGAAAAATGGAGGAAGGATGGAGGGAAATAGATAGTGAGAGAAGGAGGTAGAGAAGCAGGAGGGATGAGAGCAGAGAAAAGGAGGGATAGAGGGAGAGAAGCATTAGGGGAGAGAGAGAGAGAGAGAGAGAGAGAGAGAGAGAGAGATGGAGGGAAAGAGGGATCGTGAGAGAGCGAGTGAAAGAAAAAGAGAGGGATGAAAGTGAGAGAGATAGAGGGACAGAGGGATGGAGAAAGAGAGGAATTGAGAGATAAAGAGGGGTGGAGAGATGTATAGAGAGAGAGAGAGAGAGAGAGAGAGAGAGAGAGAGAGAGAGAGAGAGAGGATTAAGACCCTTTTATACGACTACAGTAGTAAAACACAAACAGCCTCATTACATGTACTGCAGCCAGCATATGGAGCCCTTGGCCTTCTCCTCTGAGAGCAAGAGCTAGAAACGATGGAGGGAGAGAGAACTGAGAGAGAGAGAGAGAGAGAGAGAGAGAGAGAGAGAGAGAGAGAGAGAGAGAGAGAGAGAGAGAGAGAGAGAGAGACAGAGGTCTAAAGATAAGTATGACCTCATAAACAACACAGAAGAGTGCAGAACTGACACACATACACACACACACACACACACACACACACAGAATCCAACCAGAGCTAGGTATGACCATCACACACACACACACACACACACACACACACACACACACACACAGAATCCAACCAGAGCTAGGTATGACCATCACACACACACACACACTCAGAAACCAAATAGATCACACACACACACAACAGACTGACACACACAAATTATTTTTTTCTTATCGCAGGCCCTACTGCTAAGCTGTCATTGCTAACACAAGCTAACGTCCACTAATGTTCCTTTACAGATCATACACAGAGGGTGGAGGATAGAGGGAGAGAGAGAAACAGAGCGAGAGAGAGAGAGAGAGAGAGAGAGAGAGAGACAGAGAGAGAGAGAGAGAGAGAGACAGACAGACAGACAGACAGAGAGAGAGAGAGAGAGAGACAGACAGAGAGAGAAAGAAAGGGAGAGAGAGGGAGCGAGAGAAAAAGGAAGAAACAGAGGGAGAGAGAGAAAGAGAGAGGGGGGGGGTATACAGATGTTGCCTTTCCAGCTCATTTGCAAAGTGCCTCCCACTCCACCTCTTCCTCTCTCCCTCCTTCCCCCTCCTTTAATTTCTGTCCCTCTTTCCCTCTCACTCCTTCCTTCTCTCCCTCTCCTTCCTTTAGTTTCTCTCTCTCCTCCTCTCCCTCCTTCAGCTTTTCTCCCTCTCTCTTTCCTTCTCTCTCTTCCTCCTTCCTTTAGTTTCTCTCTGTCCTCCTCTCCCTCCTTCCTCCTCTCCCTGTCCTTCCTTTAGTTTCTCTCTCTCCTCCTCTCTCTCTCCTTCAGGTTCTCTACCTCTCTCTCTTCCTCCTCTCCCTCCTTTAGCTTCTGTCCCTCTCTTCCTCTCAGTCCTTTCTTCTCTCTCCCTCCTTTGCTGGAGCTCTTCCTCCTCCCCTCTCTTTCTCTCTCTTCCCCTCTCTCTCCTCTTTTCATCTTTCTCTCTCTTCCCCCTCTCACTCTACCTTCTTTTCGTCTTTCTCTCTCTTCCCCCTCTCACTCTACCTTCTTTTCGTCTTCCTCTCTTCCCTCTCTCTCTCCCTTCTTTTCGTCTTCCTCTCTCTTCCCCTCTCTCTCCCTTCTTTTCGTCTCCCTCTCTCTTCCCCCCTCTCTCTCCCTTCTTTTCGTCTCCCTCTCTCTTCCCCCCCCCCCTCTCTCTTCAGCACTAAAAGACTACAACCATTACACCGTCCTGCTCAAAGCTCCCTTACTTTTCAATTTCACTTTTTTACACACACACACGCGCACACACGCACGCACGCACGCACGCAAGCACACGCACACACACACACACACACACACACACACACTTCCAAAGAGCTTGTTAAACAAGTACACTACAGCAGTCCTGGACTGAACTATTCAAGAAGCCATACATTACGCCTGAATGTGTTTGTTAAAGCTTTAAAGTTTTTCATTTTCAGCCACAGAAGCTGTACTTTTTACCTCTCTCTCATACACACACATATCTACACACACACACACACACACACACACACACACACACACACACACACACAGCATCGAAGGCTTTTCCTCTAACAAGGAACGCAATTACTTCAGTCCATTCCAAGTAGCGGTCCTGAGCCTCAGGGCAGACACAAAGGGATATATGCGCACGCCTACACCATACACACACACACACACACACACACACACACAATAAACGACATCATGTACACAACCACAATATCTCTTCTTTCCACTACTACTACTAAAAAGCACCAGTTACAGCCAGTGAAAATGAGGTGTGTGTGTGTGTGTGTGCGTGTGTGTGCACAGACTCGATCATGTCTGTTCCTGTACCTCCTCAAACTTCCCCAGCAGTTCCTGCAAACTGAAGTTTAGGCCGATCATGGCGCCAGTTCCTCACTCTCATGGGTCAGTCACATCGCACACACCGACACAGACAGACAGACAGACAGAGAGAGAAAGAAAGAGTGCAAGAGAGAGGGGGATATACTTCTCCACTCCTTCCCCATCTGGGAGTGTAATGAATGTCTTTTGCACACACACACACACACACACACACACACACACACGCTGAGTTGCCGTCCCCTCCCTCTTGCTCTTGAGTGCTACGTATATAAACCTCTGTGTGTGTCTGGGACTGTGTGTGTGTGTGAGAAAGCAGAAGTGTGTGTGTATATATGTAAATGTGAGTGACTCTGTGTGTGTGTGTGTGTGTGTGTGTGTGTGTGTGTGTGCGTGCGCACGCAGATGGAGGTATGTGCGGTCTTTTTCAAAGAGTTGGTGAGGCTGGTCCATGCTCCAGTGCTTTGGCAGCGAGGAGGCTAAAGGTGCGATGTAGGCACCCCAGCGAGGAGCCTCCGTCCCTGGGCAGCGCCCACCCACAGGGCCTGGGAGAGGCAGACACAGAGATCCAGGTGCTGGATGAACAGGAATCCCTTTCTCCTCTCCTTTTTTCCTCTTCTCTTTTCCTCCACCAGCTCTTCTTTATCAATACTTCTCCTTCACCGGCAACATAGCCAAAAGTTGCCTCTCTCAACTTACGCTCTCTCTCACCCCCTCACACACACACACTTACACACACGTGCACATCCCGACGCACAAAGCGTGCCTGTTTAAGCTAGACTCCTGTGACCTGGGGGAGAAGTTTCAGCTAAATTGCTTACTGAAAGAGCCAGTGTGTGTGAGAGCGGTGTGTGTGTGTGTGTGTGTGTGTGTGTGTGTGTGTGTGTGTGTGTGTGTGTGTGTGTGTGTGTGCGCTGCGCGCGTGTGTGCGCATACGTGTGCAGAGAAGAAAAGAAAAAAAGCAGGGGAACGATGCCCACAGGAGGACAGAGAGAGAGAGAGAGAGAGAGAGAGAGAGAGAGAGAGAGAGAGAGAGAGAGAGAGAGAGAGAGAGAGAGAGAGAGAGAGTGGACCAATAGAGAGTGAGAGAGAGAGCGAGAGAGACAGATGGTTAAACACACATAGAAAGACAGAGAGAGAAAGAAAGTGTGTGTCTGTCCAGAGTGGACAGTGGCAGAAGTTGTAATTCCAGCTGTGTCCAGTCTCAATGCTGTAAGATCATCACTATGTATAGAGTTGGGGTTATCAGCACAGCATGACTTCCTGTTTCAGTGATGACGCCTTGATGAGAGTGAGTGAGCACA
Source organism: Coilia nasus (assembly GCA_027475355.1). NCBI lineage: Eukaryota > Metazoa > Chordata > Actinopteri > Clupeiformes > Engraulidae > Coilia > Coilia nasus. The sequence continues at coordinate 16,194,437 of CM050219.1, forward strand.
CACACACACACACACACACAGACACACTCATATACACACTCATACAAACATACACTCACACCCCTGCATAAACATACAGATACACTCTCTCTCACACACACGCGCGCGCGCGCGCGCACACACACACACACACACACACACACACACACACACACACACACACACACACACACACACACACACACACACACACACACACACGTCCCATTGGGGTGGAACCTGCCCCATGTGGTGATAAGGGCAGCACGTTTCCATGGAAACAAACAGAAAGACAGGCATTATAATGCAAAAGCGCAGACAGTCAGGGGAGGTACCACAACCATACATCCATTTGGTTCTTTGCACACACACACACACACACACACACACACACACACACACACACACACACACACACACACACAGGCACTCACATATGTGCACAGACACAAGCAAAAGGTGTTTGCATATGCATCGACAAACACAAACATACACACAAGTGTGCCTTCATACACACACGCAACACAAACAATCAAAAATCTCCTCATACAGGAGCACCAAGTATTACTGAAAATCCATACATTCTGCCCTCTGACACACACACACACACACAAACACAAACTTGCTCAAACACACACACACATAGTAAGAAACAAACTGAACAGTATTCTACTGCATGCTCTTCTGATCCAACACCTGTGTGTCTGACCTTCACCTGTCTGACCTCACACATCCCTCTAGCACACACACCCTACCTGTCTCACTCTACACATCCCTCTAGCACACACACCCTACCTGTCTGACTCCACACATCCCTCTAGCACACACACCCTACCTGTCTCACTCCACACATCCCTCTAGCACACACACCTACCTGTCTCACTCTACACATCCCTCTAGCACACACCCTACCTGTCTGACTCCACACATCCCTCTAGCACACACACCCTACCTGTCTGACTCCACACATCCCTCTAGCACACACACCCTACCTGTCTGACTCCACACATCCCTCTAGCACACACACCCTACCTGTCTCACTCCACATATCCCTCTAGCACACACCCTACCTGTCTGACTCCACACATCCCTCTAGCACACACCCTACCTGTCTGTCTCACACATCCCTCTAGCACACACACCCTACCTGTCTGACTCCACACATCCCTCTAGCACACACACCCTACCTGTCTCACTCCACACATCCCTCTAGCACACACACCCTACCTGTCTGTCTCCACATATCCCTCTAGCACACACACCCTACCTGTCTGACTCCACACATCCCTCTAGCACACACACCCTACCTGTCTCACTCCACACATCCCTCTAGCACACACACTACCTGTCTGTCTCCACACATCCCTCTAGCACACACCACCCTACCTGTCTGTCTCCACACATCCCTCTAGCACACACACCCTACCTGTCTGTCTCCACACACCCTACCTGTCTCACTCCACACATCCCTCTAGCACACACACCCTACCTGTCTGACTCCACATATCCCTTCACTGCTCCCCTCGTGTCTCCCAGAGCACTCTAAAAAGCCTTTAACAGTCCATTCATTTTCATTTGTACAACTTAAGCCACTCCGCTGTGGTGGCAAAAACGGAACACCTCCATTTTCCTCTCGGAAAATCAATAAACCTCATTTTTCTCCTTCTGCAAAGAATCTGGGACCGTATTTTAAAATTTATTTATTTAGTTATTTTATTTTCGGTAAATGAGTGGCTGTAAATACCCCGATAGACACCTTGTCCTGGCTGTTTGCCATTTTTCCCCCCCTGCAGTTGACCTGATTGAGTGATCGAAGGCTCTCTCTCTCTCTTTCTCTCTCTCTGTCTCTCTTTCTCTCTCTCCTTTTTGGCTCTGTCTGTCCCCCTGGTGAAGGAGCACAAATGTGATTAAAAATAAGCCCCAAATCACAAAGGTGGGGGGCATATTTTTAGGCTGCCAATGTCACAATGTCAACATGATCATTTTCCATCTGCTCTTTTTCATTAGAAACATGGGATTTTTGAAATTCACCACGCTGAGGCTAGCCAACGCTTGCTGCATGCTAAATCAGAGTCGTTTGCCAGGGGGAAGGCCAAAGTGAAGTCAGCTTATTGTTATTTGAGAAACAAAAAAGGTAAACTCATAAGTTTGGTCATTTCATGCTGGAAGTCTCTGGAAAAATGGGGTTCAAAGACTGATTAAGTCAGGATACTAATTAGCTTTCTTTTATCTTCAAATGAACAGAATTAAGTACAGATTAGTCACGCCAACACACTTCATCGCCGGCAAGCATGTGTGTGCACTTTAGTGTGTTAGTGAGTGAGTGTGGGTTTGTGTGTGCGTGTATGTGTATTTGATGGTGTTTGTGTGTGTGTGTGTGAGACACACACACACACACACACACAAAGAAACACACACACACTCACACACACATACAAACAAGGGAAAAAAAAAAACAGCAGCCATTAAGACATTCATGGCCAGAGAGGAGACTTGAAGAACAGGAAAAAAATCTGTATAATCCATCAAAATTTCAAAAGAAAAAACACTGAAAACAAGTCATACACGTCAAGTGAAATTAAGGTTGTCCAGCAATCATGTCCTCTTCTCCTCAAATCAACAAACTGGTAAATTATCGGTGAGCTACTAACAAGCATGTCCCACCATGAGGAGAAATGTTGACACTGGCCCTGAAGAGAGGGATAACAGAGAGAGAGAACAAGGGACGTCAGACAGGAGAACTTGATGAGACGTGATGGGTGAAGAAAAACACAGAAAAAGCTGTGTGTGTGTGTGTGTGTGTGTGTGTGTGTGTGTGTGGGTGTGCGTGCATGCATGTGTGAGTGCGCAAAGAACTACTGACTATAAATAGCCAGGTGGAATCATTTCAACATAGATGACAAGTGGCCAGCCATCTTTGTCTTTGTGTGTGTGTGTGTGTGTGTGTGTGTGTTTATTCAAATAACTTCACATGTGTGTTTCTGAGCACACTGCAGGGTTTGCCTGGATAAGGGAGTTGTAGATGGAGACCAAAAATAGGTAAGCTAGAGAGAGATGGGGTAGGGTTGAGAAATGACCAACAGTA
>CM050219.1:16205000-16207500 GCA_027475355.1 Coilia nasus
TGCGCATGCACTGGAATGCACTGCTTGTAATATCAAACGCCGACGGCACAGTTTGTGTCGTATCAAGGAAACCGAAAACGCTGATGCACTACATGTATGCAAATGCTGCTCTGTCAACCTCCTGGAACGCCATCTTTGTTTGTATGCCACCAGATAGTTTGTTTATTTTCTTTTTAGCAGCCGTCAACCAGAAGTAGTTCTAACACCACTTGTTTAAAGGAATACATCGCCACCTAGCGTAGCGGAAACGGCCAGATCTCTGGCCATTATCCGCTTACACGAACTCCATGTGCATTTGGATTTTGGGACAGACCACCCGTTGGGTAGCAACACCCAATCCAATCCCAATCCAATCCGATCCTACCATGTGCACGTAGTCATTGTTGAAAATAGGTAATTATTCTATACACTTTATTATGAATATGATATGGATTGATACAATCTTTTCAACATAAATAGTCTCATATAAATGTGTGCTATATTTGAAGAGCCTCATAACCTGACTGGCCCTTTAAAAGCCAAAATAGTCCGACAAACACAAGAGTCTAAGTCACGGGAGCAGTTTGTGATGACTTGCAAAACCCTTGCCTAGTCCCCACGGAGGGAGATACAGAAGATATCGAATGTGTGTGTGTGTGTGTGTGTGTGTGTGTGTGAGAAAGAGAAAGAGAGAGAGAGAGAGAGAGAGAGAGAGAGAGAGAGAGAGAGAGAGAGAGAGTAAGAGTTGGCTACCCATCTGCAAAAACCTACTATTAGCAAAGTGTGTACACTTTACATTATTAATGTCAAATGATGCAACTTGTATCTCCTCAATAACTGCAGTATGTCTAATCTGACAAACACAGCATATCTGCCCATACACAGTCAAAAACAGCTTTAATGTCTGACTGGCCTAACTGCATCAACATGGCAACACATGACTTGTGGACAACTCAACTTTCTCCAATTTGGACCTAACAGGTGTGTGTGTGTGTGCGGGCGCCTGCGTCTGTGTGTGCACTAGTGTATTAGTGTGCGTGCGCGTGTGTGTGTGTCTGTCTGTCTGTCTGTGTATGCATTGGTTTGTGTGTGTGTGTGTGTGTGGAGGGTTTATCAGTGGGAATCAGGGCCTGTGAGCTGTGACGCTGGGCTCAGACAGTGTGAAGGACGCAGCCTAACCGCCCCCACCCCCCCAGCTCTATGGATGGCCTCCAAGAACAAGAAGCAAAAAAGGAAACTTTCCTTCCTGTTAGATACAAAACTTCCCCACTGCTTCCAGCTGAAGACGAGGAACAGGACTGGGCTTGTAAGAATTACAGTAGCATCAGCCTGCTGATGTGTCTTTAAAAACAAGAGCAGCAGTAATAACAATAACAACAACACAAATGTAATAATGATAATAATAATAATAATAATAATAATAATAATAATAATAATAATAATAATAATAATAATAATAATAATAATAACAACAACATGAAGAAGAGTTTTCTTTATGTCTTTATGTCTATATGTACATGAGAAACAGAACTCCTTAAATTCTTCGCAGGAATGAGGTGAGAGAGCAAAATAAACTGGTGCTGCTCAGACAGGGGGTACGAGGTGTGTGTGTGTGTGTTATCCTGTCTTGCTCAGACAGGGGGTGTGAGGTGTGTGTGTGTGTGTGTGTGTGTGTGTGTGTGTGTGTGTGTGTGTGTGTGTGTTATCCTGTCTTGCTCAGACAGGGGGTGCGAAGTGTGTGTGTGTGTGTGTGTTATCCTGTCTTGCTCAGACAGGGGGTGTGAGGTGTGTGTGTGTGTGTGTGTGTGCGTGTGTTACCCTGTCCTGCTCAGCTGATGTGGGGGGTGTGAGGTGTGTGTGTGTGTGAGGCCCTGGCCAGCTAAGGTGGGGGGTGTGAGGTGTGTGTGTGTGTGTGTGTTACCCTGCCCTGCTCAGATGGGGGATGTGCGAGGTGTGTGTGAGACCCTGGCCAGCTGAGGTGTGAGGTGTGTGTGTGTGAGACCCTGCTCAGCTGAGGTGGGGAGAGAGAGGTGTGTGTGTGAGACCCTTCTCAGCTGAAGTGGGGAGAGAGAGGTGTGTGTGTGTGAGACCCTGCTCAGCTGAGGTGGGGAGAGAGAGGTGTGTGTGTGAGACCCTTCTCAGCTGAAGTGGGGAGAGAGAGGTGTGTGTGTGTGAGACCCTGCTCATCTGAGGTGGGGGGTGTGAGGTGTGTGTGTGTGTGAGACCCTGCCCAACTGAGGTGAGGGGTGTGAGGTGTGTGTGTGTGTGAGACCCTGCCCAACTGAGGTGAGGGGTGTGAGGTGTGTGTGACCCAAAGCGCAGCGACAGAGAGGGCTTAGACCTGACAGTGGAGCACGGAGGTGCGCTCTGGTTCACGCGCACACACACACACACACACACACACACACACACACACACACACACACACCTGACAGTGGAGTACGGAGGTGGGGAATGCCATCATGATGAAGGTCCAAGCAGGAGGGCAAATGCGAGGTGTGTTTGTGCGCGCTTGTGTGTG
>CM050219.1:16220000-16232500 GCA_027475355.1 Coilia nasus
CAAAGCCTGAGATACACGCCAGAAGGCATCCCGCTAATCTACACAAACTCACTGCTCTGACTTCCACAGCTCTCACGCTTTTCTTCCAGTACATGGTGACAACACCTTACACCTCAGTCCTTAAACTGGAACCTCTTTCAAATAAATGCCACAGAAGAGTGTGTTTCTACTGCCCTACAAAGCCAAAAGGCAGTAACTGCATAATCTGTCAAATTGAGTTTAGACTGGAAATTGACTTTATAACACCTCCTTTGTCTTCTGACTAAATCGCTTGCTTCTCCCTAATAAGAAAGTACAGAGAAGCATCACCACTGTTACACCTACAACACGTTTAACTGGGCAGTGTGGCAACTTCAAAGGCTGCCTGTCTCAGTTTCAATGTTCACGTAGTTACTGCACTTTGCCTTTGTAGAGCAGAATGGTTAATCATGCCAGTAGTCAATTGTGCGGCCTTTTAGGTGGAGTATAGTGTATTTTCTCTCTCTCTCTCTCTCTCTCTCTCTCTCTATGTCCTCAATAAGTGTCAAGTCACTTGAGATCACTCCACATCTTTGTCGAGATGTGTGAAAGACGCCAATATATAAAAACACTGCAAAAATGTTTTTTAACCCTTTAGATGTGGTTGTAGAAGGCATATGATGCAGAAATATATATTTTAATTTTGACATCCAACATCTTTATGCCGTCCAAATCAGTTCCAATGTTCTTCAATGCACAAGGTGCAACAAGGAGCAACAAGGTGCTGTACTTCAAGGTAGGCTCGTAGGTCTTATGACTGTGGCCAGGTAACCGAGCCTATTTACACAATCTACTATCCAATAGCATTGCCGAACAACAGGACCGATTAGTAACATAAATGTGGCATTAAAATAAATAATAAAAAAAAAAACCTTTATTTTTGTAGAATTAAATGTGATGTTGTGATATTACAACAGTGGCTGCTTCATAATTTAAACTTACTTCTTGGTGAAATCAATCTTAACCTTCATTAATCTTCAGAACAACACTCCTGCTTGTTTGACCAATCACCAATAAAGAGAGTGACAGACGTTTGACAGCACGTTTCAGACTGATTAGTAAGTCAGTTAGAGAGGGAGCAGGAGAGAGAATGTGTGCGTGTGTGTGTGTTGTTGGCCCACTGAAGTGTGCTAATGTATTCAAAAGAATGAATATTATAAACAGGAACACAGGCACCTAAGGTCCTCTGAGAAATCAACGCTCATGCGGCTGATATTAGAGGGTAAACTTGGGGAACTTCTCATGCAACCTATTAATGACACACCTATTCAGCTATTCACCTATTAACACACTAATTGAAATTTAACTGACGGCTTAAAAACAAACAAAGACCCACACACACATGCACGCAGGGACACGTACACACAGGCGCAAACGCACACAGACACACGCCTCACACACACAAAGGTGTGCACACACACAAAAGCGTGCACGCCCACACACACAAAGGCGCACACACACACACAAATGCGCGCGCACACACACACACACAAAGACGCACGCAAACACACACACTGGGAGAGAGGTGAGCAGCAAGTCGACATGCTATCTTGAAATAGCCTAAGTGCTGTCTGAGGGAGTGTGGACACAGCGCAGCCAGAGGAGAGAGCAAGTACTCAGCAGGTACACTCAACACATCATACACCAGTAACACAACACACCACACACACACGCACAAAGACACACACACACACCTAATACACCGCTAAAAGGCAGCCAGAGGAGAGAGCAGGCACTCAGCAGGTACACTAACAACCAACTCACCACATCATACGCCAGCAACACCACACACACACACACACACACACCAGGGATTAAAAAAAACTTTTTTCACCACGTCCCGGAAGTGTCCCGAAAATCATTTTGAACCGTCCTGAATCGTCCCGAATTTTTTTTTTTACATTTTAAGTTGTTACCTACTGATAATATAATAAAAACACAATACACATTACATTATGTTGATAGCAATAAATGCATTTATTCAAAACTAGATTTGTTTAGGTACAACAATCAACACCCTCAGTCACAGAACTGTGGCCTACATGACCTTCTGCCACAACTCCACCATATATTCTAATATTTAATTGTCACACTTTACTTGAAGTACATGCACTAATAGAATATCTGTATTTTCATAACAATAAATGGAAATACAGTAGTCTATAGCCATGGCAATAATAACATTTTGAATACCATATTAAATAATAATGTGTAGTCATTGACAATCTTGTTAAAGTGTCTCTGATATTGTCAAAAATGACCCTTTGAAAAAGGTTGGCGACTCCTGCACAAAACCAGGGCAGAAACAATGGTCTTAATTAGGGGTGTACAGAATTATTTTCCACTCTGTCACTCAAACCATTTCCAAAGTGGAACCATTTGTCCTCCGGTTACATACACGCTTCTTGGCGCCGCGTTTGTTCCCTGTTTTCCGTGGTGTTGGAAAGTCATTGTAGTCATGGTAGTCATTGGTTTGACAGTCTACCTGTTTTGTTGATGGTGGATAAGTTGTGGATAATTACTTTCGCCCCCACAACCAGAAACGTTGAGTATGATAACCAATAATCTCGGCGTGATGAGTAGACAGTTTCGGTGTGTTATAACATTGTTTCAACAGTACAACGACTGGCTATTTGCGTTAGCTAGCTAACAGACAATGCTAGTTAGCAGACGATTCCAGTTAGAGTAGGCTAGGTGATGGAATCGCTTAACATAATAATTTTAGAGGATGTGTAGACATGTTTCAATTTGTGGGAGGTTAAAGTATTAATCATTATCAAAGTATCTTTCTACCACAATTCCCACAGTTTCTTAGCTTCCTATATTCCTGACATCGTTAGCGCAACATCGTATTGAGTAGTTGAAGTGACAGTCAGCTTCGTCTCGTCCGAGCTCTAGCAGTAAGCAGTGCGAGCTCAGACTCACAGAACAATATAAACGCGAGCGCGCCAGCCAGTCCTGTTCCATTTACGTTTTCACATAAATTGTTTCCCACCGACCACCGTTCTGGTTTGCAAATGTGATGAAAATTTTTAAATAGAAAAATATAATTGGCCAAATTTCCCGTTTAGAATATTGATCCTCCCGATGACAATTATTATGACAAATTATGATTACGATGATTACGATGACAAATTATTTATTACTTCCCCGGGACGACGGGACGTCGTAAGTTTTAATCCCTGACACACACGGACACACACACAGACACAAGACCACACACACACACATGGACACACACACAGCCAGAGGAGAGAGCAAGCACTCAGCAGGTACACCAACAACCAACTCAATACATCATACACCCGCAACACAACACACCACACACACACACACATACACACACACATGTAATGCACCGTTAGAAGGCAGGCAGAGGAGAGAGCAAGCAGTCAGCAGGTAAACTAACAACCAACTCCACACATCATACACTAGGAACACACCACACACACACACACACACACACACACACAATAGACCACTAAAAGACAGACAGACAGAGGTGGGAACTTCACATTCTACCTCTAAAAGCTCATTACACACACACACACACACACAAACGCAATACACCGCTAGAAGGCAGACACACAGAGGTGGGAACTTCACACACACACACACCTCTGCCTCTAAAAGCTCATTAACACACAGACACACACACCTGAAATATATAGATATATATAAAGGCAGACAGAGGTGTGAACTTTACACACACCGACACCCTCAAACTCAACGCGACCACACACACACACACACACTAATTCACATCAAGACCGCGAAAAGTAAAACCCAACAAAGGCCACAGATAATCCACACACTTAACTTCACACACCACTTCCAACAAAACCCCAAGAAAAAACTAAAGCACACTGCCTCATATAGACGCATCTCACACACATATACACACACACACACAAGGACACTGTTACACACTCCTACAACAAGCACACAAAAGAAACTACAAAACAAGACCTTGTGTGTGTGTGTGGGTATGTGTGTTAGTGATGCGTCTATATGAGTCAGTGTGCTTTAGTCCGTGTGAGAAAGCTAGCAAATAAGTAGGTAAGTTTGCTTGTGGTGTACACAGAGTTGTGTGTTTGTGTATATGTGTGTGTGTGTGTGTGTGTCAGTTCACAAAAGTTAGTGCAACTGACTGGGTGAGCAAGTAGTTATGTGTGTGTGTGCACGCATGTGTATATGTGCTTGTCAATGGTTAGGAGTAAGTGTGTGTGTGTGTGTGTGTGTGTGTGTGTGTGTGTGTGTGTGTGTGTGTGTGTGCACGCATATGTGTGTGTGTGTGTGTGTGTGTGTGTGTGTGTGTGTGTGTGTGTCTGCTCCTGCACTGACCTTGCAGAGTTTGTGGTAGCGCGGGGAGCTGATGGCCATCCTCTGTAGGCGGTGCAGGAAGACCATCACCTTCTGCATGGAGCTCCGGACCACAGCCATCATCTTCCTCTCACACACACACACGCGCGCCCTCACACACGCCGCGCGCATCTCCGCACGGACACACACGCGCTCACACACACGCTCACACGCGCGCTCGCTCGTCCTGCTACTGCTACCGTCGCTGCTGCTGGTGCTGCTGCCGACACCGGGACTGCCACACACACACTCATCTCACACACATGCTGCTCCTGCTCCGAGACTCGCTCATGCATGCTCACTCACACACACACACACAGCACACACACTCACACACACACTCACAGCACACAAACAAACAGCGATCCTTTCACACACACACACACAGATTCCCTTCTCGATGACACAGTTAGTTTTCCCTAGTAGTGGCTCTCACTTTCCCTCTCTATCACACACACACACACACGGAAAAACACACGTAAACACACACGCACGTAAACACACTCCGTCACTTCAGGCTTGCTGAGAAACTCCTGGTCTTCCCGTCAGCGAAAGAGCGAAAGAATAAGGGAGGTCTGGAAAGTAAACCAGAAGAGAGGGATGTCCAAGAGGAGAGAAAGAGAATGATGGAAAAAGACTAAGACAGAAAGAGAAAGAGAGAGAGGGGCAGAGAGAGAAAGAGAGGGACAGAGAGAAAGAGAGAGAGAGAGAGAGAGCAGGTCTGAGAGGAGTGGAGGAGAGCACGAATGGTCCCGCTGAAATGGAGAAGAAGAAAAACGAGAGCGGAGCAGAACACAGGCAGGAGAGGGATGGAGAGAGAAAGAGAGAGGGAGAGAGAGGGAGAGAAAGAGCGTTGGATGGATGCAAAGTCTTGTCCGGAGTAAGGGAACACACACACACATACACACTCGGCGCTAAACGAGAGCTGACATTTCAGCAGCGAGGCAGAGAGAGAATGAGAGCCGCGCACGCGGAGAGAGAGAGAGTGGAGGAGAGAGAGGGAGGGAGGGAGAGAGAGAGAGAGTGGAGGAGAGGGAGGGAGGGAGGGAGAGAGAAAGAGGGAGGGAGGGAGGGAGGGAGCGAGAGAGTGGAGAGGAGAGAGAGAGAGAGAGAGGGAGGGAGGGAGTGAGAGGGAGGGAGAGAGAGAGAGAGTGGAGGAGAGAGAGGGAGGGAGGGAGGGAGTGAGAGGGAGGGAGAGAGAGAGAGTGGAGGAGAGAGAGGGAGGGAGGGAGCGGGAGAGTGGAGAGGAGAGAGAGAGAGGGAGGGAGGGAGTGAGAGGGAGGGAGAGAGAGAGAGTGGAGGAGAGAGAGGGAGGGAGGGAGGGAGAGAGAGGGAGGGAGAGAGAGAGAGGGAGGGAGGGAGCAAAAGAGTGGAGGAGAGAGAGAGAGAGAGGGAGGGAGGGAGTGAGAGGGAGGGAGAGAGAGAGAGTGGAGGAGAGAGGCAGGGAGGGAGCGAGGGAAGGAGAGGGAGGGAGAGAGGGAGAGGCCACGCGGAGAGAGAGAGCGAGTGGAGGAGAGCGAGGGAGCGAGAGGGAGGGAGAGAGAGGGAGCAAAGGAGCAAGAGAGTGGAGGAGAGAGAGGGAGGGAGGGAACAAGGGAGGGAGTAATGGAATGGAGGAGAGAGAGGGAGAGAGTGGAGGAGAGAGAGGGATGGAGTGAGAGGGAGGGAGAGAGGGAGGGAGGGAGCAAGAGAGTGGAGGAGAGAGAGGGAGGGAGGGAGAGGGAGGGAGAAAGGGAGGGAGAGAGGCAGAGGGCACGGGGAGAGAGTGGAGGAAAGAGGGAGGGAGGGTGAGCGGAGAAAGAGAGAGAGCAGGAGGGAGCAAGCGAGGGAGAGAGATAGAGAGAGAGGGAGACAAAGAGAGCGGGAGGGAGGGGGAGAGGAGAGAGAGGGAGTGAGAGAGAGAGAGAGAGAGAGAGGGAGAGAGGGAGAGAGAGGGGAGAGAGAGAGACAGAGAGGGAGAGAGGGAGAGAGAGAGGAGAGAGAGACAGAGAGGGAGAGAGGGAGAGAGAGGGAGAGAGGGAGAGAGAAAGAGAGAGAGAGGGGAGAGAGGGGGAGGAGAAGGGCATAACAAGAACAAGCACAAGCAAGCTGGAGAGTCTCTCTCTCTCTCTCTCTCCCTCTCGCTCTCTCTCTGTCTCACACTCTCTCAATCTTCTCACACATCTTGACAAAGATGGAGTGATCTCAATTCACTGGACACTTATTGAGTGGACATGGAGAGAGAGGGAGTGAGAAAAAGAGAGAGAGAGAGATGGGGGAAAAGGTAAGGCAGCAAATACAAAAATAAAAAGCAAAAGAAAGTATTTTTCTTCAGCAAGTGGGGTATTTTTACAAGAGGGAGCGATATCAGTTGTGTGTTCAGATGGAGACGGAAGGATCAGAGAAGGCAACAGATGAAAATAGAGTGAATCTCACACACACACACACGCACACACACACACACACACATGCACACACACACAAAACCACTCTATGTAACTGCAAAGCAAGCTCCATGTTCATCTAGTTCTGCTCGCAAATCTCTCTCTAGCCCTCTCTCTACATCTTTTTCTCTCTCCATCTTTCTCTTTCTCTCTCCCTCCCTCTCTCTCTCTCTCTCTCTCTCTCCCTCCATCTGAGGGATTATTCCATCTCATCTCTCTGATGACTAACGGATAAATGAAAATGTCCAATGGCCTCGGAATGCCAGACGTTACAGACCAGCTGCACACACATGTTCATGTGTATTTCCACGAACACACACACCCCCTGACCCACACCACACACTCAATCACATATACATAAAACTACACACACACACACACACCCTGACCCACACCACACACTCAATCACATATACATAAAACTACACACACACACACACACACACACACACTCACACCCCCTGACCTACACCACAAACTCAATCACATATACATAAAACTACACACACACACACACACACACACACCCTCTGACCCACACCACACACTCAATCACATATACATAAAACTACACACACACACACACACACCCTGACCCACACCACACACTCAATCACATATACATAAAACTACACACACACACACACACACACACACACACACTCACACCCCCTGACCTACACCACAAACTCAATCACATATACATAAAACTACACACACACACACACACACACACCCTCTGACCCACACCACACACTCAATCACATATACATAAAACTACACACACACACACACACACACCACTAGCCAATGAGTCTGTCTATAAAGCATGAAGTCTGAGACAGTGTTACGAGAAAAAGCTCTCAGGGGGACTTACTGGAACACCTCAGTACGCAGTACACACACACACACACACACACACACACACACACACACACACACACACACACACATCAATATCCATGCTATAAGGCAACTGTAGGGTCCCCCTTATCCACTAAACAACCTGACCTCTAAATAATGTTATGTGTGTACGTATGCGTAGGTGTGTGTGTGTGTGTGTGTGTGCATGCGCAAGCATGTGTGTGTGCGTTGTGTGTGCGTGTGTGTGAAACAGTGAAACAGATTACACACTAATCCACCATTAGTAGACAGACCTCAAATAGCTAGAGAGAGAGCGAGAGCGACTGAGAGAGAGAGAGAGAGAGAGAGAGAGAGAGAGCGAGAGAGAGAGAGAGAGAGAGAGAGAGAGAGAGAGAGAGAGAGAGAGAGAGAGAGAGAGAGAGAGAGAGAGAGAGAGAGAGAGAAAGAAAGAGAACGAAGAGCGAGATGGGGAAAAATAGAGTGAGAGAAACCGGCTCTAGTTAACTGCAGGAAGCAGGATGCAGTTCTAAACCACTGGCACTGGACAATAAAAATTGACAGTTTCCATTAGAACACTCCCTCTTTACACACACACACGCACGCACGCACGCACGCACGCACGCACGCACGCACACAGCAGTGACATTTAGACCGACCAGTAAACAGTTCTTTCATGACAAGGGCTTCACATGACAGTTCTGAAATGGGTCCCTGTAGAACACTGCGAATGTGTGTGTTGTGTATGTGTGTGTGTGCGTGTGTGTGTGATTGTGTGTGAGTGTTGTGTGTGTATGAGTGTGATTGTGTGTCTACACAGCGGTCTTGTAGGTGTAGGATATCTGCAGTCCGTTTCTGTGACAACCTGTGACCGTGTAAGTGTGTGTGTGTGTGTGTGTGTGTATGTGTGTGCGCACATACATGCATGTATTTGTTTGTGTGTGTGTGTGTGAGAGAGAAACAAAGAGAGAAAAGAAAGATAATGAGATAGAAGGCGAGCGAGAGAGAGAGAGAGAGAGAGAGAGAGAGAGAGAGAGAGAGAGAGAGAGAGAGAGAGAGAGAGACAGAGGGAGAGAGACAGACTGACAGAGATAGAAAGAGAGGAGGATGAGACAAAAGAAAGAGAGGACAGGAAAAAAAGGTCGACATAACCGATCGGCCATACCCATGGCAATTTCACACACACACACACACACACACACACACACACACACACACACACACACACACACACACACACACACACACACAATCATGCTTCTGAAAATACAGTCTTCCAGCCTTAGTGAGACTGCCTGCTGGATGAGTAAATGTCAGTGTGTGTGTGTGTCTGTGTTTGTCTTTGTGTGTTAATGAGTATATTTTCGCCACAACAGCAACACACATTACCTCAACAGTAGAACAACACAAACCAGTGGTCTTCATCACACACACACACACACACACACACACACACACACACACACACACAATTTCATGGTCATGGAGCCTTGTGTTAAGACATAATAGCAACAGTCAAGTTAAATCTCGCCTTCAGTCACTCACACACACACACACACACTCACACCCAGATGATCATGGAGGCTTTGCAATTGAGTCTGTCAGCACGAAAATCATAGATCAATACAATCAAAATTACTTACGTACGCACAGACACATTCACATACACACATTCACATACACACATTCACACACATACATACACAGACACACACACACATCACACTCATACACACACACACTATTTAGTGTCAGCCATAGCTGGCCATCCCTCTCTTACACCAACAGGTCTTTAACCAACCACACACACACACACACACACACACACACACACACACACACACACACACTCCCTCTGTCTCTCTCTCTCTGTTTTCTCGGCCAAAGCACTAAAGAGAGCTGACAGGTGCGATAATGGATGTTGCCACACACACACACACACACACACACACACAGCCACACTGCTACACACACACTTCCACACATACACTGCCAACATGAAAACGCACACAGACTGGTGTGCCCCAGGTGCATAAAGAACTGTCTGAAGTGTTTATAAAGACACACACACACACACACACACACAAACTAAGCGGTGTGCCCCCCCCCCCCCCCCCCCCACTTACCTCAAGTTGAGTCTTCAGCTGGCGGACTCGGGGGGCGTCCTGGAGAAGCCCCTCCTTCTGGGAGGCGTGGCTTAGCACATTGAGCGTAGTCTCCGCCTCCTGCAGCCACTTCAGACACGCCTCCATCTCCCTCAGCGACGACTGCAGAGCCTTCAGCTCGCTGTCCAGGATGGCGTGTGTGTCTCGCGCTCTGTGCAAGCAAACACACACACACACACACACACACACACACACGTTTAAACACGCAACTAGTGTATATTTGTATGTGTGTGTGTGCGGGTGCATGTGTGTCTGTGTGTGCGTGTGTGTGTGTGAGTGTATATTTGTATGTGTGTGCGGGTGCATGTGTGTGTGTGTGTGTTTTTATGTGTGGGTGTGTGCCGGTGCATATGTGTGTGTGAATATGTCTGTGTGTGTGTGTGTGTGTGTGTGTGTGTGTGTGTGTGTGTGTGTACCTGTTGTTGAGGGACTGCCAGACGGCGCTGAGTTTGTCGTTGAGCTCCTTGACCCTGCGCGTGTCGTCACTGGAGTACTCCCTCAGGAGCACGTGCGACAGCTCGTTAAAGCTGGCCACGCCCACCTGCCCCTTGCTCAGGTCCTGCAGAAACATCTAGAACACAAACACACACCACCTTCACCTTCTGACCCCTGGTGTCTTTAGGCTGGACTTCTGTGACCAGGAACTTAGTGTTACAGAGGTGCTTCACACAAGGGTTAAATGCAAAGGTTCAGAGAAGTTGATTTTGGGATATTTTCATGACGTTTTTTTTTTATTCTCGTGCCCCGATGATGATGAATCTGTCCCACAAGCGCAAACATAAGCTCTTATTTATGATACTATGTCTAGACATGCAGTTTTGTCACTGACAAACTGATTGGAAGAGACAGACAAAGCAGAGCTCTGGCACCTCCTGCTGTTCACCAGTGGTACTGCAGATGCAATAGTTTCAACCATTGTATCTCATTATTGAAAATGTAATTACAGATAACATTAAAACCTGAGAGGCCAGTCAGAAAGATCTATGAGTGGTTATAGGACTGACTGATATTTAAAAACAATCCTGCTGTATGCTTGTATTCAAATACAACTCAGATGTGCAACATGAAAGAAGAAAATAAGTAAACATCATTGGTACTGACAGCATAGTGCTGTCACTCTCTACACTTATTGTATACAATTTAGTGACACATGGCTGTCGACTGCTGGAATAGCCAACTTTAACTAAATTTCTGCATCGGATATCTCCAATCATTACTGCATGCTATTTGAATTTCCACTTACTATAGTAATGGAGAGAACTGTTTAATCCACAACTGACATATAAATGCATCAGCGGAACAAAAATGTACTGACCTTGCCAACGCCCGTGACCTCCTCAGTGGGCACCAGTCACTTGATGAAATGGTGGTTAGCTTTAAATGGTCACTTAAAATAAATCCTAGACAAAGTTGCTCCCCTAAGGGCAAAATCTAGTACACGAGTACACCGTGTGTAAATGTAGCAATTAGAGAGACAAAAAGGGAAATGCAGAGCAGCAGAGCGAATTTGGAGGAAAACTAAATTAAAGGTCAACTGCATAATCCTAAACGAACATATCTCCACCTACAATAATGCAATGCAATACACACGGAAAGAAGAGTCTATCTCTCAAAAATGGCAGCAGATCATCACAACACAGGAGTATTATTCTCCACAATCGAAAAGCTGCTAAGTCCTGCAGCAGTCTGCGATATGCTTAGTCTAGCCACCCTGTCAAAATGTGAGGAATTTGCAGAATTCTTCAGCAGTAATATGTCAGCTATTAGAGCAGGAGTTACTCACGACTCTAATTACTCCCAGGATTCCCCCAGCAGGGAACCACCGACCTTACCGAATTTTAGCACCATCAGGGAAGATGAACTCTATAATAGTGTCAGACAAAGCAAGCCGTCAACATGCAGCCGTACTACAGATCATTAACACCTCCGTCCTCACAGGTGTTTTCCCCACCACCTTTAAAGCTAAAAACTAACCTTTAAAACTGCTTGGACTACAATATGCTAAATAACTAGAGGCCCATCTCTAACCTCCTATTTATAAACAAGGTTCTTAAAGTTGTGTTCAAGCAGCTTAACCAGTTCCTAAATGAAAACGACTTCCCAGACAAATTACAATCAGGTTTTAGAGCAACACAGGGACTATGCTGAAATATTGCAAAAGTTTGTCCCTTTCCGACCCAACAGGATGCTAAGAAACTTTTCCACACATTTATCTCAAGGAGATTTGACTACTGCAATTCCTACTGCAATGACTACTGCAATGCAATGCCCTGCTACAGGGCTCCCAAAAAATCAATTGAAATTAAAACTACAGCTTATTCAAAACTATTCGGCCGTGAGACTATTAACAAAAACAAGAACGGCTCCTGTGCTAGCCGTTACTCCTAACTACACTGGCTAGCCGTATACCCCTACAGAACTGACGTTAAAGTACTCTTACACATATTCAAAGCTGTAAATGGCCTTGCCCCGTGCCATATGAGGGGACACACTGTTCTCTTACATCCCTGCACGAGCCCTTAGATCCACTAAAGCCAGTCTCCTGAGGAATCCAGACGCACCACCAAGCAGCCTTCCCATCCTATGCCCCAAAGACATGGAATGCCCTACCACAGCACATCAGGGAAGCAGAATCCTTTAAATGGTAACTGAAGACCTACCTGCTCAAGCT
>CM050219.1:16237500-16240000 GCA_027475355.1 Coilia nasus
TGTGCTATTTAAGATGAAATAGGGTGTTACTTCAATACTACAATCAAAATATTCTAAGCACTGCAACTAATTTCTAATGTAGGTGAAGAGGCAGATCAACTGGTGCTACAGACGTGTGTGTGTGTGTGTGTGTGTGTGTGTGTGTGTGTGTGTGTGTGTGTGTGTGTGTGTGTGTTTGTGGTGTGTCTTGCCTTAAGCTTAGCATCATTGTCCAGTGGTGACATCCGCTCCACGTTCTCTTCGGCCATCACACTGAAAAGGGCAGGGTCTGCAGTCAGCAACCTGAACACACACACACACACACACACACACACACACACACACACACACACACACACACGTCAAGAAACATCCTTTTTGTGTCATCATATTTATTTAACTGAGCTGATGTCAGTTAGCCCCATCTTTTTCATGCAAAGTGTGGGACGAGACCACTTATGTAGAGTCCAGACAAGTCAGGAATCCAAGTCAAGCCCATAAAATGCCAGTTTAGGCCTACAATTCTATCTTAATTCTATCTGTCTGAAAGCCGACACTGGACTACAACTTGAGTACTACAACACTGTCTCCATGGTTACCGTGGCTGTTGCCCGGCGATGCGTTGCTCCACGAGGGCAAAGTGCTGGTTGAGGCGCTGCAGCTTTTCGTCCAGCAGGGGGCCTTCCGCCGCCGACAGCTGACCCATGATGTCATTTCCTGTTTGGTTAAGTTGGTCCAGGACCGGCAAGTGAGTGGCGAGTCCCTCCTCTAGCTCCTGCCAATCATTGGAAGACCACAACCAATCAGCACAAGCTATCTGTGATGTCATCAATACACAGGCCAATCACTGACCTGGGCACATGACTGAAATAGCTGACTATTGTTTGATGATTCACAGGAATAATTCAGACCCAACTAGTGTATCACAAACTGGGCCGCGATACAGAAAGAGTTATAAGAGAATGAAAAAGGTCACAGGAAGAGCAGATTTATTCATGTTTCTTTTCAAGACACGTTAAGGAAAATGTAGAGGTGCTAAGCACTCCAGGTATCAAATCTCACTTATTCACTTCACGATTTGTTGATGTGTACTTACTTAGGTACGTGACTCTGATCGGTCTGGCTGACCGAAACATCTGTTTTATCTTTAAAATGGTTTATCACTAAAAGTAGGTATGATAATGTTTAGCAAGCAGTGTTGCCTCATCCTTCCCCCCAACCTCACCCCCTCTATGTCTGAAGGCCTTCCCCAGATAAGACTGTTTTCCAACACAAGCTGCACATACACAAACACAGTTATCTTTGCACGCACTCGTGTGCAGATACTGAGGTCAAACAAGGCCAATTAGTCTACACTGCTCAATCTCTCAACTGTGTGTTCGTGTCTGTGCAGGGGTTTGTGTGTGTGTATGAAGGTTTGTGTGTGTGTTTATGCATATATGTATAGGATTCGTTAGTAGAGAACAAAGTGCCTATATTCAGCATAACTCCATATTCAGTAGCGAAGATTTCATTAGCCTGTAGCAGTTCAAATGCTTATTGCTCACAAGATCAAAACACACATTTGTGGTGTCTCACTTTTCCACATACACACACACAAAAACAAACACACACAAACACACAGTACTCCTGTTTTTGATCGTTTTAAGAAGCCTGAGCCGTGACAAAACCAAATACCTTTGGAATTACTTTTCTATTTCGGGTGATAATCTGCAGTATTATCGTCACTTGGCTTACATATCTGCATAACAAGCCCAGTCAGAATAGGAAAACTGATGAAAAACACACACACACACACACACACACACACTTGTAACTCAGTGACCCCTCTCACCTCCTGGTAACCTTTGACCTGGTCTGGGTCAGCGTCTGGCTCCTCCCTCTCGTCCAGCAACTGTTCAGCGTGGCTCAGCCATTGGCTGAGCTCGGTGATGTCACAGTGGAACTGCCGCCATCCCTCCACGGCACGGTCGAAGCACCTATGAAAACACACACACACACACATACACATAGACACACACAGGCACACACACACACACACACAGAGACACACACACACAGTCATTTAATGCGTAGAAAAACAAATCAGTAAAAACATAGACTACAAGGTAAATATGGCCCCATAAATATGAAAAGAGTGAAGGATACATGTATTGCTTTACATGCTATAACACAAATACATTTTACAGTAATTACACAGTCACCAAATAACGTGTGTGTGTGTGTGTGTGTGTGTGTGTGTGTGTGTGTGTGTGTGTGTGTGTGTGTGTGCGTATGTGTGTGTGTGTGTGCGCGTATGTATGTGTGTGTGTGTGTGCGTGTGTGTGTGTGTATGTGTAGAAACAAAGCAAAGAAGAGAGAAAAAAAGGAAGACACCGAAATGTGAAGCAAAAATAGCACACAGATAAACTGGCTGCTCTTTGAAGATATGCAGTGATTACATAAGTGCTGTCAAAGTGTGTGTGTGTGTGTGTGTGTGTGTGTGTGTGTGTGTGTGTGTGTGTGTGTGTGTGTGTGTGTG
>CM050219.1:16257500-16262500 GCA_027475355.1 Coilia nasus
CCAAGGCTGCCAAATATAAACACGAAATACTGGCAGTTGTAACCAAGATCACTAATTTTTACAATTTTTAGGTTAACACCAGTCCAATTACAAAGATCGTTGAGATCAGGCCAATCAGATCTAACTCCGAAGCCAACTGCTCGTATGTCCAACTTTCCATTTGGCTTCTTTCGGAAACCAAGAAAACTAGGTTCTGATTCCCTGGCAAGAGGGACTTTACGCTTTTTCATGTCGAGAAAAAGGGATGCTCTGGCCATTTCTCTGACTATATTATCGTCATTATTCAGCATATTAACTAGATGGACCAACCTAGTGGAGATGTACGTCCATTCAAAGTCCCGAACGCACGGCCCTCCTTCACGTCTACTATGATGAATGATGTCTCGAGTTGTGTGGCTGTTCAGATAAAGCCAGCGTCTCACTGTCAATACTGTGTTGTTGTTCATATCCCGCAAAACTTTCTTAGGAATGTGTACATTAGCGAATAGGTGTTGCACTTTCGCTAGGGCTATCTGTCTAATGGCCTCTATTTTCATAGAAAGTGGTAGGAGGGATTTGTCTATTTTCTGCAGCCTTTCAGTGTATTCAGAAATAATTTCTTGCACTTGTTCATCCCAATCCCCTGCAAAATTAAATCGGTGTCCCAGATACATGTATGTTTCTTTTCTTGACTAAACTCTTATCCGCTTGCCACCAAACACACATACACACACACGTGCGCGCGCGCACACACACACACCTGTGCGCCCAGGTCGTTGTAGAGCAGTTTGAGGGCGGTGAGCTGCTCGTCCATGCCTATCACACACACACACACACACACACACACACACACCTGTGCGCCCAGGTCATTGTAGAGCAGCTTGAGGGCGGTGAGCTGCTCGTCCATGCCTATCACACACACACACACACACACACACACACACACACACACACACACACACACCTGTGCGCCCAGGTCATTGTAGAGCAGCTTGAGGGCGGTGAGTTGCTCGTCCATGCCTATCACACACACACACACACACACACACCTGTGCGCCCAGGTCGTTGTAGAGCAGCTTGAGGGCGGTGAGTTGCTCGTCCATGCCTTTGGGGTTGTCTGTCTGCTGCTTCTGCACAATCTGCCTGCCCGTCTTAATCACCGTCTCCACCTCCATCTTAACGTCACTCAGCACCTTATACAGCCTCTGCACACACACACACACACACACACACACACACATATTAATCACCGTCTCCACCTCCATCTTAACGTCACTCAGCACCTTATACAGCCTCTGCACACACACACACACACACACACACACACACACATATTAATCACCGTCTCCACCTCCATCTTAACGTCACTCAGCACCTTATACAGCCTCTGCACACACACACACACACACACACACACACACATATTAATCACCGTCTCCACCTCCATCTTAACGTCACTCAGCACCTTATACAGTCTCTGCACACACACACACACACACACACACACACACATATTAATCACCGTCTCCACCTCCATCTTAACGTCACTCAGCACCTTATACAGCCTCTGCACACACACACACACACACACACACACACACACATATTAATCACCGTCTCCACCTCCATCTTAACGTCACTCAGCACCTTATACAGCCTCTGCACACACACACACACACACACACACACACACACACATATTAATCACCGTCTCCACCTCCATCTTAACGTCACTCAGCACCTTATACAGTCTCTGCACACACACACACACACACACACACACACATATATATTAATCACCGTCTCCACCTCCATCTTAACGTCACTCAGCACCTTATACAGCCTCTGCACACACACACACACACACATATTAATCACCGTCTCCACCTCCATCTTAACGTCACTCAGCACCTTATACAGCCTCTGCACACACACACACACACACACACACACACACACACATATTAATCACCGTCTCTACCTCCATCTTAACGTCACTCAGCACCTTATACAGCCTCTGCACACACACACACACACACACACACACACACACACATATTAATCACCGTCTCCACCTCCATCTTAACGTCACTCAGCACCTTATACAGCCTCTGCACACACACACACACACACACACACACACACACACACACACACACACACATATTAATCACCGTCTCCACCTCCATCTTAACGTCACTCAGCACCTTATACAGCCTCTGCACACACACACACACACACACACACACACACACACATATTAATCACCGTCTCCACCTCCATCTTAACGTCACTCAGCACCTTATACAGCCTCTGCACACACACACACACACACACACACACACACACACACACACACACACACACACACACACACACACACAGACACATATGTTAATCACCGTTTCCACCTCCATCTTAACGTCACTCAGCACCTTATACAGCCTCTGCACACACACACACACACACACACACACACACACACACACACATATTAATCACCGTCTCCACCTCCATCTTAACATTACTCAGCACCTTATACAGTCTCTGCACGCACACACACACACACCACGCACAGACAATTATGCGTAAATGTGTGTGTGTGTGTGTACCATGCATCCTGTGAGGTGTGTGTGGATGTGCTCTGAGGTGATGTCTGTGTGTGTGTGTGTGTGTGTGTGTGTACCATGCATCCCGTCAGGTGTGTGTGGATGTGCTCTGGGGTGATGTGTGTGTGCGTGTGTGTGTGTTTGTGTGTGTACCATGCATCCCGTGAGGTGTGTGTGGATGTGCTCTGGGGTGATGTGTGTGTGCGTGTGTGTGTGTGTGTGTGTACCATGCATCCTGTGAGGTGTGTGTGGATGTGCTCTGGGGTGATGTCTGTGTGTGTGTGTGTGTGTGTGTGTGTGTGTGTGTGTACCATGCATCCCGTGAGGTGTGTGTGGATGTGCTCTGGGGTGATGTGTGTGTGCGTGTGTGTGTGTGTGTGTGTGTGTGTGTGTGTGTACCATGCATCCCGTGAGGTGTGTGTGGATGTGCTCTGGGGTGATGTGTGTGTGCGTGTGTGTGTGTGTGTGTGTGTGTACCATGCATCCCGTGAGGTGTGTGTGGATGTGCTCTGGGGTGATGTGTGTGTGTGTGTGTGTGTACCATGCATCCCGTGAGGTGTGTGTGGATGTGCTCTGGGGTGATGTGTGTGTGCGTGTGTGTGTGTGTGTGTGTGTGTGTACCATGCATCCCGTGAGGTGTGTGTGGATGTGCTCTGGGGTGATGTGTGTGTGTGTGTGTGTGTGTGTGTGTGTGTGTGTGTGTGTGTGTGTGTGTGTGTGTGTGTACCATGCATCCCGTGAGGTGTGTGTGGATGTGCTCTGGGGTGATGTGTGTGTGCGTGTGTGTGTGTGTGTGTGTACCATGCATCCCGTGAGGTGTGTGTGGATGTGCTCTGGGGTGATGTCTGTCAGGTCCAGCACGTGTAGCTCCTCTCTGGCGCCCTCTAGCACCCTCTTGCAGTCCAGCATGCGCTGCTCAAAGTTAGCCGGCTTCTGGAAGAGCTGGAACTTAGTGGAGATCTCCCTCAGCTTCCTCTGTGGAAGGAAAGCATGGACACACACACACACACACACCAAACACACACCAAAAACACACACAAATACAGGAGCACACACAAAAACGCACGCACACACACACACACACACACACACGAGCAAACACATTACTCTTCAAACCAAACCACTCTTCGTCTATGCTTATGGAAGATTTAGAATAATGCTTTGGTTCCTACATGAGGTTTACACATTAAAATAAAATAAAGGATTTTTAACTAAATATCAAAGTGCTTCAGTTTGGGCTGTTTACAAATAACACAACTACTGACACAGGAAGGTCCTTTTATCCTATTTGTACCATTACTATTTGAAAACTATCTGAAATGAAAAATGAGCAGTGTTGCACACTCTACCGGTTAATTTCCCACGTGCCGTATTAAATAAATAACAAAAATAATAATAAATAAATCGAGTATTGATTCAGTACAAGGCTCACTAAATGCTGGATGTACACTAGAGAGTCATCATGTGTGTGCATGTAAGTACACTTAGTAATAGTAAGCACACTTGGCCAATAAATCTGATTCTGATTTTGATTCTGATTCTGATCAATATGACAATAACTCCTCAGGACTCACACACGCAAACACACACAAAAAAAGACAGCCATACACAAACAGAAACACACACACACAAATACACACTGAAAGACAGTCAGACATGCACGCACGCGCACACACACACACACACACACACACACACACACACACACACACACACCTGCATCTGCTCGAGCACGGTTCCCCCTCGGCTGAGCTTGCCCTCGGGGGTGGGGGGTGGCACATTACCCACGTTCCTCCTCTTCAGCTCCTCCAGTGTGGCCTCATGGGACGCCATCTCTGCCTGGATGCGCTGCGGGGCAAAGGTCAACATTCAGTCAAGTGCCTCTGTGTTTGTGTGTGTGTGTGTGGTAAGAGGTGAGTGTGTGGTCCAGCTGTGTGTGTGTGTGAGTGTGTGTGTGTGTGTGTGTAGCTGGAAGGCATCTATGCTGCCAGTGAGGTATGAGGTGAGTGTGTGGTCGAGCTGTGCGAGTGTGTGTGTGTGTGTGTGTGTGTGTATTTGTGTATGTGTGTGTGTGTGCCCGCATGTACCTGGGCCTCTTGTGGTAGCTTGAAGGCGTCTGTGCGGTCGGTTAAGTAGGAGATGAATGTGTGGTACAGCTGTGTGTGTGTGTGTGTGCGTGTGTGTGTGTTTGTGTGTATGTGTGTGTGTGTGTGTGTGTGTGTGTACCTGGGCCTCTTGCGGTAGCTGGAAGGCGTCTATGCGGTCGGTTAAGTAGGAGGTGAGTGTGTGGTCCAGCTGTGAGAGTGTGTCCTGTAGGGTCTGCAGAGAGCTCTCACTGTCCCTCAGAGACAGCAGTTGCTGCTCCAGGGCCATCTGCTGGCTTACCGCCTACACACACACACACACACACAC
>CM050219.1:16265000-16270000 GCA_027475355.1 Coilia nasus
TGACAGTCTCCCCCTACTGCTGGATTCAGGTGCGCCACGTGTCTGTTTGTAGCTATAGGCCTGTGAACGAGCCTCCATTGCAGATCGGCCGTACGCTTTTCAATTGGAGGATTATAGAAAGAGAGAGAGAGAGAGAGGGAGATAGAGAGAGAGAGAGACAGAGAGAGAGAGAGGGAGGAGAGAGAGAGACAAAGACAGAGAGAGAGAGAGACAGAGAGAGAGAGAGGGGGAGAGAGAGAGAGAGAAAAAGAGAGAGAGACAAGAGAGAGAGAGAGAGAGAGAGAGAAGAGAGAGAGAGAGAGAGAGAGAGAGAGAGAGACAGACAGAGAGAGAGATGGGGGGACAGAAAGACAGACAGAGTAAAAGAAAGGTAAACACAGGGAGGTTTGCAGAATGAAGAGGGGTAAGGACAGAGGGATAGAGAGAGAGGAGATGAAAGGAGAGGTGGACAGGACATGATGGAAAGAGAGATATGTATACAGTGGGACAGGGAGGCAGGATGAGAGAGAGAGACAGACAGACAGGGAGGCAGGATGAGAGAGAGAGACAGACAGACAGGGAGGCAGGATGAGAGAGACAGACAGACAGGGAGGGAGGGAGGCAGGATGAGAGAGAGAGACAGACAGACAGACAGACAGACATACATACAGGGAGGGAGGGAGGCAGGATGAGAGAGAGACAGACAGACAGGGAGGCAGGATGAGAGAGACAGACAGACAGGGAGGCAGGATGAGAGAGAGAGACAGACAGACAGACAGACAGACAGACAGACAGACAGACAGACATACAGGGAGGGAGGGAGGCAGGATGAGAGAGAGACAGACAGACAGACAGGGAGGCAGGATGAGAGAGACAGACAGACAGGGAGGCAGGATGAGAGAGAGAGAGACAGACAGACAGGGAGGCAGGATGAGAGAGACAGACAGACAGGGAGGGAGGGAGGCAGGATGAGAGAGAGAGAGACAGACAGACAGACAGACATACAGGGAGGGAGGGAGGCAGGATGAGAGAGAGACAGACAGACAGACAGACATACAGGGAGGGAGGGAGGCAGGATGAGAGAGAGACAGACAGACAGACAGACAGGGAGGCAGGATGAGAGAGAAGGTTCTTTGTGTGTGTGTGTGTGTGTGTGCGTGTGTGTGTGTATGTGTGTGAGTGTGTGTATATGTGTGTGTGTGTGTGTGTGTGTGTCCTGTTCCACTAGTGCTTGGTTGACTGTGTCTGCATTCTCCGGAAGGTTCTGTTAGTGTGTGAGCTTGAGTGTGTGTGTGTGTGTGTGTCCTATACCTCCAGTGCCTGGTTGACGGTGTCTGCGTTCTCCGGAAGGTTCTGTGAGTGTGTGAGCTTAAGTGTGTGTGTGTGTGTGTGTGTGTGTGTGTGTGTGTCCTATACCTCCAGTGCCTGATTGACGGTGTCTGCGTTCTCCGGAAGGTTCTGTGAGTGTGTGAGCTTAAGTGTGTGTGTGTGTGTGTGTGTGTGTGTGTGTGTGTGTGTGTGTGTGTGTGTGTGTGTGTGTGTGTGTGTGTGTGTGTGTGTCCTATACCTCCAGTGCCTGGTTGACGGTGTCTGCGTGCTCCGGAAGGTTCTGTGAGTGCGTGAGCTTGTCCTGCAGGCTGGCCAGCCACTGCTCCTCCACCTCCAGGTAGTGCAGCAGCTCCATCCAGCACGACCACACCTCCTACACACACACACACACACACACACACACACACACGCACACGCACACTCATTTAATGACGTAATACTTCAATCATGACACAGTTTCCACAAATGTGACTTGTAAATGTATCTAGTCTATGCCTATGTTAAATCTAGTCAATCAGTAATACAATGACTGGGTAAAACACAAACAGACACGCTTGGATAATGCAAGGGTAGCCATAATCTTTAAACGCATAAATAACAATCCAAGCAATAGGTGATGAGTTGTGTCACTTGATCACTCATCGAGGTCTTAGGTGGTGGTCATGTGACAAAGTCTCCGGACACAGGGAACAAGCACTGCAGTGGCAACACAAAAGCTCTGTGGCTTTAGGGTGTAGAGCAGCAGGTACTGCTTTAAAATCCACTTGTTTTTCCACTTTGGTGATGAGTATTACACAAACACTTTTACACACAAAGCTCCACTTTCAAGTAAGACTCGAGTTTTGTGTACAGATTTATCCGTAGCCATGGAGATGAGGATAATGATGCTTTGACACAGACACCCACACACACACACACACACCTACACACACACACACACACACACACACACGGAGTCCCTGGCTGCGTACCTCAAGTGTGTGGCACTTGCTCTTGAAGCGGTCGCACAGCTTGTGGTAGTTGTGGAGCACGGTGCCCAGCTGCGCTGACAGCTCTTCACCTGCAGGGGGCGTCTGAGACACCAGCACATTGATGCTGTCCTTCAGAATCTTCACCCGCACCTCCTTCTGTAGCACGTCCTCTTCTGCCCTCTGAGAGAGAGGATAGGAAGTGAAAAAAATGAGAAAAGAGGGAGAGAAAGAGAGAGAGAGAAAGAAAGAGAGAGAACAAGAAAAAGGGAGAAAAAAAGAAAGGCAGAGAAGGGGAGGGGGAGAGAGGTTAAAAACTCCTTTATTAAATCTTTATCAGATAATTCCACAATACCACAATGCCACATTACCTACACCGCTCACATTCCTCTGTGAATTTTAAAAATAGCACCACCCTCATCACACATTTAAAACCACCGTGCCATCAACAGCAACATGGCACAGCACTCCCCTCATCCCCCACACAGCCACAAAATGAGAGAGAGAGAGAGAGAGAGAGAGAGAGAGAGAGAGAGAGAGAGAGAGAGAGAGAGAGAGAGAGAGAGAGAAAGACAGAAATAAATTAATAAATCCTTACACTATAAAATAAATCAAATGTTTATCGTTAGGTTTCCTATACATGGTTGAAGCCTGGTCCCTTATACCTACACTGATTCCAAAGACTAAAAGAATATCTGTGATGATGAATGGGTGAACTGGGAATGTGTAAAGTGTGTGTGTGTGTGTGTGTGTGTGTGTGTGTGTGTGTGTGTGTGTGTGTGTGTGTGTGTGTGTTGTGGGTACATGCTGTGTATGTGGAATTCCTTAAAGACTACTTCCATTTTGTGCTCCCTCTGCTTCCATTACACTCAGAATGTATACACGGAGCGGTAACACTAAATTAGTGAAGTGCCTCTGTGTGTGTCTGTGTGTGTGTGTGTGTGGTCTTGAGATAATATGTGCAAGTTTAAGTGTGTATGTAAGCATACTTCAAGTGTGTTTACAAAATGGGTGTTAGACTGCATGAAGGATGTGTGTGTGTGTGTGTGTGTGTGTGTGTGTGTGTGTGTGTGTGTGTGTGTGTGTTTATTTACATGTCTGTGTGTGTATTATTTTGTGTATGTACGCTTCTGTGCCTTTGAGGGATCGTGTGTGTGTGTGTGTATGAATGCTTGCATGTGTGCTTTTGTGCGTTTGATTACATATCTGTGTGTGCATTATTGCATGTATGTACTCTTCGGAGCCTTTGAGGGATCGTGTGGGTGTGTGGGTGCATGCCTGTGCCCGTGTGTGTGTGTGTGTGTGTGTGTGTGTGTGTGTGTGTGTGTGTGTGTGTGTGTGTGTGTGTGTGTGTGTGTGTACCTTCATCTCCTCCAGTGCTGCCTCCAGCTCCTCTGGGCTCTTGTACTCAAAGTCTCTCATGAGGAACTCCTCGTCCACCTGCTGTAGCCACTCCCTCATCTCACTCAGGTCCTTCTGCAGGTTCGCCACCTTCTCCTGACACTCACACACACTCTCCTGGTGCCTCAGCAGCTACACACACACACGCAAACACAGATAAATACATGTTACCAACCAAACACACACAGATACATACACATAAGCAAACACATACATATATACATACAAATACGCAAACACACAGGTGTGTGTGTGTGTGTGTGTATATATATATATACACACACACACACACACACATTAAAGCTGATGATAATGGTGCACTTAAAATTGAGCAGCCAAAAAGCCCTACCCATTATTTTCACTCTACATGTCATATAACATTTTTGGCTATTTCTTTGTAATTCAAATAACAATTGTTATTCCAGCGTTATTAAAAGTCTGTTTGAATAAAAGCACCTGCTAAATGTGTGTGAGTGCAGGCCTGCAGGTGTGTGTGTGTGTGTGTGTGTGTGTGTGTGTGTGTGTGTGTGTTCTCACCTGTTTGCTGAGTGTGTTCCACCTGCTCTGTGCCTCCTCCAGTCTGCCCTGCCCCCAGCTGGCCAGCGTGGGTACTGCGCTCTTCTGCACCGCACTCGTGTTCTCCTCCAGCTGCTTCAGCGACGCCTCCACAGCTCCCATACGGCCCACACATGCCTGCACAAACACACACACACACACACACACACACAGAAGCACACACATGAATGCACGTGTGCACACACAAACACACGCATGCATGCACACACCCCGCACACACACACGCACATGCCGCAAACACACAAGATCACACACACAAGAGCACACGCACACACACACAGCCCGCGTGCGCGCACACCCCCACACAACCATCCATGGACACACATACGCATACACACACACAAACGCACGCGCACACACGCACACGTGTGCACACACAAACACACATGCGTACACACGCATGCAGACAGACACACACACAACCATCCATGGACACACACACTACGGGCACATGGTAGGATCGGATGGGATTGGTATTGGATTGGGTGTTGCTACCCAACGGGTGGTCTGTCCCAAATCCCTGTGCACATCAGAGTTCGTGTAAGCGGATAATGGTCAGAGATCTGGCCGCTTCCGCTACGCTAGATGGTGCTGTATTCCTTTCAACAAGTGGTGTTAGAACTACTTCAGGTTGACGGCTGCTAAAAAGAAAATAAACAAACTATCTGGCGGCATACAAAACAAAGATAGCGTTTGAGGAGGTTGACAGAGCAGCATTTGCATGCATGTTGTGCATTCTCCTTTGTT
>CM050219.1:16272500-16290000 GCA_027475355.1 Coilia nasus
ATTAGATTAGATTCAACTTTATTGTCATTACACACATGTATAAATACAGGTAACGAAATGTCGTTTAGCATCTAATCAGAAGTGCAAGAGCAGCAAGTGCGATATGTACAGTATATACAATATAGACAGTAGTGAACTATGTACAATAAGTAGGGCAATATGAACATGTGGGAGTACTTTGTTGCTAATTCTTTGTGGGGGATATAAACAGATGTGCTATAAACAAGTATACAGTAGAGCTATTAATATATATGATGGGCTATGGACAAGTATACAGTTGTGCTATAAATATATAAGTTAGTAAATATGTATGAACAATATGTACAGGATATGTACCGGATGAACTGTAACACAGAGATATACCGAATGAACTATACAGTATTGACAATATACATATATGCGGGGATTGGGTGGAGTTCACTGACATTGGGAGAGATGGAGAGGTGGAGGTAGTGGTAGTGGTGTCGAGGTAGGGGGCGATAGTGGTGGCGTAGTAGGGGGACATGGAGGTTCAGCGGGTGGTAGAGTTCAGGGGGTGTGAGTGGTGGCATGGTAGGGGGGGCATGGTAGGGGGCGAGAGTGGTGGCGTAGTGGGGGGACATGGAGGTTAAGCGGGGGGTAGAGTTCAACAGGGAAAAAGCTGATTGTATGCAGTTTCAACTTTATTATATTCAAAAACTGTCCCTGTTACTAATAGTTTCTTTGAATTGAAATATCTCGTCTGCTATTACATATAGTCAAAAGCTGCACCTCATCTGAAGACTTTTACGTACCCTATAAGTGTCAGGAGTTAAAACTAGTACTTAAAACTTCAAATATTATCCATATTACTAATAGTTTAATCTGAATTTAATTATCTAGTCTGCTACAATATAATTACCACAGGACGTATTTTGTGTTTTGCAAACTCATAACAAATTCCACCCATAGTTACACACTTCTGCCACTAGGAGGAAATAATGTATTGTTTTTATATGACTGTGTAGAGGTCTGGAAAGACACTACAGCAAGTGTGTGAGTGTGTGTTTGTATGTGTGTGTGTGTGTGTGTGTGTGTGTGTGTGTGTGTGTGTGTGTGTGTGTGTCTGTGAGTGTAATGCGTGTGTGAGTGTAACGTGTGTGTGTGTGTGTGTCCTTGGGTCTAAATATATGAACACACTCCCTCTTAAACGCCCAGCGGATTTTAAGAGCTGGACTCCCTACAGAAACTGTAAGCAAAAAAAAGAAAAGATGTTTTTTCTTCTCTCTCCGAATGACCTAAGAAGGAAAATGGGTGTGTTAGAAAATAAGGGAAAGAGAGAGAGAGAGATAAAGAAAGAGAGAGAGAAAGGGACTGTGTGTGAAAGACAGAGAGAGGTAAAGAGAGAAAGACAAGAAAAGAGAGAGTGGAAGAGAGGAAAAGGGAATGCAAATTCAGAACACAGCAGAAGAAAATAAAACTGCTAATATAGAACGCTTGGTGAAGGCCAAGAAAAAGGAGGCCTCTTCCTCTCTCTCTCTTTCTCTCTCTCTCTCTCTCTCTCTCTCTTTCTCCCTCTCTCTTCCTCTCACTCTCACTCTTCCTCTCTCTCCCTCTCACTCTCTCTCTCATTACTTTACTCTGGTAAATCGTGGGGAGTTACACAATGTGTAAATCATTTCAGCTCAGACAGCAATGGAGAAGACCTAAGACAAAGGGCCTGTTTGTGCTTCTTGTAATGAAAACACTGGAGAGAGAGAGAGAGAGAGAGAGAGAGAGAGAGAGAGAGAGAGAGAGAGAGAGAGAGAGAGAGAGAGAAAGAGAGAGAGAGAGAAAGAGAACAGGGAGGATAATGTGAGAGAATAAGAGAGAGAAAGAAAGAGATAGAGATAAATAGAGAGAGGGAGGGAAGGAGAGAGGAAGAAAGATAGAGAAAGAGTGAGAGAAGGGGGACGAGAGAGAGGCAGAGAGGGGAAAAGAGAGAAATGGACAGACACAAGAAGACAGGGGGAGAGAGGGGAAGAGAGAGTAAGGGGGAGAGAGAGAGAGAGAGAGAGAGGGAGAGTTGAAAAAGAGAAACTGTTGTGTGCTGTTGCAGGCTGGCCTTCAGTCCCCCAGATTTCACCTGTGTTTGTTTTTCAGTGTCCATCTGTGTTGTATCAGTGTGTATGTGTGTGTGTGTGCGTGCATATGTGTGCGTGTAGGGGAGTCTGCATTGTATTACAAGGAGTGTGTGTGTGTGTGTAGGGAAGTCTGTGTTATGTTAAAAGCTGTGTGAATAGAGTGTGTGTGTGTGTGTTATTATCTGTTGTTTCTCCTGTAGCCTCTGCAGCATGGTCTCATGGTGTGGTGTGTGTGTGTGTGTGTGTGTGTGTGTGTGTGTGTGTGTGTGTGTGTGTGTGTGTGTGTGTGTGTGTGTGTGTTTGTGTGTTATTAGCTGTGTTGATGTGCTGTAGTCTGTCCTGCAGGCTCTGCAGTATGGCCTTAAGGTGTGTGTGTGTGTGTGTGTGTGTGTGTGTGTGTGTGTGTGTGTTATTACCTATGTTGATGTGCTGCTGTCTGTCCTGTAGGCTCTGCAGTACGGCTTCATGGCGTGCGGTGAGGTCATCCACACCCCTTGTGATGTCATCGGGCACGCCCACTTCCCCTTTCGTACCGGCCGACAGCTGCTGCACGCGCGGACTTAGCGCAGATACCCCAGCCACTTGTGCCTAACACACACACACACACACACACACACACACACACACACACACACACACACACAATCCATTCAGTCATGACAAACACACACTGGCAGCATGACTTACCACCCCTACCCACACAGGTACAAACAAACTATTTATAACTAAAATACACTGCGTACATCCCCTACCGCTTACAGAAACAGCATCAACAAAGCACAATTTACCATCCCCTGAACAACTACACAGACACAGACACACACATACACACACACACACACACACACACACGCACGCACGCACGCACAGAGTCCATTAAGCACTGCTTGCACTCAAACTGTTACTAGATGTACCTTGAAAGCACAATTAATTACAAAACTCTTTCTGTGGAACAGGCAGCACATGCACAAACACACACACACACACACACACACACAGCCACAGCCACAGCCACACACACACACATCCATTTATGACAAAAACATTTGAAAGCACGATTTACCACCCCTACACACACAGTCATATCAGGTGGAACATACTGCATATACTCACACACACACACACGCACGCACACACATGTGCACACACGCGCACACACACACACGCACACACACACGCACGCACGCACACACACGCACACACACATGCGCACACACGCGCACACACACGCATGCAGCAAGGATGGAAATTGGCACCAGCCACCAGCCAAATGCTGCTAAAATATAGAAGTGGCTGGTAGATTTCAGACAAATAATAGATTCCAAAAAATAGCGATTAACTCTGAGTGGCTGGTGAATTTTACCACTTATTTGCAGTGGCTTGTAAAGGTTGACATTTTGTTAAGTTAATTTCCACTCCTAGCACACACTCACACACACTCACACACACATAGAGCTTTGGACTGACCTCACAGGCCACCATTTGGCTTTTGAGTTCAGAAGTGCTGGTGCTGGTGCTGGTACTGGTACTGGTGGACCTCAGCCACTCCTCCGGCACACTCAGCTCCTGGTTCAGAAGGTCCAGCTCTGAGGAGAAGTTCTGGACCCGTTCGCACCACAGGACCCGCTCCCTCAGGCCCGGCAGCAGAGCCTCACAGTCCTGCCACTCGGACCGGGCCGAACCCACACACGCACGCAGATCCTGCACACTCACACCCTCTGGGGGATAGACATGCCAGGATATCAGTACACAGTGTGTGTGTGTGTGTGTGTGTGTGTGTGTGTGTGTGTGTGTGTGTGTGTATGTGTGTGTGTGTGTGTGTGTGAGACAGAAAGAGAGAGGGAGAGAGGGAGAGAGAGTGAGAGAGGGAGGAAGAGGGAGAGAGAGAGAGCGAGAGACAAAGACAGAGCGCATAAGCATGCAATATGTAATGGAAATGCAAAAGTGAATGTCTATGCATGTGTGTGTGTGTGTGTGTTTCTGAGAGAGAGTATGTGAGACAGCGAAAATAACTGTGTCATGTGCGTTGGTGCATACACCACTACACGGGTCATCTAGAAACAGGAAGCTCTTCTATTTAACTTCCTGTTTGGATAAGACACGTGCGGCTCTTCCTACCTTGCTCTAGCCGAGACACACACTCCTCAGCATCTGCTAGCTGGCCCTCGTGCTCCACCAGCCTCGCCTCAAGAGCCTACAGTAACACACACACACACACACATAAACGCACACACAGACACACACACATTCAGCTGTGCACCAGAAATCATGGCAAGAAGGCATCTGCTTCCGGATTCACTGTCACAGGGCTCGCAATAAGAAAGCCTGTGTTGGCTATTAAACCAGGTCGATAAGCATGTGTACCATTATAATAAGTAGTAATAAATATCAAATTCATACAGATATTTATTTTTATCGTTTTATTTTTGTTTATACAGATTTTTTTTTATTTCTGTGACATGATCTTTGTAATTATTTGTTCTTAATTCTTTGTAATTAAGATCAGAACTCGTTACAGCAGGGGCTCACAGATGCCATATAGAACATTTCTGCTCTGCACCAATGAGAGGGCAGGTTGGCTGGTGCTGAGGCATGCTGGGAAATGTAGTTTCCTCACCTGTAGCTGGTCTGTAAGGTCAGCAGGGCCTGTCGTCTGTAGGGCCTCTGCAGCTGCTCGCCACTCTCTCAGTCTGGCAAGCAACTCCAACCTGACAACACACACACAAACAGGATTTAAATACCGTGTTAATGTCATGACACACAAACACACGCACACAACAGGCACACTCACACACACACACACAGAAAAAAGGGTGTGGGTGGAATTAAGTATATGTGTGACCTTGTATGTATGCTCAAAACGTTTATGCACTTGCAAGTAAAAAAAGATTTTTTGCTACAATATCTTCTGCTTAATTTAACATTGTTTGACGGCATTGTGTGTGTGTGTGTGTATCTTGCATCATAATGGGAAGTTTCATTATAAATACTTGCTAAATGAGTCACGTAAGGGTGTGTGTGTGTGTGTGTGTGTGTGTGTGTGTGTGTGTGTGTGTACGCTTATGTCTTACAGGCGTGTCATTTCTGTGTCCATCTCCAGATGCAGTCTCTTGGCAGGGGCGGGGTCATCGCTCACTTCCTGTTCTGATGAGCTGGTCGTCACGGCCACTGCTGTCACAGCCATGGCAACGCTCTCCTGCTGCTTAGGCATGCTGGCCACAGTGACCGCCTCCGTTACCTAGGCGACAGAGAGCATCCAAAACGTTTGACCCAGAACAGACCATTTAAAACACACACACACACACGCGCGCACACACACACATCCACACACACACATACACACACACTCAAGATCCATGTCTAGTTTTATAACACAAAGACTAAACACAACTGCAGCCATGATGCCTTCATGCATAAAAAGTTAAGGTCTGTTGTAGTTCAGATCTTTATGAAGCTGAACTACTGAAGCTCTGCTCACAAGACAAAAAGTCTAATATATTATTTCAGATGCCAGAAAGCGATGCCAGATGTGCAGCTGAAGAGCAGTCGGATTGCTGGGTTTCTGCTGAGATCATTTGCATCAGCTATGCGCCTTTGTGGTAATTCCACTTAAGCAAGCGCACATCAATGGCAGCATATGTTCTGTATGAACATTCTGATCAATGGGCTGACGTGCTGCTGGCTGGAAACGCTTGCTTCGTATTCCAAGGATGAAAAAGCGCACTAAAAAGTTGGGACTGAAAGCTGCTTACTGAGGAAGACACACACACACACACACACGCACACACGCACACACACACACACACACACACACAGCAGTGGCGTCGGCCTGAGGGAAACGCTCAGCATTACTCAGCATTAGAGGAAGTCAGAGAGTTGCAGAAGCGGGTGTTACTAGAGTGTCATGACGCAAAACAGCTTCAGAAAAACAGTTTCTCATGGCCAAGCTATCATTCGCGCTGTGTGTGAGGCCACTGAGTGCATGTGTGCGTGTGTGTGTGTGTGTGTGTGTGTGTGAGTGCGTGTGAGAAGTATGCCTGAGTGTGTGAATGTCAGCCTGTGTATGTGTGTGTGTTTGTGTGTCCATGTGTATTAGTGTATACACAAACGTGTGTGTGTGTGCGTGTGTGTGTGTGTGTGTATGTGTGTGTTTCTCTGTCTGTAACTTGAGACTGTGAGAACACAGTTATGTTGTGTCTCCTTGGCTACTGTTACTTCATGCAAGAACACAACCTCCTGGAGCAAGGACACTGCACTGATATTTGATCTCAGCTTCTTGGAAGCACCACAGTTTGTGTTTATTTACACCAGGAAAGATCATTCTCTGATTATGTCCTGTTGATGCCAAACAGTAATCCCTGAGAGAGAAAATGGCAATGTGTGGAAAAAACATAAAGGCAAGACGACCTGATGTCTCGTACTAACCCTGACTGCACTTAGCTAATTGATGTCTCGTACTAACCCTGACTGCACTTGGCTACTTGATGTCTCGTACTAACCCTGACTGCACTTGGCTACTTGATGTCTCGTACTAACCCTGACTGCACTTGGCTACTTGATGTCTCGTACTAACCCTGACTGCACTTGGCTACTTGATGTCTCGTACTAACCCTGACTGCACTTGGCTACTTGATGTCTCGTACTAACTCCGATTGCACTTGGCTACTTGATGTCTCGTACTAACTCCGATTGCACTTGGCTACTTGATGTCTCGTACTAATCCTGACTGGACTTAGCTACTTAATGTCTTGTACTAACCCTGACTGTACTTGGCTATTTGATGTCTCGTACTAATCCTGATTGTACTTGGCTATTTGATGTCTCGTCCTCCAATCTCTGCAGTAGGTTGTCCCAGTGCTGAGTTAGTGTGTGTGTGTGTGTGTGTGTTTGTGTTTGTTTGTGTGTGTGCGCGCGGGTGTTGCTCTCACCTGCTCTCACCATTCCTCCTGCAGGTTGTCCCAGCGATGGGTCAGTGTGTGTGTGTGTGTGTGTGTGTGTGTGTGTGTGTGTGTGTGTGTGTGTGTTGTTCTTACCTGCTCTGAGCAGTCCTCTAGTCTCTGCAGCAGGTTGTCCCAGCGCTGCGTGAGCTCCTCCGAGTCCGTGTCCAGCTGGACCAGCGCCGGGGATGGCCCCATGAGCGCCCCCAGGTCCTGCCGCGCCCCCATCAGCCCGTCCAGAACCGCACGCTGCCCAGCCACCTCCTCCTTCAGGGTCTCCGGGGGCAAAGGTCATAAGGTCATGAGGTCACGACTGGGTCACCAGTACGGACTTTAAGCTTTAAGTCTGGCCTGACGATAGCCAGTGGAGCAGCACTTCATTTTTAATGGCGTCAGTGTTACAGTGTATCTACCTAATTAGGTACAGCGGTACAACCTGTGTAACAATATGTAATGTCATGTGCTTGTATTTTACATCATATTCCACTGACCATGACGCAACCACACACACACACACACACACACACACACACACACACACACACACACACACACACACACACACACACACAAAATACTTACAGCACCAAACATACACACAAAAGATACTTCATGTCACAAAATGTTACATTATGTAAGTGCAAGACAAGTACATGACAAGTTGTACCACTGTACCTAATTAGGTAGAACACCTACACTGTAAATTAAAGTGTCACCACCAGTTGTTTATTTGTCTGTTTATACCGGTTGTTTATGCAGTTCCTGTGTGTCTGCGTTAATATATAAGAAAATGCTGACATTTTTTATGCTTCTCTGCAAAAATGAATTGGAATATGGTGTTTGCATTTGTGTGTTTGTGTGTGTGTGTGCGTGTGTGTGTGTATATGTGTTTTGACAAGTGTGTATGTGCATTTCCCAACACTTACAGCTAATATGCGCAAATTGGCATTGACCTCTGCAGGATCTTTGAAATCGCTTGTCTGAACATCTTCCAGGGCCAACTCCCTCTCAGACAGCCAATTAGAAAAGGCACTCTGCACACAAACACATACATATATTGGACAATTTACATCTTCTGTGTGTGTGTGTGTGTGTGTGTGTGTGTGTGTGTGTGTGTGTGTGTGTGTGTGTGTGTGTGTGTGTGTGTGTGTGTGTTTGCACGCACGTGTGTCTGTGCGTAAAGTATTCATTTAATGTTGAAACGTCAAAACACATCATCACATACCATCCCTTTTAAGACATCCATACCATCCTTTCAGACACACACACACACACATCTTTACATACCCTCCTTTCAAACACACATACACACACATCTTTACATACCATCCTTTCAAACACATACACACATCTTTAAATACCATCTTTTAAGACACACACATACACACACATCTTCACATACCATCCTTTCCGACACACACATCTTTACATACCATCCTTTCAAAAACACACACACATCTTTAAATACCATCTTTTAAGACACACATATCTTCACGTACCATCCTTTCAGACACACACATCCACACACACATCTTTACATCTTACATGCCATGCTTTTTGTTCACCCTGTCTACTAAAGCAGAGGACATAATTGCGTGTCCTCTACTGTAATAATGTTGCATTTACTCAAATGTTTTTTCCTCAAACATCTGGCATCTTTGCACACCTTTTCATATCCACCATCCTTTTGTGCTGGTCATGTCTGGGGTCATTTTCCTACATCTGGCCTCCTGACCATTGTTTTTGTCTTGTTAATCCATTTTATTCACTCATTAATGTATTTATAATTCTATCTAAATCTCTCTAAAGCTTGTGTGAGTTTGTTTTTTTATGTTGCAGTCTCGCAAGGCGGGAGCTAAGAGTGGCTTAACAGAACTTTCCTGTAAGTAAGTACACCAAGGCCAGGGGGATAATGACACGGAAAAATAATTTAAAAAAAAAACCCCGTGAAAGGATACGGCTAGAGGTGCTGAAGACACGTTGCCATGGCGACGGCCAGTACTCACCTGGTCGCTAAGGAGCTGTTGCCATGACTGAAGGACGTCCTGCAGATGCTGCCAGCGGTCCTCACACCACCGACACACACCTGCCCACCGCTCTCCCAGAGACTAACACACACACACACACACACAGAAAGAGACAGTCGGAAAGACAGAGAAACAGACAGACACACACAGACAAACAGACAGACAGACAGGCAGGCAGACAGGCAGACAGGCAGACAGACACACAGACACACAGACACACAGACAGATGTAGAGACAGAGTGGTGAAAAATATTTAAAAAATGATGTTGGAGGGAAGATATTGGAGTACAAATGGGATAATCTGACACACATCACACTTTGATAAATAAGTTTCCATGATGTAGGAAACACTCGCTGAATTCCTCTCCTCGCCAGGCCTTTGGGATCGCGGACAAAAGCAACAAGTCTGACAGAAACTCAAGCCAGCTGCTGCAGCCAACATAGATCATAAATCACACTTGCTCTGGAAGTCTAGTTAGCTCCACTACAAACAGCCCATCAAATCACAGCACTATGCCCCCCACACACACACACACACACACATGGCACAACCTCAAAAGATACACCACATGACATGACATATAGCCTAGCAACATAGATTCTCTCTCTCTCACTGTCTCTCTCTCACTCAATCTCTCACACACACACACACACCTTTTCCCACCATTACGCATATATGCACACACAACATTCAAGCAAATACACATGGTATAACCTTAAAACATACACCGCATGAAATCACAGATAGCCTAGCAATATAGATTCTCTTTCACTCTCTCTCTCTCTTTTTATCTTTATCTCTATCTCGCTCACCGTCTCTCTCTCCCTGACTCCTTCACACACACACACACACACACACACAGAGCTAGCTCACCTGCAGTTGCTCCTCCAGCGCAGCGGTGACGCTCTCGCCATTGTTCTCGTCCACCACCACCACCATGTGCGTCAGAGAGTTCACCTTCACCTGCTCCTGCTCCAGATCCACCTGCAGCAGCTGCCATTGCAGGAGAGAGAGAGAGAGAGAGAGAGAGAGAGAGAGAGAGAGGGAGAGAGAGAGGGAGGGAGAGAGAGAGAGAGAGAGATCAAGACAGAGAGAGAGAGAGAGAGAGAGAAAGAGAGAGAGAGAGGGAGGGAGAGAGAGAGAGAGAGAGAGAGAGAGGAGGGAGGGAGGGAGAGGGAGGGAGAGGGAGAGAGAGAGGGAGAGAGAGGGAGGGAGAGAGAGAGAGAGATCAAGACAGACAGAGAGAGAGAGAGAGACAGAGAGAGAAAGAGGGAGAGAGAGAGAGAGAGATCAAGACAGAGAGAGATCAAGGGATCAAGAGAGGGAGAGAGAGAGAAAGAGAGAGATCAAGACAGAGGGAGAGAGAGAGAAAGAGAGAGATCAAGACAGAGAGAGGCAGGGAGAAAGAGGGAGAGGGAAAGAGAAAGAAAGAGAGAGAGACAGAGAAAAAGAGAGAGAACGAGGGAGGAAGGGAGGAAGAGAGGAGAGAAAAGAGAGGGAGTATAGAGCAAAGGAAAAAGAAAGATGCAGATAGAGGAGAGGAGGTGAAGAGAAAGGGAGGTAAGCACAAAAATGTGGAGGAGATGTGGACAGAAAGGAGGAGAAAGATAAAGAAAGGAGAAAAAGACAGAAAGAAAGAAGAGGGAAAAACAGGACACAAAAGAGAGAAAAAAGATGAAGAGAGAAAAGACAGAGAGAAGAGAGAGAAAGACAGGACACAAAAGAGAGAAAAAAGATGAAGAGAGAAAAAAAGACAGAGAGAAAAGACAGAGAGAAGAGAGAGAAAGACAGGATACAAAAGAGAGAAAAAAGATGAAGAGAGAAAAAAAGACAGAGAGAAAAGACAGAGAGAAGAGAGAGAAAGACAGGACACAAAAGAGAGAAAAAAGATGAAGAGAGAAAAAAAGACAGAGAGAAAAGACAGAGAGAAGAGAGAGAAAGACAGGACACAAAAGAGTGAGTCTATGGACACAACAGTTGTCTTACACCTCTCTCTCCACACTAAGTCACACTTACATCATCCTTTACACTGCAGAACGAGAGTCGAGAGTGAATTAAGCTATTATTCCTCCACAGACACACTAGCACACACACACACACGCGCGCGCACACACACACACACACACACACAGCTGGATGTGGATTGGCCCTGGTATTATTCCTAGCTTAATATGAAGTATCGCAATAAGTGAAATAGAAAATCAATCCTCATTCATAAATATTCAAGCTGTGCTGAATTTAAAATGGCGTCTCTGACTTTAATAGTCAGTACTACTGTGTTCATAAAGAGCA
Source organism: Coilia nasus (assembly GCA_027475355.1). Classification (NCBI taxonomy): domain Eukaryota; kingdom Metazoa; phylum Chordata; class Actinopteri; order Clupeiformes; family Engraulidae; genus Coilia; species Coilia nasus. The sequence continues at coordinate 16,283,839 of CM050219.1, forward strand.
TTATTCATTTATACAGCGCTCTCCAACACACCAGTGCTCATACCTTCATACACCATTAATAAGCCACTCATACTCTGTGTCTTGCGCGCACACACACACATACACACACATACACACACACACAGTAAAATTAACTCTCCTACATGGGTTATCCCAAGTGTTAATTATGTCAGGTGTGGAAAAAGCCTGACATAAAAAATAAAAAAAATCGATTCCTAAACAAAACAAATCGGATCGATTCCTAAACAAAAATGAAGTCTTAACAAAACAACTATTAACAGTGCAAGCAAATGAAGATATCAATCCTGAAAAAAGGCGTATTAAACTGCTTATTAAATATCAATACTGACTCCTAATAAAAGTGACAATAAACTGCTTATTAAAGGTGCAGGTGATATTAAAATATCAATCCTGACTCCTAATAAAAGTCTCACATAATCCACTTTTATAGGCTCAGGTACATACATATATTAATCCTGACTTTAATTCCCTTATGAAAGTTGTGTGTGAGACAGGTATGTGGACAAGAGAGGTGTGTGTGTGTGTGTGTGTGTGTGTTAGGAGTGAGGGAGAATGGGAGTGTACGACCAGAGTCAGCAAAGCACCACAGCAAAGGTGCATGACGGTGTTATTCATTGGCTAAGTCAACAAACATCCTGTGTGTGTGTGTGTGTGTGTGTGTGTGTGTGTGTGTGTGTGTGTGTCTGTGTGTGTGTGTGTGTGTGTCTGTGAGTGTGCTTGTAGGTGTCACCAGGCTCAGTGGAGTTCGCAATGGAGCCAATGCACTCAAATCCAATCTGATGTCTCTGTCTGTGTCTCTGTCTGTTAGCTAGCTACCTTTGTGTGTGATGTATAATATTACTTCTGAAACTGTTTAATTACCCATGATTATTAATGATTTAATGATTGAATGATTTAATGACCTACTTTAAACTCAGTATTTCATAAATCACTCATCACTCTCTGTTTACATTATTCTCTCTCTCTCTCTCTCTCTCTCTCTCTCTCTCTCTCTCTCTCTCTCTCTCTCTCTCTCTCTCTCTCTCTCTCTCTCTCTCTCTCTCTCTCTCTCTCCTCCTCTCCTTAGACCCACATTTACTGATTAACAAAAGAGCTAGAACAAGTGGTTGTGTGTGTGTGCGTGTGTCTATCTGTGTGTGTGTGAATGTGTGTTTACTTTGAGGTCTCAGCAACCTAATGTTTGTAATCCACCATCTGTGTTAATGTGTCACCAGGACATTAACCACACACACACACACGCACACACACTAAGACATTAACCTCTGACACATGCAAAAAACACACACTCATGCTGTGGCAAATCCACACAGACACACACACACCACCCAAATGCACAAACACACACACCCAGGCACAAACACAAACACACACAGAGATTGGCACACACACACACACATCCACACACAAACTCTAGACACTGATGAAGACAGGCAGGCAGAAAGAGAGACAGCAAAAGCTCTCGATCTCACAGCTCCAATGCTAACAGCAGCTATAGCAACGCTGCTCAATCCCACAGTCCCACTGCTAATAGCAGCTATAGCAACGCTGCTCAATCCCACAGCTCCAATGCTAACGGCAGCTACAGTAATGCTGCTCAATCTCACCGCTCCACTGCTAACAGCAGCTACAGTAATGCTGTTCAATCTCACAGCTCCACTGCTAATAGCAGCTGTAGTAATCATGCTCAATCTCACAGCTCCACTGCTAATAGCAGCTGTAGTAATCATGCTCAATCTCACAGCTCCACTGCTAATAGCAGCTGTAGTAATCATGCTCAATCTAACAGCTCCAATGCTATTAGCAGCTATGGTAATGCTGCTCAATCTCACAGCCCCACTGCTATTAGCAGCTGTAGTAATGCTGTTCAATCTAACAGCTCCAATGCTAATAGCAGCTACAGTAATGCTGCTCTTACTGCTCTTATACATCATTCTATGTCACCTTCTTTTTCACAATATTCAAGGGTCACCTTATTTGTCTGTTTATTTTACTGATTTTATTTCAATTACAAAAATATATCAATATATATATAAATAGGAATTACACACATAATATAAACAACCAAATAATTTCAATGTCTATATCTATAACATCTATACTAGTTAACAATTTTAAAACCTCCAAAGGTGGAACCCTATTAAAACAAACTCAACTGCTGTACTTTGCCTTATCGCAAAATTTGCAATAATTATGTCTGTATGTTGAACTTGTTTACATTACACTATTACACACTTTGTTAACACTGCACCTAGCTGCTGTAACACGGACAGTAAAATAAAGTGCAACCAAAGCTAAACCTCTTATTTTGAACAGGACGACCCAAGCCCACCAGCCCAACAGCTAATGTACTTCCTGTCCGGTGGAAAAAGTGAAACGCATGCATGTGCATGTTTGTGCAAGAAGCATGTTCCTTTAGTCACTTTCCCTTCCCGTATAACCTTAGCACAGCTCCACTTGCCCTCAAAGGGTTACGCTTTTTTAAAAAAGGTCCTAAAAAAGAATGCTCTCACAGCAATATAAGAATCTGAAACATTATATTCTATATTATATTCTAAGAGCCTCAATATCCTTTAGAACTCTCACACTCCCAGCATTCCATCACATACTGTAAGATTCTAAAATTCCATATTATATTCTATGGGCCTGAATATCCTTTAGAACACTCACAGTGCCAGTATTCCACCACATACAAAAACATTCTAAAATTCCGTATTATATTTATCAAAGCCTCTGATGTTTATGGGCATCAATATCCTTTAGAACACTCACACTCCCGGCATTCCATCACATACTGTAAGATTCTAAAATTCCACATTATATTCTATCGGCCTTAAAGGTGTACTTCCATCGTGTTTTCCTTAATTTTGCAGTGGTCTCTAGTATTAATGAATGCCCTGTAAGCCGGTTTTGGTGGAAAAAAATGCTTTAGTGCTTCTGTTTCAGGCTGTTCTAGTTTGGTGGAGGAGATGGAGCAGGGAGAATGACAGGTTCTCGGCTATGCTAGTCACAGGCTACAATCATTCGAAGCCCATTCGGTCATAGCGAACCAAACAGAAGATCTAAACGTTCTACACAAACACATACTTACCTATACTTCGCTAAGTGAATGTGTGCTGCAACAAAACTTCTCCAGTAATCACAACTGTTGCATAGCTTTTTCTAATTTATAAACCTACGTCACTTTGTTGGCCTTTTTGTTATTCACTCGTTTTCCCGCCTACTTTCTTTCACTGACTAATGGAGGCAATCGGGTTAGAAGAACATTTTCACGTGCAGCATGCATATGCAACTTGGGGTGACCTGTCGTATTTCAAAAGAGCAAATACTAAACGGTTTCTCGTGGAAGTACTCCTTTAACAATCTTCAGAACACTCACACTCCCAGCATTTAATTCCACTGGGGCAACAGTACATGCTCGAGGGTTTAGCCACTGGTGATGTTTGTGTTTGGTTTTAATGGTTGGCTGACCTAGCGTAGCACTTCCCAGTATTGTGCTTTGGGCTGTGTGCTAGGCTAAGCCAATCAAAAGATGACAACTTACTTTGTGCTGTTCTATCTGTGTGTGAAAGCTGTCCAGGTCTGGAGCGATTTGCTCGGTCTCCATCTTGCGGATACGCCCCTCCGTCTGCGTCAGCCAATCACACAGCTGCTGGAGCTGCTGCTGTTGCAGGTCCATCAGAACCTCATGCAGCCTGAGGGAAAAAAATAAATAAATAAATTAGTTGGTGTGTGTGTGTGCGTGTGTGTTGACCTATTTACCCTCTGCTAATGATGCTGATAATTTAGGTAGTCAGGTATTCCCAGGTGTCCCCTGGAGTAGTATGTGATTTTGTGTGTTTACCTAATCTGCCTCTCAATGTTGCTGACTGTGGTGTTCATAGTGTGTGAGTGTGTGAGTGTGTGTGTGTGTGTGTACCTGCTCTGCCTCTCCATGCTGCTGACTCTGAGGTGCTCCCAGTGTGTGTGTGTGTGTGTGTGTGTGTGTGTGTGTGTGTGTGTGTGTGTGTGTGTGTGTGTGGATACCTGCTCTGTCTCTCCATGCTGCTGACTCTGAGGTGCTCCCAGCGTGTGTGTGTGTGTGTGTGTGTGTGTGTGTGTGTGTGTGTGTGTGTGTGTGTGTGTGTGTACCTGCTCTGTCTCTCCATGCTGCTGACTCTGAGGTGCTCCCAGCGTGTGTGTGTGTGTGTGTGTGTGTGTGTGTGTACCTGCTCCGTCTCTCCATGCTGCTGACTCTGAGGTGCTCCCAGCGTGTGTTGTGTGTGTGTGTGTGTGTGTGTGTGTACCTGCTCTGTCTCTCCATGCTGCTGACTCTGAGGTGCTCCCAGCGTGTGTGTGTGTGTGTGTGTGTGTGTGTGTGTGTGTGTGTGTGTGTGTGTGTGTGTGTGTGTGTGTACCTGCTCTGTCTCTCCATGCTGCTGACTCTGAGGTGCTCCCAGCGTGTGTTGAGCAGGCTCATCTGCTCGCGTATCTCTCCCTCCTCCTCCTCGCTCAGGTTGCCGTCGGCGATCAGCTGGTTGCCCGTCTGCAGCACACCCCCCACACTGCTCTGGTGCGCCGTCAGCTCCATCATGAAGGCCTGACGACACACACACACACACACACGCACACACACACGACACACACGCACACACACACACACCCACACACGCACACACACACCCACACACGCACACACACACTCACACGTACATACACACAAACACACATGCACACAGACATGTACGCACGCACACACAAACAGGTACACACACGCACACACACACACACACACACAGTACAGACAAACAATTGCATGAAATTATGCTCATAATATCATATCAGATATGTGCGCAGACACAAACACAATTACACATGTATTCACATCACACACACACACCCAGACACACACACAAACACAAAAGCACACACTGACCCTGACACACACACACACGCAGACCTAGACACACACAAAAACAAGCAAACACACACACACACACACACACAAACACAAAAGCACACACTGACCCTGACACATATACACACACAGACCTAAACACCCACAAAAACACGCAAACACACACAAACACACACACACACACACACACAGGCAGGAGCCATGTCATGAGTGAAGGATCCTTTGATGGATGTGTTTAGGATGAAGGACTGAAGGCTCGCTCAAAGCTCAGGAACCATCCAGTGAGCTCTGTTGCCCCTGCCACACTGATTGATATGTGTGTGTGTGTGTGTGTGTGTGTGTGTGTGTGTGTGTGTGTGTGTGTGTGTGTGTGTGTGTGTGTGTGTGTGTTAGGGCTCAAATTTCCCCCTCTGCTTGGTTTGGCACACAGTCGCACACAGAGACATCAGCGATATCGAGTCGATGTTTCTTGGAGGACTTGGCAAAGAAGGCAAAACAGAATCCATCACACGTCAACATGCGCACTGATGCATTTAGAGTACACTTCATGGGGCAATTTTTGTGTGAGGGGGTGTGTGTGTGTGTGAGGAAGTGTGTGTGTGTGTGTGTGTGTGTGTGTGTGTGTGTGTGTGTGTGTGTGTGCGTGTGTGTGTGTGTTTGTCCGTGTCTGTGAGTGTGTGTGTCTGTGTCTCAATTTGTGTGTGTGTGCGTGTGAGATTGTGTGTGTAAGCCTTTCAGTGTGTGTGTGTGTGTGTGTGTGTGTGTGTTTGTGTGTGTTTGGATGTTTGTGTTTCTAAACTGTATAAATTACACATATTGAGACAAGTTACAGGATCAGTAACTCTATCGGAAAGAAATTAAACAACGGTAAAAAGCGCTACCGCCCTGAAACTAGACCAAATGCCACACGGTGTTTAAATTGGGCCGGAGCCCTCCGGAGCTCAGCTCTGCCTCCTCACCTCAGCAGTGCAGTACAGCCAGCCAGAGCAGAGCTGAGCTCCCTCCGCTACGGTATTTATAGTAATACAATAGAGAGAGATATTGGCTATGTCCGAAACGGGAAGCTAATGACTTGCTGCCTTTCACTGTCTAATTAATCCCGCATCTTATGCAGGCCTTAAGGTGTCGATTAAAGCCTTCGTTTCGGACGGCCTGGCTAGACAGCAACACAGATCGCTGTTGCCGCAACACCAAAAGCTGACTCCATAGGTCGATAGAAATGTTGTAAGTTGAAGGCAGCATGAAGG
>CM050219.1:16295000-16297500 GCA_027475355.1 Coilia nasus
CTCTCATGCCATAATCACATATCGTTGCTCCACCCCCTCCACCGTCACCTACACGATGGAACCACAGACAGCCAATCAGATCGCTCTCATGTCATACTTGCTACATTAACGCTGCTCCACCCCCTCCGCCGTCACCTACATGAGGCAACCACAGACAGCCAATCAGATCGCTCTCATGTAATACTCTGTAGCATATCGCTGCTCTGCCCCCTACACATGATGGGAACCACAGGCAGCCAATCAGATCGCTTTCATGCCATACTCACTCCTCCCCCTCCGCCATCACCTACACGAGACGGGAAGCACAGACAGCCAATCAGATTGCTCTCATATCATACTCGCTAAATTACTGCTGTTCCACCCCCTCCGCTGTTACCTACACGAGGGAACCACAGACAGCCAATCAGATCGCTCTCATGTCATACTCGCTAGATTACTGCTGTTCCACCCCCTCCGCCGTCACCCACACGAGATGGGAACCACAGACAGCCAATCAGATCGCTCTTATGTCATACTCGCTAGATTACTGCTGTTCCACCCCACCACCGTCACCTACACGAGGGAACCACAGACAGCCAATCAGATCGCTCTCATGCCATACTCGCTACCATTTTGTTACTCCACCCCCTCCGCCGTCACCCACACGAGATGTGAACCACAGACAGCCAATCAGATCGCTCTCAAGCCATACTCGCTCCACCCCCTCCGCCGTCACCTACAACAGATGGGAACCACAAACAGCCAATCAGATCGCTCTCATGCCATACTCGCTAGCATATCGCTGCTGTTGGGAGAAAACTCTTCAATCCATTTGTAGTTTTTATTTTCTTCATAAAACAACATTATTCAGTCTTCTTACAGTAGTAGCTTCTACAGCAAGCTCTCTAGTAGCAACTACAATTCAGACGCACTACAAGGCTGCCATCTTGCCTTGCCTTAGTCAATTTTCGTGGATGTTGTCGAACATCACTGTGACTTACGGGTATCTTTTGTCTTCTACTAAAAGCCTATTGATCTATTCGAACGTACTACAGAGCAGTTGGGGTATTCAGAGGGTCGAATACAGAATGTAACATTTTCATGGCACGCAAAAAGCGGTCAAACATCATCAGGTTGCTATAATAATCTCCTAACTCCGACAGCGACACAGTGTTGCACAGTAAAACATGGCGCCACATCTGGAGCGAAATTATGGGGCAGCTGTGGCCTAATGGTTAGAGTTGGTCTTGGGATCGGGGGGGCGGGGGGGGTCACAGGTTCGAGTCCTGTACCAGTAGGAAGAATGTGGGTGGGAGAGTGAAAATCAGCACTCTGTCAAAGTCCCATTTTTGTCATCGTGATCACAGCACAGCACACAGTGTACACAAAAATGACAAAATTCACCTGTGCAATTAACCCATCACACACACGTCAGCAGAGGCCAGTCATGACTACTACATGACTACATGACGCTACCATGATCAGGGTACCTCAGTGGCCGGGATTCAAACCTGCGATACCTTAACCGCTAGGCCACTCTCCTGCACCTGCATCCATGACTGAGGTGCCCTTGAGAGAGGTATCTAACCCGACATTGCTCCAGGGGGGCTGTCCTTGTACCTCATTCACTGTAAGTCACTCTGGAAAGAGCGTCAGTGATGTAAAGTAATGTAAAGTAATGTAATGTAACTTCAGATGGCAAGCCTGTGCCTTTTTCCATTCTGGAGGCTCAGGTCAACACAGTTCCGAGTTGTCTGTTCCAGCATTGTCAGTATAAGCAGATCTACTTCCAAACCAAAAGGATCCACCAAAACAATCACTCATTCCAGCCCTATGCACAGGGAGGCACTGTCGCAAAATAGTCACATGCTGTGTGTGATGAAAAAGTGTGTGTGTGTGTGTGTGTGTGTGTGTGTGTGTGTGTGTGTGTGTGTGTGTGTGTGTGTGTGTGTATGTGTGTGTGTGTGTGCGTGTGTCCGTGTGTGTGTGTGTCCGTGTGTGTGTGTGTGGTTAGAGGTCAGCATAGGAGAACAGGCTGTAGGGAGAAGAGAAGCCTGAAAAACACCTGATAGCATTGATCCACCCGCTGCAAGAATGTCACCAGACAAAATGGGTGTGAAGTGTGTGACTTCACACATGGGAAAACACTGACTGACACACACACACACACCCATGCACGCTGTTAATCACACACAGATGCACACTTTTTTCTTTTTCTTTTTTCACACACACACACACACACATATACACACAAACACACACACACAAAAGGATTAGATGACCCAATTGAAAGGCTCTCCACCCAATGGTTTGTAAAGGCGCAAGACAGTGTGGGAACAGGAGTTCATGTGTACATTGTGTAGTGTGTGTGTGTGTGTGTGTGTGTGTGTGTGTGTGTGTGTGTGTGTGTGTGTGTGTGTGTGTGTGTGTGTGTGTGTGTGTGTGTGTGTGTGTGTGTGTGTGTGTGTGTGTGAAAGCTGTGACAGAGCAGAATAAAAGCACACAAAAGAGTGTTGGAAGG
>CM050219.1:16307500-16315000 GCA_027475355.1 Coilia nasus
CTGTGCTTAAATGTGCGGGCATGTGTATGCGCATGTTCTTGTGTGCGTAAGTGTGTGTGTGCACATCCTTGAGTGTGTGTGTGTGTGTGTGTGTGTGGTGTGCGTGTGCGTGTGCGTGTGCGTGCGCGTGCGCGTGTGTGCGTGCGTGTGTGTGTGCGCACCTGCCAGTGGAGTATGATGCTCCAAATGAGGCCAAGTGTCAATTTGTGGTTGCCGTCAGCGATATCTGTTCCCCCAATATTCACCAGTTCCACCTGACACACACACACAGAGGAGAGGAGAGGACAGAGTTGAGAGACAGATAGAGGGACAGAGAGCGAGAGAGTGACGACAAAGTTCAATGACAGAAAAAGTGGAAGACAAAGAGAAGAGAGATGGGGGAGAGAGAGAGAAAGAGAGAGTCAAAAGGAAGGGGGGATGGCAAAGAATGATCATATCACAAGCAGTCACATTATATTTGCATATTTTCTTGTTCAAAGTTTGTGTTTAGTTTACAGACAAAGAAATAGAAAGTTACAAAAAGTGTGTCAGTGCAGTGTTTTAAACTCACTAAATTGTTACCTGTAGCACTTTGAGTGTGTGTGTGTGTGTGTGTGTGTGTGTGTGTGTGTGTGTGTGGTTCTCACATTGTTTTGATGCAGAACCTGTAGCACCCGGTTGATGTTATTAAGGGAGTGGACCCGTGTGAAGCCACGTTCTTTAGTCTGAGCGACAGCAGAGAACAAGTTAAACACACACACACACAGAAATATATGCAGACACTCAACACATACACACTCATTAGGGCAACTTCCACTCGTGTCATGTGGTGTGTGTGTGTGTGTGTGTGTGTGTGTGTGTGTGTGTGTGTGTGTGTGTGTGTGTGTGTGTGTGTGTGTGTGTGTGTGTGTGTGTGATGAGTGATGATTAGAACTGGTCAGACAGCTTTTACTCACAGCAATAGAACATCCATGAAAACTACAAGCAAGCTTTAGCTTGTAGGCAGATGTTTATACACACACACACACACAAAAACCACAGATACAAAAATACATATGCCTTCAGGTGGACTCACACAAAGATCACATCAGCTTTAAAAACAATCATTTACACACACACACAAACACACACACACACACATACACACACACACACATCTTTCACAAGGACATGAACATAACCTGAAGGAGCACACACCCTGTCATCTGTCTGAGGTTTCAAAAATGCAAACACACACATTCCAACCCCACACCCAAATACACACCCAGAGGACAAGTACTCATCACTTTGGCTTTACAATATTGGACGACCAAAGGACAAACACACACACACACACACACACACACACACACAGGAAGGTGCAAGACAAAACAGAGCAAGGCAAGGACATAAAGAAGACATGGCACACACACACACACACACACACACACACACACACACACACACACACACATAAAATCAGTGGGGCTGTTACACACACAAACACATATTTACCTCACAAGCCACAAACACACTTACAAACACCATAGGTAGCGCATGGTCACCCTTTTCTTTCTCTCTCCAACACTCAAACACACACACACACACACACACACACACTCACCAGAGTGCTTCCTGTGAGGCCCTCCAACAGGTCCAGAAGTTTCCGTCCATCCCTTAGGTCTGAGAACAGGTCCTTTATGGCAGACTTCCCACGCTGGAAAACACACACAAACACACACACACACACACACACACACAAACACACACACGGTAAACAACCTGTACTTTGTTACAAGACTTTAATGAGGACAATGATAACACTATGCGGTCACTCCCGTTCTCCTTCCCCCATAAACAAAAACAAATTTAAAAACAGGAAGTAACTGATCTCCTTACAGTGGGACAATACAGCCCAAGGAGCCCCAATCACTGACTCAAATCCGTCCATTGTGACCACATATCGATCCAGCCAAGTCTGGAGGCAGAGTCTGAGTCACCATTAAACCCCCCGATCAATCAATCGGATTTCATTCTTCCACAGTCTCCTGGTGGCCACCACACACACAGGCCTGCGATGCCCAACCTGAGTATGATCACAAAACATCCCAACCCATTACGAGAACACACACAAGAGTTTCTGGCACAACCCAGCTTACACAACACTCTTTGAGCCTCTGAGAAAGCTCTGCTGTCAAGGACGACGTGTAAAAAGAAGCATCTCTTTAGGCGGACTGTTAGGTCCCTGTCTAGGGCTTTGAGACTTAACAAAGGAAACTGAGGAACGCAAACAGACTACAGATTGCGAAAAAATATATATAGTATTTATTTATCACAAAGAAAAAAAAAGTAGAAAGGGTAAAAAGAGAGGAAAAAAGAAAAGGCTCCAAAAGGTCGTGGCTTAACAAAAAAACGTCAACAACAGGCCTCGGCAGCCCCACAATACTCCCGGCCCCTCACCCGGAGAGACACAAAAAAGCGAGGATGGTGGCAGGGATAACAATAAAGCTTGCCCAGGTGAACAGCATAGCATGGGCATTGAAAGTACAATGCTTCCCCAAAGTACAACACAGCTCCAATGCAGACAACTCCAAACAGATCGCTCTCGAAAATCTCTGTCACTCGAATGGTGTCACAGCCAGTTGTTAAAGGGCCACAACTCCAATCGAAACCAATAGGAAACCACATGTAAATAGGGTCAATCACGGCCAGAGAAACTCATCAGCATGGAATTGTCTGCAAGACGGGAGGGGGGGAAAACAGGACCACACACTGTAGCCACAAAACAAACACTGAAGACCCATAGGGTCGTAACACGGACTTCTCCAGCGGTGTTTCCAAGCAATCGTACAGGACACAGATTAACCTGCGTGGTCTTTCAGCAGGTGGAGGGAACCGTGTCCTGCAGTAGTAACCACAGTGCAACTTCAAAACCATCCCCTCCCTCGAAAGAATGCAGGGGGTTCAATAGCAACGACACCGCCACATTAAATTGGTCACCGTGGAGACGTACTAGAACGGTAGACACTAAATTGAGACATGACACTAATCACCGTAGAGCAATGTGGGGTACCATGGCAACCACAATGGGACCAAAAGCAGACATCCCTGGTTCAGAGAGTAAAAGTCCTGCCACATGTTTGTTCCACACAATTCACTGAACCAGCTGATCCTAATTAGCAAAACTATTCAGCCAGGTAGACGAGCTAATTAGTGAAATCACCTGTGTTACAAGCATAGGCAGAAGGTCCAACCCGAATGTGACCCTGAAATGATCACATGTCTAACAGGGCCTCATTCACCTGAGATGAACCAACATGGCTTTCAGCAGGTTCAGAACACATGCGGGCTCTCTGGGGAACTATAAATGATCACAGCAGAGTTTGTGGGTTCTGTAGCAAGTACACCACAACATTAAAGCAATCACATTAGAGGATGGATAGACAGATGGATGGACATATGGACAGATGTTTCAGTGGCAATATCAGGTTAGTCAAAACCAGCCAATCAGATGCTTTATGATGACCTGGAGTCCAATCCGGAGAGAATCCACCAAAGACACCAGTTTTATCCTCAAGCAAATTCTTTGTTTACTTTCTTTGTATATATAATCACATTCATAAAATGTGTCTCTCAGAACTCAAACATCTACTTTTCCTTCTGTAAGCCTACAGAATCATTATCATGTACAGAAATCAACAGCATCTATGACAGGGTACTGGCAGTCTAGTGGCCGAAAAGATAAAAGCAGGCAGTGGTAAATGAGTGTATGAATGGTGGGCAGATAGATACACAGCTGGCAGAGGGAGGAAATGAGAAAAGCAGAGATGGGCACAGACACAGGGGCAGCAATTAACCTTATCCCAGTCTGCTCCTCCATCTTCACACTGTCTGCACACAGAGGTGGTCTTACACACACACACACACACACACACACACACGCGCGCAGAAACGCACGTAGACACACGCAGAAACGCACGTACACACACAAACACACACACGAACACATAGAAACACACACACAGAAACACACACACATACAGAAACACACACACACACAGAAACTCACGCACACACACACACACAAAAACGCGCACACACACACACAGAAACTCATACACACACACAAAAAAACAAACACACAGCGCTGTTCATCTGCTATCTTCATTCAGGCCTCATTTAGTCCCATTACGGCTTCATAAACTAACAGCATCATCATAAACACAGACAGACTGCTGACTAGATAACGTCTTTACACTTTCTCTCTCTCTCCCTCTCTCTCTCTGTCTCTCTCTCCCTCCCTCCTCCCCCACTCTTTCTTTCTCTGTCTCTCTCTCTCGACCCCGTCTCTCTCTCTGTCTTTCTCTCCCTCTCTCTCTTTTTCTCTCTCTCCCTCCATCCTCCCCCACTCTTTCTTTCTCTGTCTCTCTCTCAACCCCGTCTCTCTCTCTCTCTCCCCCTCTCTCTCTTTTTCTCTCTCCCTCCCTCTGTGTCTCTCTCTCTCCCTCCCTCCTCCCCCACTCTCTCTTCTCTCTCTCTCTCTCTCTCTCTCTCTCTCTCTCTCTCTCTACACCCTCTCTGAGTGACTCACACACAGTCTCTCTCTGTCTTTTTTAAACTGTCTTTTTTCCCTCTCTCACTATCCCAACTTCTCTTTCTATTATCAGGATATACAATAAAGTGTCTGTGGCCTTGCAGAGACTTCTAGAGGTCACTTTAAGGCCTGGATATACTCGCCGCGCGCAGTGGTGCGCGCGCAAAAGTGACGTCAAAATGACGTCAGTGCACATCTGGCACGGCGTTCTCAAGCGCAGGTTTGCCGTGCGCGCACCTCCGATTTTTTGTAACTTGCGCGCGGCAGCCCCATTGAAAACCATAGGCAATGGCTAGTCTGGTTTCAGCTAACTTTAGCCTAGTAACTCCCAGCCTAAACATGTATTTTCCATTGCTACAAATCAGCTAATATTACTGGAAACTCACAAGAAATACAAATACTGACTAAAAACTTTTAGGATTTTGTTCAGTTTTATCCACAAACCAACTTAGGTGCAAACCTGCAGTTCGTTTATTAAGCTAACTTTTTGCCTTATCCTATCATCATTCATAAGGTCGTATAAAGCTGAAAACACTGTAAATATACACACTGACTCAAACCTTTTCGGATTTATCCAGTTTAATTCCCAAATCATGATGTAAACCTGCAATTCAGTCATGTTTCACTCCTCTGACACGCAAGGCTCCCGAACTACTGAGGCATTTGACACCTCTGACGAGGAGAAGATTGCCGTGTGTGTCGAATGAAGTATGTATGGGCGTGCGGTGCTGTGACGTCACGTTTGCGCGCGCACTTCTGCATGCGGCGAGTATACACCTAGCTTTAGTTTAATCCCACACTCGCTTTAAAAAGACTTACTCACCGTCTCACACACATTTTCAAAGTTACACATGTAAGAAAACATAGATGCACACGCACGTGCACACACACACTTACAAACATCAACATGTTTTAAAAGAAAATGGAATGTTTTAATGTTTTTGCTGCAGTTTCTTTTGATGACGGCCGATCTCTCTATCATTATCCTCTCAGCATGGCAATTAGCAGTGGGCCACCACCCCACAGCCCCTTACTGCTGCTGCTGCTGCTGCTGCTACGGCTGTCACTGCTCCTGCTGCTGCTGCTGCTGCTGCTGCTGTTCCAGTCCTGGCTGGTGTTCTGGGGCCGTTCCCAGCACAGCGCAGACTCTGGCTCCAAGCCAGCGGCAAGTTTATTAAAAGCCCTCCAACTCTGTCCTGTCAGGGGAGCGCTGACAGCCTAAGAGCAGGAAACGCTGCCGGCTGGTCGGTCCCTCGGTCGGGCGGGCGGGCGGTCGGTCGGGCAGACCGAGAGACAGCACAGAACCCTCGGACGGGACGGAAGCTCGCCAGTGGACAGAACTGGGCCCGGTTTCAAATCTCAGAGAACACAAACAGGTTTCGGATGCGCATTTTGACCCTTGGAATGAGAAACCCTAGCTGGAAACTCTTTGCCATTTAGGTGAACTCTCTACAACTGTGTTTGCAGCACCGGGATGCATATTTTGTGCAGCTGAATTACCATAAATGCTGAGTTAAATGAAAACTAAGCAAGCAAAGTAACAAACCTGGGTAGGATAATGCAAGGTCAGCCATAAACCTTCTAATAAAAGGGTCCTAAATCTTTATGTTTTGCTGGAAGCATGAAGCCTTCTAAAAGGCTCTTTTTCTATAAGGAGGTTTACTGCTTATTCTAAGGTTAAAGTTAAGGGTATGGTATTTAGCAGGCACTTTCCTCCAAAGCAACGTACAACACTAATGAATTCTAACATTATAAACAAAATACTGTAACACAAAAATCAGTTTTAGGAAGAACCATGAAAAAGACGTGCATAGCTTAACAAAACTGCAAAAATGAGTTGGTTTGTTGTTCTAGATGGTGGCTCATGAAAGACAATATCTGGCCCTGATGTGGTACGATCTGGGTCTCATTTAGGGCTTGTTAACTATCCGCATACAGAGACAACTACTCAAGATGCCTGTTTGTATTTGAGTCTCTTCAACACTCCAAACTGTTTGGTTTAAATGCTAGCCCTTAGTCCGGCATGTGTGTTTGTTTAAATGCACTTGCTGCACTTTTTCATTTTTGGTCTACGCGCTCTAATTTGAACTTTTTCTGTGCAAACATTTTGAATTGTTTTATCTGAATGTTAACCTTCAGTCTACAACCAGTGTTTGTTCTCCAAAACACTACATCCTCAGACTGTTTGTGTGTGCGAACGGAAAGCAAATGAAAAATGTGTCTGGCATTGCTGAGAGGCTTGACTTTGTCTGCTATTCTGAACTGACCTCTGGCTGTGACCCAGGTCCAAACTGTGCCAAAAGGAGCAAAATAGTAAAACCTGTTTTAGCTGTACAGGTTAAAGCGATACATGACATAAGTTTAGGGACAGTGTCCTGTACATAGACTGAGACGACCCAGAGGAAAATATGAACTCTTACAACAGTCTTTTGTGTTTGTCAGCCAGAAATACATCTTACACAAGATACACAAGATCTTAGTGACTTCTTAATATTATGTAGTTACACTTCACATACCTAACAGCCTTAGGTGTACTTCTATGGAAACGGTCTGATTCACGAAAAATGTGTCACACGGACAGACTGCGAACATTTCTGCAATGTGGAAAATTTGTGGAAAATGGAAAGTGTTGGCATCGATCATGCACGTGCAAACCTAATTGTGCAGGTAAAGGATGACGAATCCATAGAACAAACGCAAGTGTAGGAAAGCTATCAGACAAAATGAAGCTTTAAAACTGCTACCCCAGAGTCAAACAAGCCTCATTAAATAGGAAATGGATAGATTTTAAAAGTTGGTCCACTCGCTGCTTTGAAACAAACCCTGTGCTACAGTATAACTACATAATGTTACATATTGTTACACACTTTTGTTACACTGTAACCAATTGATGTAAACAGAGACAGTAAAATAAAGTGTAAACAAAAACCCTTAAGGAAAAAGGACAG
>CM050219.1:16332500-16340000 GCA_027475355.1 Coilia nasus
TTAGAACAGTTAACTGCAAAGTCACCGCGGAGAACCACGTTACCTTGCACAAGGCATGTAAAGGAGAGACACTGGCAAGTTGGGATTTTATGTCGGCAGCTGCACACTTCAGCACTGCGAAACTACATTAAAAAAGTTGCCTAAATTGACACAAGGCAATGTTATAGGCCTAGTCATTCGTTTCTTCCAATTCATTTGACAAGGAGTCATTTAATCCACCACATCACGGTGGGCAATTGAAATGTTACCAGCCAAGCATTCACCACCAGCCACGAGACATACAGAGAATGTAAGATTAAGCTCGCTTGAGTAAAAGCAATTCAGATTTATTTTATGTGGGGAAGGGGGATTGATTTGTTATACCATGTCTTTATATCCGTAGTTTTTTATGCTTCTCCCGAATTTGCCAAGCTGTTCGCTAAATGTCCAACTTCCTCCTTTCTGCAAACCTCGTCGTTTTTTTTTTATTCATGTCGTCTCCTGCCCAGACCACGGAGAGAGCACGGATATATTCAGCTGACCAGAACTGGTAATCCATCTTTTTCATATTCTTCAGTAACGATGGTAATACAGGTGCAGATAATACTCATGCCATCTTCGCTTTATTTTGCTTCCAAATGTTGACGCCGCCCCGACCTTGACACCGCCTCTAGACCCCCTTTAGCCCCTGTAGGACCATCGTTTTGGTTGGGCCAGAAATCGCGGGCTACTAGCACCCAGGACAGCCCCTGTAGGCCCGTGTTAGCACCTCCCCCTGAAGGTGTGAAGCCACTTAGCCACCGGTACACCCGTGTCGGCTCGGGTTTGGCCCGGTAATGGGAACCCCGCTACTGTAAGACTAGGCACAAGCACTGTAAGACTAGGCACAAGCACTGTAAGACTAGGCACAAGCACTGTAAGACTAGGCACAGGCACTGTAAGACTAGGCACAGGCACTGTAAGACTAGGCACAAGCACTGTAAGACTAGGCACAGGCACTGTAAGACTAGGCACAGGCACTGTAAGACTAGGCTCAAGCACTGCATGTTTTTTGAAGTCAATCAACTGCTACACAGGATTGTTTACCCTTTGAAACATTTTAGCTGAAGATTTTAGATTTTAGAATCCATGTGCAATCATTCAATATACCAGGAAACGCTTTGTTAAAGCAACACAAAACGGTGCGCTCTGCGCTCTGTTACAGTGAGAGAAAGAGAGAAAGAGAGAGAGAGAGAGAGAGAGAGAGGTAGAGAGAGTGAGAGAGAGAAACAAAGAGAAACAGAGAGAGAATGAGTGAGTGTGAGTGTGAGCAAGTGTGTTTTTGCTTATGACAGCATACATTGTTATGAGTGCACTTATTCATGTTACAGTCCCACAACTCTCCTCATGTTTCCCATCAGGCCTTGCCCCTCTTGCCCCCCCCCCAATATTACTCTCTCCACCTTCCCCCCTGAAACCCCCCCCCTCTTCCAAATCCACCTTCTCATCGACACCCCACCCCCAATCCACTCACTTCACCCTCCACCCTGACAACCCCCTAAGCCATCTTCCACCCCCCTCGACACCCCCGCCAATCTACTTTCTCCCCTGACCCCCCCCCCCAATCCACCCACTCACCCCTGAGCCCAGCCAGGTGAGTGGGGCAGCTGAGAGACCCTTTCACCCTGCCCTGCCCCCTCCCTCCCTCCTTCCCTCCCTCCCTCCCTTTGGGGTGACCCCCAGGGTCCTGGGAAACAGCTTGACATCAATGGGGGCCAACGACCCCTACGAAACACTGACCACCTGCGCTCTCTCAGTACAGGTGGGCGTGGGGTGGGCAGGTGTCTGGAGCGGGGTCAAATCGATCCACCATGATGGAAAACACACACAATGTAACATGGTGCATAGTCAGGTTGTGCACACAATAACACTGTGCATTATGTGGTCACGCACTAAATGGTGCAATGGCAATATGAATTGTGAATTGCAAATA
Source organism: Coilia nasus (assembly GCA_027475355.1). Classification (NCBI taxonomy): domain Eukaryota; kingdom Metazoa; phylum Chordata; class Actinopteri; order Clupeiformes; family Engraulidae; genus Coilia; species Coilia nasus. The sequence goes on from CM050219.1 coordinate 16,334,452, forward strand.
CTTAAACATAGGGCGCTAATGACTTTCAACTTTGTGTTCACCACCATACACCAGACAGTGAGTAGGATAAGCTAAGGGGGAGGGCATCTACAGCAGCAGGGTCCTATCCGATTGGCTAAATATTTTGATAGGCAGTGTGCAAAAACATGGCTGATAAGAATAAACCAAGTGTTGTAGTTGAGTGCTGTGCTGTATTGAGTGCTGTGTATTGAGCATGGTAATGCTGTGATTCTCTGATATGTAAAACAAGAACACGACACACCGCGTGTTAGTGCTGCAATACTGTGATATTTTGATGTGCAACCGTAGTGTAAAACACCAGCACTAGTACACAGTGTAAAACACAAGTAAAAGTTACTCTTCTAATAGTGTAAAAATAATAGTGCGTGGATAGATGCCTAAAGTGCTAGCAAAATTGATCCTATTATCGGCATAGTGCCTACTATCAGCCATTTCTTTTGCTGTTCCACTTGTGAAAATAGACAAATTCAGCTCCTGTAAACATTTGGTTTAAGTAGGTGAGCTTACATCGAAATGACATCGAAATGTTTGTCATCACCCTGCCAGTAATAGACTTGCTTACGCTACATGTCTTGGCTCCCAGCATCATGTGTACTCATAAACACCTCAACAGGAAGGTAGGGACGTCTGCGCATGGGGTGGGGTGGATGGCAGAACTGTAAAACGAACTCCCCCTGCACACCAGAGGTGTGTCGCCCATTAACGGTGCATGTGCCCACAAGCTGTAAAACACTGGCTCAGGGGTCGAGAGAAAAAGAAACCTAGTTACTTTATTTATCCCATTTGCTCACCATTTTATTCAAAGCAACTTACCAACAATGGTAATGTTATAGTTTCTCTACTAGCCTACTGCTGATAAAGGCTGTGTTGATTTTTATTGTTTGTTTAAGCTGTAGTGAGTCATACTGTAGATAAAACAGATAGGCAGCATTCACTGTTTGGATAGAGGACTACACAGCTATGCAGAGGCAGAATAAAGCAGAGATCAAAAGGAAATCAGTTATGTCCTGAAGAGCCACACACTGCAGAAAGCATGCTAAACATGCTGTGATTTTGTGACTGATCCCGTGCACACAAAACCACAAAACATTTGGCATACTTTGGGAGACATCCACATATCTGTCTAAACCACTGTGAAAACACACACATTTGCAACACACACATTCAGAACTACAGGTATTACTCGGAAAATTAGAATATTGTGTAAAAGTTGTTTTATTCAGGCAATCCAACATAAAAGGTGAAACCAATACATTTTATAGATTCATTCCATGCAAAGTGAGATATCTCAAACTTTTTGTTGTTGTAATTTTGCTGATTATGATTTACAGCTTATTAAAACCTCAAACCCAAAAACTCAGAAACTGTGAAATGCTTCAGTATTGTAGGCTCAACGTGTCATACACTAATCAGGTAAGTAATGCAAAACACTTGCAAAAGGGTCCTGAGCCTTTAAACATTTCACCTTTAAAGTTGAATTACAACTGAAATGCATGCACCTTTTCAGGATATTCTCATTTTCCGAGTAGTACCTGTACACTGTATATTTGACAGTGAATGACTCTGACAGGGTACACACCCTAAATAAGCACCCTATTTGATGGCTTAGAGGTAAACGCCAGCGTAAATGCATTCCTGTTTAAAAGGAATTAAAAACAGAAACGTGAGTATACAGAAGTCTTTCTTTGACTTGGGTTTTACACCTGCAGCAGTATTTAGCTAGAGGTGCCCAACTTCACACCTCTTCTCCACATGTTCAGCTCCACATCTGCCAGAGCTAACAGGTCAAACTCACTCTTAAAAAGGGCCGTTTTTTGCCTGCTTTGCTTTGCTCCCTACTCAAAGATGTCTCCAGTAATAACAGAATTGCCATTCTCTCTTAGATTTATAGTTTGCATTTTTGGAAAAAACAGAATGTACATTTTGTGCAACAAGGTTATCCTTTCTCAAAACATGTCAGCTTTCTGTGCAAAGCTAAACTAGAATTATTTTTTGCTATGCAAAGGCTCTGCGTGACCTTTTTTGGGTTTGTAAATGTTGTGATGGGCTACCTGCTGTGCCTTTGACATTGAAGATCTCCTTCCGACCAGATCAATAGAGTATTAACAAAAGCTAAATGCAGTCACCTCTCCAACGCCCACCCTTCCCAGAGCACACCTTGAATACAGTCCAATAAGTCTGTGTGTGTGTGTGTGTGTGTGTGTGTGTGTGTGTGTAACAGACAGATAGACAGTCAGAAAGAGAGAGAGGGAGTGAGTGAGTGAGTGAGTGAGATAGTGTGGGAGAGCGGTGTGTGTGCTAGTGAGAGTGCTAGTGAGAGTCTGTGTGTCTATTTATTTATTTATTTGTGTGTGTGTGTGTGTGTGTGTGTGTGTGTGTTGGACACGTTCCCACTCCAGTCAAAACAAATGCCTTACGTCTGCCTCTTAACTGTTGTTATGCAAGCAAATTTATTTCTTCCCCAATACTGGCACAGGAGAGCTGTCTCCTCTCTTTCACTCACACTCACACACACACACACACACACACACCTGTGCTGGTGAGATTGCACACTGCAGTGCAGCTGAGAGCAACTGGATAAACAAAATGTGTGTGGGGGGGGCGGTGACAGAGTGTAGGGAGGGGAAAAGAGAGAGTAAGGGAGAGGAGGAGAGAGAGGGAGACAGAGAGGGGGAGAGAGAGAGAGAGAGAGAGAGTGAGATAGAGAGAGAGAAAGTAAGAGAGGGAAAGAAAGTTGGGTTTTTGTTTTCTCTCTTCCTTCTACCGAAAGGAAGGAAAACACAGGCAGCCAAATTCACAGGATTACACCCTTCCGCTAAGCCAAACACACACACCCACACACCCACACACCCACACACACACACACACAGATACACACAGGACAAACAGCACACATGCAGAGGAACTGTACTAAAAAGGTCTAGGAACCAAACATATGAGAGAGAGAGACAGAGAGAGGGGGGGGGGGAGATAGAGAGAGAGAGAGAGAGAGAGAGAGAGAAGGAGCTGGAAGGAAGGAGAAAGGAAGGAAGAAGGGGAAGAGGAATACATGAGTCATGGCAGGACAAGTGATCGCATCTCTCCATCCCTCTCTCTCCCTCTCTTTCCATCTCTCTCCCTCCTACAGACTCGTGTCCATGAGAGAGCGCCTTTATTTCCCAGAATTCCTCAGCCCACACAGAACAGCCTGCATTCAATGCATCGGAAAAAGACAGAGAGAGAAAGAAAGGCAAAGAGAGAGAAAGAATAAGAAAGACAGAGGGAGAGAGAGAGAGAGAGAGAACGATGAGCAGAAGAAGAAAGAGAGCAAAAGCATGAGGCTGCACTTGGATTAACTGGGCCTAACCCTAACTGACACTCAGCGCCCCTCCTCAACCACAACTGCTTGCTGTAACACAAACACACACAACACCCCCTCACATGTCCACTGACTGACCCAGAGTCGCGGATGAATCTGTACTGCATCAGTTACAAACTCCGACAGCAACTCCGCTGCTAGAAGTAACTTAGAATGAGAAAGCCATAAAGGTCTGAAGATGCATGGCAGAGCCAAAGAGGTCACCGGATTAAAGCACTTGGCTCCATTTTAAAAGCACTGATGCCAAGGCTCCTGGGATGCGTTTTAATTTGTGTCTGTTCTGTTTTTATGTTATTTTATTTTTATATTATTAATGGAGGCGGGACCGGGGGGGGGGGGGGGGGGTGCTGATCGTAGAGGACGACTTTGGGTGGGACCGGGCGCCTTGTGACGGCGCCGCACAAACTTTAAAAGCCATTTGGACCCACGCCCACCACTGTCACTCTGACAGCTAAATGGACTCGCCAGTGTGTGTGTGTGTGTGTGTGTGTGTGTGTGTGTATGTGTATTTCTGTGTGTATGTGTGTACGTGTGTTTCTGTGTGTGTGTGTGTGTGTGTGTGTGTGTGTGTGTGTGTGAGAAAGAGAGAGACAGAGAGAGAGAGAGAAAGAGAGAGCACACGTGTGTGTGTATGTGTGTACGTGTGAGAGAGGAAGAGAAAGAGAGATTCAGTAAGCATGTGTATGTGAATGAGAGAGAGAGAGAGAGAGAGAGAGAGAGAGTCAGTGTGTGTGAGAGACAGAATGACTGTCTATGCATATGCGTGTGTGAGAGAAAAACTTAGTGTGTGTGTGTGTGTGTGTCTGCAGATCAGCTAATGCATGCCGCCCCTTGAGAATGCCATCTTTAGTGCGTCCCGAGCACCTTGCATGTCTCAGTCTGGCAGTGTCTTTTTTGGGGGGGGCAACACCCACTCACTTGTGACTGAAGACCTCTGCAACAGTGAGCCGGCACCACAACACCACCACAGTACGTCTGCAGCACGACCTCACTTCCTGTGCCGCTCAGTGGTTTTTAAGGAGGGGTTTGGAGGGTATGCAGGTTTGGCAGGTGTGTGTGTGTGTCGGGGGTGGGGGGGTTTGGAGTTTGTGTGTGTGTCGGGGGTGGGGGTTGGTGGGGGGGTGGAGGGGTGGAGGGTGTGTGTGTGTATCAGGGGTGGGGTTTTTTTTGAGTGTGTGTGTGTGTGTTTGTGTGTCAAGGGTGGAGGGTTTGGAGGTGTGTGTGTGTGTGTGTGTGTGTGTGTGTGTGTGTGTGTGTGTGTGTGTGTGTGTGTGTCAGGGGAGGGGGGGGGGTTGAGTGTGTGTGTGTGTGTGTGTGTCAAGGGTGGAGGGTTTGGAGGGTGTGTGTGTGTCAGGGGAGGGGGGGTTTGGAGGGTGTGTGTGTGTGTTGGGGGTGGGGGGTTTGAAGGGTGTGTGTGTGTGTGTGTTGGTGGTGGGGGGTTTGGAGGGTGCGTGTGTGTGTTGGGGGTGGGGGGTTTGGAGGGTGTGTGTGTTTGTTGGGGGTGGGGGGTGCGAGGGTGTGTGTCTGCGTGTGTCGAAGGGGAGGGGTTGGAGGGTGTGTGTGTGTGTCGGTGGTGGGGGGTTTAAGGGGGGTTAAAACCTCTGGTGTGTGCTGTGTGGCATATATAAATCAAAAGTTTTGATTGGTACAATTACAAGGTCCACAAGGATGTCTTTGTGTAAGTCACCTTGAGTGACCTAGAACCTGTAATGCCATCTCATGCCTTCTGGAGGAATGTTTTTAAGCCTTTGAGTGATACACCTTTTTTTGTTCCTCATTTTTGTTCCTTTTGTTCTACAACCTTGAACCGACGCATGGTTCTCCTCTCCTGTACCATCAATGCATCCAATATCCCCAATGATGATAGCTCTTTGTCCATTAAAAGAACTAACTAATAGAACATCGCCTGGTGTTGCCTGTATTTTGCTAAATAAATACAAAAATCTTGGCACAATTAAAAAGTTATCAACAATTTCTTGGCGTAAGCATTTTTTTCGTGAACCTTTACCTTTACCTTTGGTTCTCTTAAGCTGTTCACACCTAGAACTATAACTTTGTAAAAATCGTTTTAACTTTAGTGAATGGTGCCATTCACTTATCAACGATAACAACAACGACAGGCTGACCGATATCATTGGAATCACTTTAAGAGTGATTTTATAAACTATAA
>CM050219.1:16345000-16480000 GCA_027475355.1 Coilia nasus
TACACACACACACACACACACATACACACAGACACACAAACACATGCATACACACACACACACACACACACACACACACACACACACACACACAGACAGACACATGCATACACACACACACACAGACATACACACAGACACACAAACACATGCATACACACACACACACAGACATACACACAGACACACAAACACATGCATACACACACACACACACACACACACACACAGACACAGACAGACACATGCATACACACACACACACAGACATACACACAGACACACAAACACATGCATACACACACACATACACACACACACACACAGACATACACACAGACAAAGACAGACACATGCATACACACACACACACATAGACATACACACAGACACACAAACACATGCATACACACACACACACACACACACACAAACACACACACACAGACACATGCATACACACACACACACACAGACACACACACACGGCCCTTCCCGAGGCTGAGAGAGGACAGACAGAGCAAGGGACATGGCAGGTTTGGGCCGGGCAGTGGCCGTGTAAGTAGGATTTGAAAGGGGGATAATGTTTTTGTGTTCCACCACTGGAGGATAAAGGTTTAGAGAGACACATTCCTGCTTTTGTGCCACGCGCATCTCTCTCTGACAGCACAGTGCTCGGACACCCAGCCCATGCTGGGACGGCAGGTTAAGTAACCGCTCTTTCTGTGTGTGTGTGTGTGTGTGTGTGTGTGTGTGCGCGCAAGTGAGTAAGTGACCAAACAAATGAGTGAGAGTGTGTGCGTATTCGTGTTTCTGGTGTGCTATATGCACGTGTGTATGTGCGCAAACGCAAACGTGTATATGGTGTGTGTGTGTGTGTGTGTGTGTGTGTGTGTGTGTGTGTGTGTGTGTGTGTGTGTGTGTGTGTGTGCATGTGCAAGTGAGTAAGTGACCAAACAAATGAGTGAGAGTGTGTGCGTATTCGTGTTTCTGGTGTGCTATATGCACGTGTGTATGTGCGCAAACGCAAACGTGTATATGGTGTGTGTGTGTGTGTGTGTGTGTGTGTGTGTGTGTGTGTCTGACAGACTGGAATGGTGTGAGGGAAGCAGCAGGTAGCTGTGAAAGGGTTATGAAGTGAGAGAGAGACTTCGGGCAGGACAGCACGGAGCAAGAAGGTGAGAGCAAAAATAACAGAGAGATAAAATAAGCGAGGGAGAGATAAAATAAGGAGATACTAGAGGAGAAAAGAGTAATTACAGTGAGAGAAAGTTCTGGAATTACAGCAGGAGGAGGAACCAAGAAAGAAAGAGCTATGGCGGTTACAGAACAGCAGAAAAGGAAAAGGAGAGAGGGACTGAATAAGTAAGAGAAGAAAAGAAAATAAGATATGAATGTGTGACATGAATAAGTAAATAAATGAACGAGTGAATGAATGAATCAATGAATAAACGGATGAACAGATGAATGAATGAGCGAATGAACAGATAAACAGAAGAATGAATAAATCAATGAACGAATGAATGAATGAATCAATGAACGAATAAAGGAATTTGTGACATAAGTGAGTAAATGAATGAATGAGTGAATGAGTGAACGAATGAACAAATGAACGGGTGAATGAATGAATGAATGAGTGAATGAGTGAATGAATGAAGGAATGAACAAACGGATGAATAAATTAATGAGTGAATGGTTGAACAAATAAAAAGGAATGAGCAACAGACAGACGAAGTGAGAGATGGAAGGGGAGTGCAAAAAAGACAGATAGAGAGAAAATGTGATGAAGAGGTGAAATGAATTAACGGTGAGGGAAAATAACAGTGAGAGGATAAGAGAGGGGAATTAGAGTGGGGGAGAAAATAATGACTGGCACTGAAAGGGTTTCACAGGGGCAATGACGCAAAACAGAATAACCTCTCTCTCTGCATTCCTCCTCTCTCTCGTTGTCTCTCTCTCTCTCCATTCCTCCTCTTACTCTCTCTCTCTCCATTCCTCCTCTTACTCTCTCTCTCATCCTTTCTCGCTCTCACACACACAAAAAGTTAAAAGCAGGGCTAAAGTCCCAACCAGGAAAACATAACAGCTGCTGTTGCCAGGCGACCACAACAGTTTGGGAGTAGAGTGCTGTGGTCTGGAGAGGGACCGGGGACCCTGCCTCCCGCCGGCAGTTTCAAATCTAGACTTAAGACCAAACTGTTTTCAGATGCTTTCTGTTAATGATTTCTACTAATTTTATACTTATTTTGTGTCTTTGTTATGCTTTTATATCTTTTATCTACCACTTACTGATTTTACTTTTACACTTTTACACTTGCTTTACCTTTTATGCTTCTACACTTACTTTATCTTTTATGCCTTTATATATTGTCCTTTGCTTTTATTTTTGTGAAGCACATTGCATTGCCGTTGTGTATGAAATGCGCTACACAAATAAACTTGCCTTGCCTTCCCTTGCCCAACCCCCCCCGACCCCCCACCCCACCCCACCCTAAAACTCCTGCATTCCTGGGGCCCCGCCCACCCCATGCTCCAGTTCCCTGCGCGCCGGCTGGAAATGGCCATGTGCCGCCCACAACAAACCGTGGAAAAAGCGCCGTTACGGACTGACTGGCGTTTTATGGAGACTCTGAACAATGCAAGTGCAGCTGCTTATCTAGTCTCTTCCAAACCTGAGCATGTTTTTAAGCTTCATTTTGGTAAACGCTCAGAATCACTGTGCAGTGTAATGGGTGTGTGTCATGATACACAGTGCATGCACACACACACATACACACACACACACACCTGTGCAAATATAAATGCACACACTGAGAGTTAAATAGCTTCTTTTTAGAGGAGCACCGGGACACCTGATGAAGTCATTAAGCTGAACAGAAGCTAATCAAACGTCAGGTTCACAGCCCCCTTGTGAACCCCCCACACACACACACACACACACACACACACACACACACACACACACACACACACACACACCCTGCGAACACGCTGTGCTTACATTGCACCCTAATGCCCATTAACACTTCACAGAGTCTCACAGAGATGGCCTTCATGACCACACAAAGCCAACTTTCACCCTTGTACTCCACACCAACAAATCAGCAGGCCAGAGCACACTCTGTGTGTGTGTGTGTGTGTGTGTGTGTGTCTCACAGAATGAGAGAAAAGGTGAGAGAGAGAGAGAGAGAGAGAGAGAGAGAGAGAGAGAGAGAGTGTGAGTAATGGAAATGTGTGTGTGTGTGTGTGTTAGTATGCGTAATAGAAAGACAGTGTGTGCATGTGCATGTGACACTCCACCCACATGTGTTACAGTCAGTGGTTTAAATGTTAGGCAAAAAATGCACAACAATGATTTGTCTTTGTTGTGTTTTTTTTCTTTTCCTAAAACCAATCCAGCCACTTGAAGTGTACACACACACACACACACACACACACACCCACAAACACACAAGCATCTGACAGTTGGGACTCAGAACTTGTCCCTAAAATCCAGCAGAGTCCACTTCCTATTCAACCACTTGGCTACCCACCTGATCTGCATTTGATGATGTCACTGAACTCGTTGGTAGCCCCGCCCTCTGCGGTGTCCCTGGGCGATGCGGCGTTGGCCATGTTTCTCTGCGGCTGTCCTCCAACTCCTCGGTTACCGCTGGGTTAGTTAGGAAAGTTCCGGAACAGAGCTTGGTGTCTGTGCAGGTCCTACACAGGCCGCAACGCCACCTGTAAGAAAAAACACCCCCCGTTGAGTACGCAATCAGTGCCTGAGGACCTGGAGGTATTCCCAAAAGCAAGTTTAGTAACTCACCTTGGTATGTTAACTCACTTGGAGTAAGTGGTAAACCTATTAAAGGAGGGTCTTATGGCTTTATTCCCCTAACAAAATGAAGTCATAGTGCTTTTTGCATAGTGAGGTTTTTGCAACTTACTTTAACTTAACCTACCTGGGTTAGTTACTAAACCACCTATATGTAATACCCCTCTGGTCTGTGATACAAATCTAAGACACTTTTCTGGTCAAGCCAGTAAACTGATCCTCAACATCCATTTGATCTTCATTCTATGATTTTGTGTGAAGCACATCTGGGAAGTGTTCTAAAAAGCAGGTGTTGTTGTTTCCCTGCATACATAAAAACAGAATAGTCCTGTGCCTTTGTTTTGCTAGGGGAATGAACTTTTAAGACTCTTCTGTTATGATTTTTACCACATACTCTGAGTGAATTCCTCTCGGTTAGTCACTAAGCCACCCCCCTGGTGTTTATGCACACTTCTAACCCCAACAGGAAACAAACAAAGGGACTCTGAACTAAAGCAAACAACTTTGGCCAATCAACACCTCCCTTCCACAGCGTGGAAAGCAGAGGGTTGTGTTTGGTTGGCTGTTGGTTGGGCTAAAGTATCAACAACCTTTTTTGCCAGAATAGCAGACTCTCTAACCCTAGCCCACAACAGTCTTCCCATGGGGTATTCCAGACAGCAAGGTCGCTAACTTACCTGGCTATGTTAATTCAAAGCAAGTAGTAAGTCTAATAGAAGTGCCCCATGCCTTTGTTTTGCTAGGAGGATGAAGCCATAGGACTCTTCTAACAAGAGATTTACTACTCATCCTGTGTTAACTTATCTGGGTTAGTCTCTATAGCACCTTCTTGGAATACCCAGCAGCAGGGTTCCCACTCTTTTTCACTGACAGAATTTCAGACAGATTGACAGATTTTCCATGTCTTTTTCATGACCTAAAGTGAATTTTCCATGACTTCACAAGTTCACAGCACCTTAGGTGTGTAGAATTTAGCATACTTTTAGGGCTAAATATGAAATGTTAAACATTCAAAATACTGTCAATGCATTTATTGTCAACTCTAAAGGCCTAATCATAACTTAACAGAACGCTGTAGCTGTGTTAGGGAGAAACTAAAATTCCATGACTTTTCCAAAACTTGCAGTGAGTTTACAAAATTCCATGACTTTTCCAAAACTTGCAGTGAGTTTACAAAATTCCATGACTTTTCCAAGCATGGAAAAAATTCCATGACTTATCCAGGATTCCCATGACCGTGGGAACCCTGCACCAGAGAAGTTAACTCAGTGAGCCATACACCGCCTATTGAAGAGTTAGGCTATTTGCAAATTACTCTGAACTAACTCATCCGGGTTAGCCACTAGCCCAACTTCTTGTAATATCCCCAAAGTTAATATTACAAGTCAATGGCAGACCACTTCAACACCAATCCTCAGACTGTGACTCCAGTTATGGAGTCCAAATCCCACCCCAACCTCCATCACAACTCTCGAACTGTGCCTCTCCCCCTCTCTGTCCACAAATGGCTCTCATCCCCCAGGCAAGTTCCCACTACAAATTCTACAACCCACTTTCACAGTCACTGTCCCATGTTTCTGAGTCATGTACAATTTAATTCAAAATCAAATGCAACAACAATTCATCGCAAACAACCAATCCCTGTGTTTGAACTCCTCGAAGACACACTTCCATAGGTTCACAGAGACGTTCACGACCCCACTTGGATGTTTGGCGTGTTTGTATTCTGTTACAGTCAGCAACAAGTACAGCCAACGCTGTAAACCTTTGGCAGAACAACCAATGACTTATAGAGACCTTATTTACAAGTCAGCGACTTGTGTAATAAACTGCAGGGTTTTAAAAAAAGACGCTGAATGTCCTGCAGTCTGAACTCAAGCAAGCTGGGGAAGGACTAATCTGTGCCACACCCAAACCCCAAGGCTGGCTCGGGACCAGTGGGTAGCCCTCGGTCAATTACAGTGTGCAAGCACTGTCAGCGGCAATGGGGACAGGAGAGCTGGGAGTGGACGAGTGGCCACTGGGAACTGTGGTGGTGGTGGTGGTGGTGGTGGGGTAGTGTGTGGGATGTGTTCTACACAGGCATGCTATCCTATCATTACCACATCTAGCCTATGTAGACTACAGGGTGGAGGCTTCAAGCGCCACATCTGATGGAGGCTGCCAAATAAAAGGGTGTGTGTTGTTTAAAAGAGAGAGAGAGAAAGAGGGAGAGTGTACGTGTGTGTGTGAGAGAGTGTGTGTTTGTGTGTGTGTGTGTGTGTTTGAGGAAGAGCGTGAGAGAGAGAGAGTGTGTGTGTGTGTGTGTGTGTGTGTGTGTGTGTGTGTGTGTGTGTGTGTGTGTGTAAGAAAGCCAAGCATGCATAAACTGAGCCATGGATGATGAGTGACCAGAGTGCAGAGCCACTTGGAAGGACTGTGTCACACACACCCTCAATCTGTCCCTCTCTGCCCCACACACACATGTGCACACTACCCACACACACACACACCCCGCCTTGCTGAATTTAGCTCGGGCGGGCTGGACGGACCTCTGCACAAGTTTAGTTTTGCGGGGCCCAGCTGTCAGTTTGGAGGTGACGTCACGCCGATAATGGTGGAATGTTGAGAGGTGACGCCTGGGGCGAGCAGAACATGCAAGCGTGCGCGGGGGCCTGAGCAGAGCAGAGCACAGAGGAGCCCAGCCCAGCGCAGCGGAGCAGAGCACCATGAAAGGCACTATGCAGAGAAGGGGCCAGAAAATAAACAGCTCGGCCCGCTCACAGGGTGACGTAAGCTCCTAAAAGTAGAAATAAAACACCATTTGGCCACGATTTCAGTTCCCCTTGCTAGAGCCGTGCCCCCTTCCCTTCAGTGGTGCATGCACAGCGCATCCCAAACACCCAGCAAGGCAGCAGTTCAATGAGCAGGTTACAATAAGACAAACCATGCATGTCCATTTGCACCGTCCACAGCGGGGCCTGCTATAGTCATTGCTTTACCTGTTTGTACAGGTGGATCAGCACTGTTGCACATGGCTCAATGCCTGTGCGTGTGTGTGTGTGTGTGTGGGGGGGGGGGGGGGGGGGGGGAGTGAGAGAGAGAGAGAGAGAGAGAGTGTGTGTGTGTGTGTGTGTGTGTGTGTGTGTGAGAGAGAGAGAGAGAGAGAGAGAGAGAGAGAGAGCGAGCGAGCGAGTGAGTGTGTGTGTGTGTCCACTCGCCCGGCGGACTAGTTCGTGTTCATGGTTCATGCACCAGCTTCTCGTGGGTTCGTTTTAATCCGATCACAGTAAGCACCAACATGAGAACGGCTTTGCGTGCGACTCTTGACATACAAAACTCGCCGTGGCCACCCCTTAATTTCTCTCGCCCTCATGGTCACCGCGAGCGCGCGCGCACACACACACACACACATGCACACACCTTTATGTCCCATACTCTAAATGTGATCTCACCTTCATCACTTTGCAGGGCGAAACAAAATGTCTTGTCAAGAGAATGATCGACTTCAAAGTTTTAGGGCCATACGCTAAGCCAATCTATTTTGATTGCACTGTTTCTATGCTTCTGTAATTCCGTAGCAATGTGATCCGACCATTCTTTGGCACTGACTAAACTGATTTGGTGTCGACTTACGCCACAGTTAAGTAATTGGTTTTACATTAATAGACAACTAAGTAATCTAATTTATTCATACCTTACTGACAGTCCTGCGGTTCCAGCACAAGTCTCCCAAAAACTTTCCAGGAAATCAGCGAGGACCAGTGAGGAAAAGTGATATATTTCCACGTTTGCTGTCCCCTCTCGCCTCGGCCCTTTAAGACATTTTCAAACACATCAGCACCGACTCTCGCACACCCAGCCTCCACTTGAACGCGTTCCCAGGAAAAAATGTGTTGAGGAGAGGGGGGAATTCTCAATTAAAAGTCGGAGAATGTTTCTCTCTTCGCTGCGCCTGGCGTATTCGCCCACCACTGCATGGATTGTACTGTATTCCGGTTCTGAAGTATCGCCGTTGTAGGCGGCTGATGGATCGCAAATTCAACTTTATTCGAGCCCTTACCGAACTTTGTTCCTGTTGCTACCTTTCCTTTGCCTGCTGCCTGCGCAAGCCTACAAAAAACTTAGCAAACGTAGAGATGGAAACATGGCGCGAGCGCCGTCACGTGACCGCGCACCCTGACGACCAAGCTGGACTGGTGGTGCCCTCTCATTGGGATAAAAAGTTGGGATGTGGCACTTAAACTCAGGCAAAGTTGTTAATGTAAAATGATCGGTGCTGCTTAAGGGACAATAATCGATTCACTGGACTTAGTGCCGATAAAGTTATACCAAATGTGCAGAAAAACGATACAATATTCAAAATCGGGAAGAATTAATGGATAATATTACTCAGTGATTTATGTTGGTACATTTCTACATTTTAGAAAGTAAGCAAGTGAAATCTGTGTGTATTGACAGGGTATACTGCACAGAATTTTGAAGCATACACAAAAGTTTGGAAAAATAGTTTACTTTGCCAGGGAAAGGGTCAAGACTACATGGTTTAGGTCCGAGAAAGGTTTTTACCTGTCAATACACGTTGTAATTGTGCCCCCTGTTGGTCTTCTGCAGGCACATCACAGATTGGACTTATCAAAGAACTTTTAAGCAGTGGTTCACCGGTGTAAATTCCTGCAGAATGTGTTACCCTAACACGAAACATTATGGGCTGTTTTCCAGTTTGCATGCCACTCCAACCAGGGAGTGGTTCGTTAGAAAAACAGTAGGCCTATATGTCCAAATCAGACAAAGATGACAATTTCTGTGCAACCTGACACAGGCGCCAGCAGGAGGCGATCTTGTCAACACGGATTCTACATTGTAATTTTATCTCATTCCTTCACCTGGCATTTCCTCGCCTAGAATGAAGCTAAATGTAATTAGGCTTACATAGGTTTACACCTTGTGGTGTTTTTTGCCTATGGGTCGTTTGTTTTCAGCTCTTGGATACACAAGTCATAGATAAAGCATAGATGTCACAATGAGTGTTTTGGCCAGTGGCAGGTTCACCTTATAAACATGGAAACATGGGTTTCATTAAGAATTTAAAAACCCGCTTACATTATCAGCTTACAAAATAGCAAGTCAATGCAACTAGAGTCGAGAAAATGTACAGTAGGCCTATTTGACATTGATGTGCAAATTTGTATGCATTAGGCTATTTTTTCTGCAATTTCACACAATTCAACAAAACAAATGTGAAACCGTAGGCCTATACTCTTTATACATTTATGTATTGTGAATTATATGTGCTTAATTTGGAAGTGATTACTGGTCTGACAGGAAGGTTGGCCACTTTGAGGTACAGGGAATCTCCTCATCCTTCTTCCATAAGTTTTAATGGCAATAATTGACACAAAAAATGAACAATGTCTCCAAAAAAGAAATGGCAGTTTTTCTTTTAACAATGAAATTATATATAAAAAATAGGCTACTCCATGAACGAAAATCGTGTTGCATTGCATGCCTTTTGCACATGACACAAAAGACTTTTGTAGTCTAAACAAAGTGTCCCTGCTCCGAGAAACTTAAGGCACATCTCTCTTCTTTTGTGTTCTCTCTTACACTGTTCCACTGCAATTGCACACTGTATTATCATGTCTACCCACCACACATAGCATAGCAAGACAATCACTACTGTGTAATATTAATCAATGTGCAATAACTTGTATAATTAATGTGCAAAATCACCCTGCAATAAACCTCTTATCTCTTTTACCTCAGAACTGTGCACCTTATCCCACCCCCTCTTCTATTCTTTATGTTGTCCTGCACTAATACTTATTGTAGCTGCTTTCAATCTCATTGTGCATATCTATAGTGTACATTGTACACTGTATTTGTATAGTGGCAATAAGGCATTGTATACTATTCTTATGCATTTCCAATTGAGTCTCTCTGTAATGTCACCAGCAAGATGGCGGCGACGTTGACGTAAGCCGCCTCCTGTCAATGCATGATGAATTCAACGGGATTAGTCCTCGCTACACTTACTAATACTTTCGATTTCATGCGGATTTGTTTTCATCCATAGATGTGAATATCTTAAGCGCACATGTCCTCTTGACTAAATCATTCTCAATGTAATTGTGGCACCGATGCCTCAAAACGTTATTACCAGGAGTGGGGTTCGAACCCACGCGGACATATGTCCATTGGATCTTAAGTCCAACGCCTTAACCACTCGGCCATCCTGGTACATACACCCTACATACGGGTCCCCTGTCAATTTATGCATCTCCTGTCACTGGATATATGCCTACATTTACGTATGTAATTTCTAAATAAGCCCTTTGAAGTGTCTCATTCCATGATTTACGATGACATTGCTATGATTCCAATTTCCCAAAAGGCTAGTTCAACTAACTAGCTTTAGCAAGAAGGCTATGTCTCATTATGCTAACAGCTCACCGTGACCGACGTAGTATCACATTAGTATAGTCCATTTCCTTCTTTAATACAGTTTATAATCTAAGAATATAGTTCTAGAAATGTAAATAAAGAAGACTATGCGACGCTGTTCACTTAAGTATCACTTAGTCACGTTAAATAACATTAACGAGCGTCATTGGCGCCCGCTATCCCTTTAGCATAGCATAAAATAATAGTTGTATCTAACGTCACCTAACCCTGGTTAGTTTTGCTAATGTTAAACTGGCTGCACCGATAGTTCAATTTCAAAGCGTCAGCTCAGACCGCAAATGTTACCGTGAATGAAAAGTTCTATCAGTATTTACCACGACGTCGAAGAGCGACCAAAATAAGTGTAGAACTATATTCATAACTTGATTATCACAACTTTCTGACTGTCCCTTCCCCAGTTCAGACTGTTGGCTTACCTAAATAGATCATTTCATAGCTATCACACATTTGTTTATTGGTTACTTCAACTTAGTTCTGCCAGACTAGTTTAAACGTGGATACAAAGATCTTAGATTCCTCCCTCAA
Organism: Coilia nasus; assembly: GCA_027475355.1. Lineage (NCBI taxonomy): Eukaryota > Metazoa > Chordata > Actinopteri > Clupeiformes > Engraulidae > Coilia > Coilia nasus. The sequence goes on from CM050219.1 coordinate 16,355,787, forward strand.
CACTCTCTGGTGGATACTTCACCACAGTTCACGTCGTGTTCGAAAGGATCCTTCTATTTCAGTTGACGCGTCATAACAAATCAAAGTGCCCATTCCGCTCAAGCCGCATTCTCCACATTCAATGACAAGCCTCTTTTAAAGTAAGAGCATACACCTGCCGATAGGTGAGTCCTGCAGCCTTGTTTACTCAGAAAAATAATTGCATCTATGATATGTACTCCATAAACCATGCCCAGAAGAAAAATCTGTTATGGTCAACATTTTCCTTATAGCTAGGTAACTTAAAAACTCTGCCCTTGTGCCTCTGCACATGGCTAGTCATGAGGTAAAACCAGAAATGTTCAACAGACTGGACACAGCTGTTTCTCCGCTTGCAAAGAGAACACATAAAGATGTAATATGGGGTGTGTCATAAGATGCTGTGGCAGTAGAAAAGCTCTGCTGATTCCTCTCTCTCTCTCTCTCTCTCTCTCTCTCTCTCTCTCTCTCCCTCCCTCTCAGGCATGTGTTAAATGAATACATTCAACAGCAACTTATGCCTGGAGAACTTTCAATAGGCGTAAATATAGGGGCTCTTACAATGAGACAATTAGTATTTAGGCTGCCATGTGTCACCAGTGACACCACAGACAAATTTCATGAATGAAAGGCCTACAACATCCAAAGAAATTTTAAAACACTTAAAGGTGCCATCAGTTACGCTAGTGAATATTGTGTTTATGCTCATGTTCAAATTTTGTAGCAGACACTTTTATCCAGCCCAATATTGTTCACCCCTATGACCAAAGAAAACATGCAAGAGAACATAGCTCCATACATTTAATGATTTTCAAGAATATCCACAGTGTTATTTGGATAACAGGCTGCCACCATATTTCTATCAGGAGAGTTATACAAGATATAGTTGAACGTTACAATGTGTGTTATAGTTTTACAGTGTTTTATAGTGCTACAATCGCTTAAAAGTGCAGAAATCAACATGCTAATAAACATTTCTGCATGTGCTTAACAGGCAAATGTCACAGTTCCTTTTATTTTTAATACACCCAAATGTAAAAAAAAAATCTTAATTTGCATTTCAACCTTATAATATATTGTTCACACAAATATGTTGTGTGGCCTGACCAAGGCTGTGAATAAGTGTATTTTACCCACCACCCAGCCACATTGTTTTTTATCATAAAAAGCTACAGTTCCAAACATGCTATAACCATCAGGTAAAATGTTTTGTCTTCACATCTAAGCAAAGATCACAGCCTCATGTAGACTCATTACAGTTTACTTTTTTTACAAAGGCATTCAGAGCTTCATCAATGAATCTGCCAAATGGAGTTCTTTCTGATTCGACTTCCTGCATGCCCTTGACATGACCCTCTGCAAGCCCTTTAGTATGTCCTAATACGACACCTTCCCACTTTCCTTTCTTGTGTCCTTCTCTGTTGCCCTCCACCTTCCCTTTCTGGTGTCCTTCATTATGTCCCTCTCTGTAGCCCTCGTCATGACCTTGTGTTTTTGCCTCTTTGACCGTTCTGTCCAGTTCGTCATTAAACTCCTTCTCTGCCTGCTTCCTGGCTGCCATCTCTGTCTCTCTCTTCAGAAGGGCCTTATCTCTCTCATGCATGTCTTTTAGGAACCCTATATTTCTGTTTTCTCTCTCTTCATTGACTTCAGCTTCTTTTTGTTTTTGTTCTTCAAACTGCTCTCTTTGCACTCTGAGTTGCCTTTCCATTTTCTTTCTCTCCTTCTTCCCCAATTTCTCCATGGCTCTTTTCATGTCCTGCTCTTTCATCTTAAATTCTTCCTCTCTCTTTTGCCTCTCCTCATCTTGTCTCCCCCTAACCTCATCCATCTCATTTTTCAGCCTGTCCATTTGAGCCTCATGCTTTCTTTGCAGGTCCTCCTTCTCTTTCTTGATCTCTTCCGCTCTCTCCTTCAGTATTCTCTCCTGCTGTTGTTTGATTGTTTCCTCTGTTTTCTGGAACATCTCATTGGTGTAGGATGTGCCTCCATTCACTCTCACCATGCTGTCTATTTTACCCAACAGTTCGGTCACCTGCCTTTTATTGCTTTTATCCTTATTGTTTATTACATGGTATCTCCTGCCACAGTTGTGAAGAAGATTATTTACGTCACGTCCTGCATGTTGTAGATGTTGATCAAGCGACCCTTCCCCAAGTTCATCCCCTCGGGTAAATAACAAAATCATGTACATTCCAGATTCCTCACCAAACATATTCTGAATCATTTTTACCGTATCTATTTCCTCTTGTGTGAAGCGTCCTATTGACTTCACCAGCAGAAACACATGTGGACCTGGAGCTGACATTCCAATGCATTTTACAATTTCTTTCCTGATTTCTTCATTGTCAGTTTCTGTATCAAACAAACCTGGTGTGTCAACAACAGTTACTGGCCTACCATTAACTAGGGCTGTCTTCTTCTGGCACACAGTGGTGACTGATTTGAATGAAAAATGCTCCTTAAAAACCTCTTTCCCCAGAATTGTGTTTCCAGTGGCACTCTTTCCTTGTCCAGTCTTCCCCAGCAGCACAATCCTCAGATTCTCTGTGTTTTCCTTGATACCTAAAAATGAGTAACACATTCTGAACATTTTTACCAAGACTTCACACATTAGGTTAATGTCAATTTTAAGACAAAAAGATCTGTACTTTACATTCCCTGGTTTGATGTCACCTGTTGTTATGCATTTAATTCATTTTATAGATAACTTAACAAAAGAACAATTTACTCAATCATATTGTTTTGGAACGCTTCTCTTGAGCTAGCCTACGAATTCTCAGTTTTGCCTCAAGACAACATTTCTGCAAGTGAACTACACTTGGTAAAAGTGCTGTCTATTAAAAGAAAGACCTGTTGCACCCCCTGGTAAAACTTTCACTAGAATCAGTGACTGCCTTTCCACAATTTCTGTTTTAATTTCCAGTTATGTGTTTTTATGACAAAAGTAAATAAGACATGATATAATAAAGGATGAATATGTTTTGTATACCTTGATTGCTACTTGTCAGCTGCTTGTTGGTCTGAGCAAGTTTTTCAACCAGTGCAATGAGGTACATCTCAGCTGTATAGAGGCCATTCTCTGATTTCATCTTTTCCACCTCATTCAGCAGTGGCTCAACATCCTGACTGTGGCCCATGATGTGAAGTCGTCTGGCACCTGTCTCAGCGATGGCCTGTGCAGTCCTCTGACTGGTGTCTGTGTCCTCTGTCTGTTGCTGTGATCCAGCAGTGTGCAGCTTCACTAAGAATTTTTCAGCTTCCATTTGCTGAATGCTCTTTAATTCTACTTTATCCTCGTCAGCAAGAGGGCCCTGGGGTAGAACCAGGAGGAATGCGTGGACACCAGGGTCACCGAGATGAAGAATGTGGAGCATCTGCTTCATCTTCTCCTCTTCAGACAATTGTGTTTTTTCCAGCGCTGGCAGCACAAGTAAGTTGATGTGACGTCCACACACCTGTGCTTCTCTCTTCACACATGCTGAGATGGGCTGTGGGCTCAGTTCTGTGGACTCTTCCAGGCCCAGTATCAGGTCTGCTGCTGAGGACTTCAGTGCTGCATCGCTCCCACACAACACCAGGCTTAGTTTCTGGAAGGGCACGGCACCTGGGGATTCTAGTAACACCATACACGAGAAGAGAAAATGATTGTTTGACCATTCTAATTCATTCAATTTCAAACCATGTTTTAGTATGGCTTACCAGCATCGTTGCATAGACATCTCCAGCCATTCCCCAAAATCATCTCCTCTATAACCTTTAGGGCACCAGTCTGGTCATGTCTGCTGTACTGGTACGCCCTCCCTCCACATGCTGTGATTATTTCTTTAATTTCCTTGTTGCCATCCCTCTGATTGTTGTAAAGGAAGACAATTGAGTGCTGAAACGCATTTTCCGAGAAGAAATTGACAATCGCTTCCATCCTCTGTCTCACCTTTTCGTCAAAGTCATGGTGATTTATCAAAAGCACCAGAGCATGAGGTCCAGGTGCACAGAGGGTCATACACTCTTTTACCCTCTGTTTTAAAACATAAGCCGAGAAATCAGCACTGAACAGTTCAGCGGTGATGACTACAGATATACGTCTGTCCAGTACGTATCCAGTGAATGCAGTGGTGTGATTCCTTTCATGGCTTGAGGAATTCCTGACCTCAAACACGTCTCTGCGCAGGATAAAGTTACCAATCTCATTTTTCTTCATCCAGTCTTCTCCAACCAGTGCAAGTCGGAACGATGCTGTCAATTAAATCATGTTCCCAAGAAAGAATTGTTTATTATTTGTTGGACACTTAATATTTTACATCATATACAGTATTAATAACTATTTGCATGAATTGCGACTGAATGGAGTTATGGAGCTGTAATATGCAAGCTATGAAGGGAGCAATCTTGTCCAGTGGTACATGTGACATATTTCTACATGTCTAGCGTCACCGCGTTGTTTAGTCAGTAATCCTGTTATTGATAATAGTATGGCTCATAGCTAAAATTTAGACAATTTTAGACAATTAGATTAGACAATTAGATCTGGAATTTAGACAATTTCAGAGCGGCTAGCACAACAAACATTAAAGCAATGAGTCAGGACAAGTCAGATTTAATTATTTAGCACTATTCCATGCTGTTAAATCCGTTATGTCCTGAGTAATGGGTATAGGTATACCGTCATTGTTATATTTTGCATCTTTTGTCTCATGGTCTGGCTTCTGAATTTTATATTATACAGTGTGGTCCAAAAATATGAGACACATTTAAATGCCTATATCTTGGATTATAGAAATGATACAGAGTACCAAATATATTTATTGTAAAGCTGACATTTAGAAGTTTTTCATACATAGGTTTCTCTGGACACCACTCTAAAAGTGAACTAAAGAAAAAACAGGTTGAGCTCAAACATGTCATAGTGCAAAGAACCATTGTTCCATGGTAGGCAAATCCATGCCCACCACAACAATGTCATTCAACAGGTTTAACGGCTGTATTTATAAAGGTTTAACTTCTGTTTTTAAAAAGGTTTAACTGCTGTTTTCATAAAACACAAACACTTACGGGGTGAGTCTCTGCTGTTTTTTCTCACAAACAAGTCAGGGAAACTTGAAAGATGTGGTCCTTAACACATAACACAAAGATGGCAGTTAAGAGTTATTTGTGTTGTTTGTAAATGTTTGAAATTGTAAATGTTTGTCATTTGTCACATTTTTTAAATGTATTCCTAACTAACATTAAGTGCAAAGATTGTTAACAACCCAAACATTACAAAAAACATTTGAACAAACTTACTTCTCCTAATGATATTCATGTCTTCCACTATTGTGACCGAAGAGAAAGTAAAAGCCAGAGTGAGACCGAGGACACGTCTACCCAGTTTTGGCCTGCCAGTCTGAAGGCTGTGGCGGTGAAGGAATTCCATTTGGCCTAAATAACAAGAATGAAGTGGGCAGGAGTAATTTCACACCCTTTCAACAAGTTGATTCATCATTGTCACTGATTGCTTAGTATTTTACTCCATCTGTTGGTGCATTTACTCTGATAAAGTAAATATATATACTCACACTGAATAGTTAACAACATGGACTATCTTATAAAGCTGTGGTAGCCCTACATAAAAAACCAGCAACCACACCTGGCTGTTCTACAATGGACTGTAAAGAAACAGTTAAACAATAGCACACAGACTAGCATGTGTCAGCTCTGCAACGTAGAGGCAACATTTATAAATGCAGACCTATAAGAGAGCATCAAAATGCAAAGGTGCAGAAATCAGAAGATTCATAATGTGTGTGTGTGTATATATTATATATATTTATATTAATAAAAAAAATTTTTTGATAATGAACAATTATAAACAACGGACCTCCCCATACCTCCACATCCCCACCTCACGTTGGATTACATTGTCGTGTCTATCTTTCAGGACCTCTGTGGTTTGTCTTCCTCTCTTCACTGGCTTTGACTTCCTTTCTTCTTTGTTGTTCACTTGATTTCTATTTTTCTCTCCCCATTCTGTCTCTTCTCCACATGCAAGGGACGAGGCGGTATATTTCCACATTTCTCGATTCTATCATTTGTATGATTTTTCAAAATGAACAGTGTGTTTTTTAGAGGTGCCAGTCCTAGCTTCAGATAGTTAAAGCCCTGCCATGTATTCATTTGTGCACTTAACACATGTGATTTTACTAATAAGCTGGTCTACCTTTCTGTGCTCATAGGATCAGCTGGCTCAGGAAATGGTTGGATCAATTATGTGGCAGGGTCTCTGCTATTAATACACACAAGATATAAAAAATATGCAATTCTAAATTATGTGTTTGATGATTTGGTTATATTTTGTGTCTTGAAGTAAGTTTGCCAGAGCATACAATATCTGCTATTTTACATATCTTACACATATCAAAGTTTCAGCCTGGCCAGGATTTCACAACACTCAGTTTTAATTGATTGACAAGACAAAATACTGACTAATACTATTAATAATGACTAATACTAAGCAACAAAAAAGTTAAAAAAGTTCAAAGCAGAGCTTTGGGAAAGGATAGGGAGAGCCAGTTGAAAATGTAAAGCAATTTACTAAATGCAACACACATTGCCCTGTCCATCTAGGTTTAGGACACCACACATTTCAAAATAAAACAAGTGCAAATGAAATATGTGCAATAAAATTGCAATTAATGCAAATGTGTCTCAAATGGTCTCTCTATGCATACAGCCTGTGAGATCCTCACATGATACATAATACAATGTTCTTCTGCTGGCCTACTTTCACTTCTCATTCTTCAGTTTCTCTCTTACAAATATAAACGAAAAGTATATTACCATACTACTGTCCAGGATGTTAACCTTAACCACTTTCAGTAGTTGTACAAATCTCTTTTAGTTTTTAATAACGCTCAAAACACCCAAACAAACACACACACACACACACACACACACACACACACACACACACACACACACACACACACACACACACACACACACACACACACAGAAACTAACAATGTTCCATTATAATTATTATCCTTCATTCCCAAAAACAAACACACATACACACATATCAGTGAAGAAATAGACAGCAAAAGAGATGTTGCTTACAGGAGCAAGACAGCACAGGGGTTTGAATTTGGATTTGGATGATTTGCTTCAGCCAATAAGCAAAGGAATTTATCACTACAGGAGTGCATATCTGCTTCCTGGTGAACCATTTTCAGTGTGGGAAAACATTATAAACTATCTGTTTGTCTGGTCTTTGCACAACTCAATAACTGCCTTCAAACAGTATGATTTAATCACTGGATTTTTAAAAATAGCATTTTTTGTTAGTTATTCACTTGTTTACTTGTTTGTTGCTTTATTATAGTCGTTTAAAACAAGGTATCCATCAGGTATATTAATTACAAGACTATATTCTTCCACTAGGGGGCATTATGCTGCCACAAAATGGATAGTCAAGAGGAAATCTCGCTGAACCCTTTTAAAACTATTTTATTGACGTTTTTGCATTTTTAGTATTGTTGGGACTCACACACACACACACACACACACACACACACACACACACACACACACACGGGAGGACAGAATCTACAATTTCTTTTGCTCTCTGGTGCAGTGCCGGACCTGAAATAGAAGACAGGGAACTTGAATAAAAGTTAAAAAAAAGTAAAGTGTGCGGACCTCTCTTTTATTTCTTTGACTTATTTGCTTTTTTTTTAACACCTGCTTATATTACGGATATGCGCACGCTTTTTCTTTTTTCAGACCAGTGTCAGACCTCAACACTCTGGGAACATCTCTCTCCTTGTGTGTTCTCTTTTCCACTCTCCCACTGGAATTACACATGGTAGTATATTGTCTACCCGCCACACACAGCGTAAGACATAACATTACCGTATAATTAATATGCAATATCACCCTGTATAAACCTCGCTCATCTCTTTTTCTTCAGAACTGTGCGCCTCACCCTACTCCCTCTTCTATTCTTTATCTCATCCTGTAGTAGTACTTACTTATTTTTATTCGATGTCGAAAATATCCTACTTACATGTCTGCACTGAAGAGTGAGTCACTTTCAATGTCATTGTGCATGTGAATAGTGTTACATGTTTATAGTGACAATAAAAGGCATTCTATTCTATTCTATAAACGTGCGAGCTGGTGGAGAGTTCCATTCGCTCATAATGAACTCTTCACAGAAAAGCAACCAAGGCACGAAATCTGAAATTGAACAACTAATGTGATCATTTTCCTTTTAGTAAACACAAAAAAAATAATTTGAGACCAGAACACCACTTCAGGTGCTTCTAATAACAACTGCACATAGTTTATGCAATTCATGAACACCAGTTCCGAAGTAACTGATTCAAATAACAAAATTAATGTGCTTTTGAGCGGAGTTTTATTCTGGGATTTTGCAAAGCTGCAAAGTATGACCAACTCATTTTTTTTTTTTTACCTACCTCCAAGTCTCGTTCACCTCCTTGAAAACAAACACTGCTTTGTGACATTGTGAAATAGCAAAATTAAGGTGCTTTGGGGAGGATTTTATGTTGTCACTGCCAAAACTGTAGGACTTATAGGGTTACCGTGCTCTGCATAGCGGGTCTTTAGTGTCCCTGTGTAAAAAACACAGTGTAGGCCTGTCCAAAGTATAATAACGGAATTACTAACCACACAAAAGAAAGCAATTACTAACCACATAAAAAACTAAGGAACTATACTTACCACATAATTGCTACAATAAAGCAGGCAGTCTGATTGCCACTATCTCAGCACAGCAGTGATGGCAGGATTTGTCAATTTATTGTCCTGAATAAGACGAAAACATAAATGCAAGATATGTTCTCTTCTCTGTTAAAAAAGCTGAAGTAATGTAGCAGGCTACTAGATAGGCACTCTTTTGGATCCTAGAGAGAAGCTCTTTTCTGCATTCAGCCCATCTGTGAGTAGTAGGCACACTGCAAACCATAACACATGTAAACACATGGAGGAGCCGTGGGCAGTCAATCGCCATGCCACTTGTGGAGCGTTTCAGCATTAGAGTGACCTCAGCTGCAGATGGCGGTGAAGAAGAGCTCTGATCATTCACTCCGTCCACCCATATTAAGGACACACAGAAGAGAAGTCAGTAAGAGCTGCTACAGGCCAGATCCATAACATAGAAAAGACAAACAACCAAGAGGGTACAGTTGAGGGTAAAGATGAATGTTGACATGCGTGTAGTAGTGTGAAGATAACGGAATGGAATGGAATGTACTGCAACTATCCTGCAAGTGTTAAGTTCAATGTGTCCAGTAAGCCTTCAACCCATATGTTGAGCTATTTGTACATATACAGTATTTACTATAGTAAAATGAGTAGTAATGAAAGCGTCATGCATTTTTCTGTGACCCTGCTTCGACTCTTTGACTGGCCTGCTCTCCTAGCCTAGTCATTAAATATTTGTGAATGGCATTTAGTGTCACTGGAAGTGCTAAGGGCTTTGGGAATTTGATGTCGTCTAAAAGACTCAAATTGACCAGACTGCATATGCGTTTCTCACAGAAATTATCCTTGAAATTAAGCTTAGTGGCTTATAAAAGCTTAATACTTACAGTGTTACTTAATACTACTATTACTTAATACCCCCCCCCCCCCCCTTTCTTTTTAAGGTATGCTACCATCCAGTGTACAACAGCACCTGAGTATCCCCTGTGATGCTATGTCAATTAACTGGGCTGTATGCCATTCAGCTGAATGAATGATAGAGGCAAGACTTAAGAAAATACAATTTTATTTCTTTTAACGGTCGAGTATGTGAATGTATGGCATGGGCAATATGGGCAGACATACAGAACTGAAACAAACAAACAAACAAACAAATGATTAGGCCTACAGTACACTACTGCTAATACTGTAGTAGAACAACAGTTGTCACCTGGCCACAGGTGCTTATAACCTTTAGACTGCCTAGGTCTGACCACTGCACGCTACATAGCAGCTGGGAACAGAACACAGAACCCATGCTCATGCAGCAGGCACCAAAAGCAGTAACAAGCGCGCACTCACAAAAAAAACTGAAAAGAAATCACATAAACAAACAACTGAATGCATAACCTATAGGCTACTAAGACATGTTGCTTTCCTTTCTGGATTACATAATAAGACAGAATCTTTAACTGTTTTCAATTTGAAATAAGTCAGTGTACCCTCATTTTCCAGAAGTCAATCTTTCACACAGACTTACTGGTCACTGGTTTGCTTAAACTGGTAGGCTATTTTACAGCTCTTGTCCAGTCATAATTAGGTATTTAATTCACTTCATTCATCCTAACTACAGTTTTTAAAACCAACATGCACTGTATGAATAGATCATAAACCATTTAGAACAAAACACACATCGATAACATTACTGAAAAATCTAAATGCCCATTCTGCTCTACAGCTTGATTCAAAGAAAATAATTTAACAACGTATTACAAATGATAGCCTATCAAAATGACAAAATACATTTTATTAACCTAAATAACTACTGGATTGTGTAATCAACTAAATGAGAAATGGCCTTGTTTGTTTCTCAGTCTTATAATGTAGGCCATATGTCTGTGAAGCTTCTCATTCATTTATGTAGTCATGGTATTCAAAGGAGCTAGTCAGCTTAGCTCCTTGGACCATAATGTAGGCCAGTCTGACACAATGTGGAATTCTACTTTGTCACAAATGTGTCACTGTAATTTTGTCACAAACATGTCCTGTAACTCTGTCTACTTTGTCACAAACCTGCCCATGATTGTAAATCAAATTGGAAAAAAAATCAGTAACTTGAGCTATGAGTTTTTTTTTCCCCAGTATAGCCTTTACCTTCCAATTACAACAGTTTGTTAAAATGTTTGATTTTATTTTATGATTCATCGTTGTAGAAAGAATTTATGGCTCCATCTATCCATCTGCCTAAAGCACTCTGCTCTGCCTCAAACTCCTCCTTCCCCTCCATATACCCCACAGCATGTCCTTTCTTAAATCCTTCTTCTTTTCCTTTCACATGTCCTTCTTTCTTTCCCTCCTCCCTCCCTTTCACATATCCCTCTTTCTCGCCGTCTTCCCTCCCCTTGTCATATCCCTCCTTGTGTCCCTGTCTGTAACCTTCATTGTGACCTTTTGTTTTTGCTTCTTTGACCTTTCTATCCAATATTTCATGAAACTCCTTCTCTGCCTGCTTCCTTGCTTCCATCTCAGTCTCTCTCCTCAGAAGATCCTTTTCTTTCTCATACATGTCTTTCAGATATTCAATGTTCCTCCTCTCTCTTTCTTCACTGTCTCTGGCTTCCTTCTCTTTCTGTTTTTCAAACTGCTCTCGCTGTACCCGAAACTTCTCCTCCACGTCTGCTTTCTGCTGTGCTTCCCTCTCCCTGCTTCTCTTCTCCTCGTCCATTAGCTGAAAAGCATAATATTGCTGAAGTTTCTTCATCTCTAACTCCTTTTCTTTCATTTTTCTTTCTGCATCGTGCTCTATTGTCTTTCTTTCATTTTCGTCTAACAGCTTTTTCAGTTTCTCCTCAGCTTCTCTCTTCTTCTTTTCCTCTTCCTGTTCCCTCTCGTACCTCTCTCTCTCCTGTCGGTGTTGTTCCTGCTTAATTGACCATTCTTTCTCCACTAACTCAATTTGCTGCTTCCACCTGTTTTCCTCCTCCTGTCTCCTTTTGTTCTCCTCTTCGTCTTTCCTTTGACACTCTTCTTCATACTTTCTCTTCTGTTCTTCCAGATCTTTAACTCTGCTCTCTTCCGCATGTTTTATTTTTTCCTCCAAGTCCTCTCGTTTTTTCTCCTGTTTGTTGACTCTGTCTTCGTATTCCTGCAGTCTTTGTCTCTTCTCCTCTTCTGCTCTTTTGAGAATTTTCTCTCTCTCCATGTTGAATATATCTGTTTGTTTCTTCTGTATTTCACGCCAGAACTGCTCATATTCCGTTTCTTTTATTTTCCTCTGTTTCTCCTCTTCCTCTTTCCTTTCCTGTTCTGCGTGCGTCTTTCTCTCCCACTCCTCTTGTTGCCTCTGTCTTTCTAATTGTACTTCCTCAGTCCACTTTTTGATCCATTCTTCATTCTGCTTCTTCTGTAGCTTAAAATCTTCCTCCATCTTTGAGCGTTTACATCTCTCCTCCTCCTCCAAAGTCTTCATGGCGCCTTTCATCTCCTCCTCCTTGCACTTAAACTCCTCCTCTCTCATTCTTCTTTCCTCTTCTTGTCTCCTCCTTTCCTCTTCCATCTCTCTTTTCAGGTGATTCATTTCTGTTTTATGTTTCATTAGCAGCTCTTCCTTCTCCTTCTGTATCTGTTCCTCTCTCTCCTGAAGAATCCTCTCCTGGTTCTGCTTGAGGGCATCCTCCGCATTCTGGAACATCTCAGTGGTGTAGTGCTGGCCTCCATTGGCCCTCAGCATGGCATCTATTTTATCAAGAAGTCTGAGAACCTGGTCTTTATTGCTTTCGTCTCGGTTGTTGAACAGATGGTATCTTTGTCCGCACTGCCTGAGGAAGCTCTTTAAATTGGGATCCGCTCCTTGAATATAATCATCGAAAGACTGATTCCTTAGATCGTCTCCTCTTGTGAACAAGACCAACATGTACTTTTCTGATTCCTCACCAAACATTTGTTGGATCATCTGAACTGTTTGTTTCTCCTCCTCTGTGAAGCGACCTGTACTGGTGAAGACCAGAAGGAAAGCATGTGGACCTGGAGCTGCCATCGCAATACATCTGATGATCTCTCTCTTGCTTGCATCATTATCATAGGCTGTGTCAAAGAACCCTGGGGTGTCCACAACAGTTATTGGTCTTCCGTTGATCACAGCCGTCTCTTTCCTGCATTCGGTTGTGACTGAAGTAGTGGAGGCCATTGCATTAAACCTTTCACTCCCGAGTATGGTATTTCCAGTGGCACTTTTTCCATTGCCAGTCTTTCCCAGAAGAACTATTCTTAAGTCATCTGTGTTACCTTTAAAAAAAGAATCCAAATTAGTAATAATTAAATAAATAAATAGTAATAATATATGCAAGATGACAAGTAGAAGTAAAGCCAAAAATATGAAGGGCAGCAATAGCATAACTCAATTCAAATTTGCAACAAGCTCCATCTGTTCAACCTCTGGAGGCCAGGGGCTTCATGCATAAAACTCTGCATAGGATTCAGGTCACGCAGAGTGGCGTGAATTTAGATTACACCACACTGATTACACTGTGTAGCCAAGAGCTGAACTGCAGAATGTCTAAAGCTGCCAAAAATGGCTGTTACTGAGAAAATGTAATTTCATATCTTGAGAGATTACTCATTTGCAGACAAAATAGACAAAACGTTAAGAACGTTAATGTAACTACCCATATTTACTGTTAGGCAATGCTGGTTATTAAAAAAAACTTTTTAAGGTTATGTTTTGTCTATTAATTTTCTGTATTGACATCTTAAAAAAAGCAAGTAACATTTTTTTGTTGTTTTTTTTTTTCTTGTTTTTTTTCTCACTCATTTTTTGTTACTGTTCACATTCCACTCAGCTCTAGTAGAGAAAATGTACACCCCAATATGATTTTTTTCTAACTGCACAATATAACAACTGGACTTTTGTACCTTGATCTGGGCCTTTCTCTTTGCTGTCCTCAAACTCAAATTTCTGAATCGTCATCTTCAGCTCTTCAAGCTGCTGGTGGCATTTCAAGAGGCTGTTCAGTTGTGCACTGATGAAGGTGTTTGCAGTGTAGCAGCCAGCATTCTTGTCTATCATCCTCTCTACCTTCTCCAGGAGTGGTAAGACCTTTGAGCTGTGGTCCAAGAGGTAATACTGGTCCTGAAAGCTTCCATCAGCATTCTGCACAACACAGCTTCCATCTCCTCTCTCAGCGCACAGCACAGACTCTTCAGTAATCACTTGCTGACAGTAAGCATCAACTTCTTCACCAAAGAAGTGCTGTATTCTCTTTAGTTCTTCATTTTCATGATCGCTACGCACAGCCTGAGGCATCACCAGAAGGAAGGCATGGACTCCAGGGTCGTTATGATGGAGGATGTGCTGTACTTCCTGGATAATTTCCCCTTCAGCCAGCTGTGTGTCAAACAGCGACGGCAGCAGGACCAGGGTGACGTGACGTCCACACACTTCTGCTTCTCTCTTCACACACGCTGAGCTGGGCTGTGGGCTCGGTTCTTCCTGCTGGTCCAGGCCCAGTATCAGGTCCGCCACATAGGACTTCAGCACCGCATCGCTACCGCACAATACCAGATTGAGGTCAGGTGCAGATGGGATGTGGTCTGCAAATGAGGGAGTATTGAGATAGCAGAGAAATTATGAGCTACTGTTCGACTATGCAACTTCAAATCTAACTGGTCATTTGCTGTACTTTATTTATATATTTATTTATTTAATTACATATAAAAAAATACTATATACTAAAATACTACTTGCTATAATTACCTTGGTTGGCTTGCTGCAAATCTTTATCTATTTATTTATTTACGTATGAAAAAAATAGATATTGCTATAATTACCTTGGTTGGATTGCTGCAGATCTTTGTTCTCGAGTGTCTCCACATTCATCCTCATCTCCATAAGTTCGTGTAGATATTTCAGTTGGTTTCTGATCTGTGCAGCGACATACATGTCCAGAGTGTAAAAGACATTGCCGTTCTCCTCTCCTGTCCTTCCTATCTGCTCCAGGAACTGTGCGGCTTCTGACCCATGACGTAGGTTGTGATAAGATCTCTCAGGGATGCCGATTATGTCCTGTGTCTCTGTCATGATGTCAGCCATATTCTGAGGAAAGTGCTCAGCTTCTCCCATAAACACTATCTGGAAGTGACTCTCAGCCTCTTCGCCGAAGAAGTGCAGAATGCTCCTGATTTCCTCTTTGTCTTCTTCAGACAGTGGACACTGTACGACCATGAGGAAAGCATGCACTCTAGAACCACAGAGTGTTAGACACTGGACAGTCTCCCGCAGTGCTACGTCCTCAGAGAGCTGTGTCTTCCCCAGGGGCGGCAGAATGACCAGGGTGATGATTTGTCCATACACTAGAGCGTCTCTCTTCACACACGCTGAGCTGGGCAGTGGGCTCAGTTCTGTCGGCTCTTCCAGGCCCAGTATCAGGTCTGCTGCTGAGGACTTCAGTGCAGCATCGCTCCCACACAACACCAGGCTTAGCTTCTGAGGGAACACTACAGACAAAGTTAACAAATTGCCAGAAAATAGTTAATGACTGTTAAAAACTGTTAAAATTTTAAACCTATTGTATATAGGGATGGGAATTGATAAGATTTTTACGAATCCAATTCCATTTTTGATTCAGTTCTTTATCGGTTTTTATTTGAAAAAAAAAAAGGATCCCTCCCGACCATGTAATATCAACTTATCATCTTTTCTTTTAAAATGCAGCCAACTTTTAAGCGTTTAAACCACATGGGTGCCATGTTTCCTGCTGACTGCACGTAGCTACACACGTTGCATAACTTGCGTAAGATACGTGTTAGTCGCGTTAGTCATGCCCGCTGGAATCGATAAGGGAAACGTTTGCAAAACTGGCAAATGATTCCAAGGAATTGAAACACAGGGAACCGGTTCTCAACAAGAACCTGTTTTCGATTCCCATCCCTAGTTGTATGTGACTCACCAAAACTGCCAGAGGATGACAAGCTGAACCCCTTCCTCTCCACTTGCCGTGTAGACTCACTGATGTCAGCTTCTGTCATTTCTGTTGCATCATCATATATGGTACAGGTTACAAAGCTCCAGTCGTTCTTTTCGACCATCTCTCCTATAGCCTCTAGTGCCTCCAGTTGATTTCTGTTTTTATACTGGTGCTTCCTTCCTCCACAGCTTGCGAGTATTTTTTCAGCTTCCACATTTTCTTGTTTCGTCTCTTTGTAGAAGAAGACAATCGAGTGGTTGAAGACCTCCTCTGAGAAATAATTCAGAATTTGTGCCATCCTCTGGCTCTGCTCTTCTCCGAAGTCACTGGGGTCTAGCAGTAGAACCAGTGCGTGAGGTCCAGGTGCACAGAGGGACGTGCACTCCTTAATTCTCTGTTTGAGGACCTCTTCTGACAGATCTGGGGTGAATAGCTCAGCAGTGCTGACCATGGTGATGTATGTGTTCAGTACGTATCCAGTGAATGCTGTGTTGTGATTCTTCGCTGGGCTGGATTTGTCCTTCGTCTCAAACACCTCCTTGCCCAGGAGGGTGTTGCCAACCTTGCTTTTCATCACCCAGTCCTGGCCCACCAACACCATCCTGAACGAGGTTGCTGTAATATTCACATTTCAGGTAAATAGTTAGTCACTTGAAGATCATTTTTAATTCACTACTCTGCCTTCTTATGAACATACAGTAATGTGCAAAAGTTTTAGGCAGGTGTGAAAAAAATGCGGAATGCCTGAGGAATGCCTTCAAAATGGAAGTGTTAATCATTTATGTTCACCAATTGACAAAATGCAGTGACTCAACAAAACAGAAACCTAAATCAAATCAATATTTGGTGTGACCACCCTTTACCTTCAACAGAACATCAATTCTTGTAGGTATACTTGCATACAGTTTTTGAAGGAACTTGGCTGGTAGCTTGTGCCAAACATATTGAAGAACTAACCACAGATCCTCTGTGGATGTGGGCTTCCTGACATATACAACCAATTTGCTGTAATTGGTTGGTCATACACCTCCTGACTATAATCCTGCAAAATCCCTGACTTGGTGTGCACCCCTGTGTGTGTACCCCTGTGTGTGTACCCCTGTGTGTGTACACTCTGTGTGCACCTGTCAAAAACATGTAAAGACAACTTATGCCCATCAAGTCCTTTCAGCATCAATGGTGTTTTAACATTAAACATGTGGATGGCTAAAAAGATACAGTACTGTGCAAAGATTTAGGCAGTTGCCTTCAAGCCAGCATGTATTCACACAAAGGGGTGCACACAAAGTCAGGGATTTTGCAGGATTATAGTCATGTGTATGACCAACCAATTACACCAAATTGGTTGTATATGTCAGGAAGCATACATCCACAGAGGATCTGTGGTTAGTTCTTCAAGATGTTTAGAACAAGCTACCAGCCAGGTTTCTTCAAAAACTGTATGCAAGTATACCTAGAAGAATTGATGCTCTGTTGAAGGCAAAGGGTGGTCACACCAAATATTGATTTGATTTAGGTTTCTCTTTTGTTGAGTCGCTGCATTTTGTCAATTGATGAACATAAATGATTAACACTTCCATTTTTGAAGGCATTCCTAGTTGACAGCATTTTTCCACACATGCCTACAAATGTTGCACATTACTGTATTTTTAACTGTTGGCAAATAAGTGTGCACAGTAAGTGTTTCGGGGCAGCTGTGGCCTAATGGTTAGGGAGTTGATTTTGAGATTGGTGGGTTGCAGGTGTGAATCCTGTACCAGTAGGATAAATGTGGGTGGGGGAGTAAATAACTGATGTTCTCCTGCAACCTCATCCATGGCTGAAGTGCCCTTGGGCAAGGCATCTAACCCCACATTGCTCCAGGGACTGTACCCTGTACCCAAATAACTGTAAGTCACTCTGGATAAGAGCACCAGCTAAATGTAATGTAATAAGTGTCTACTACAACAACGTCCCTGAACTGGTGTTTGTGTACTAGTAATTGGTAAATGTGTAATATGTGCACTCACATGTTTGGTCCTGGCTGTTCCTTCTGTTGAATAATCCGGAGGGACTCCCAGGACTTTTAAGCACTTTTATAGATCAGACAATACACCATGATTACTATGACAGTCAGTTACATTGTTGGCATGATATTTTATGAAAAGGAGAGAACTCATTCTGTATCTCTGTGTACTGTACTGTGGTGTAATTGAAAGATATCTTTATGTATTCGCCTGCAAAATGTTTTGTAAAGATAGTTATATTCACAAATTGACATTCTAGCGAGTCAGTTAATTTTTGTGGTTAACTCATGAATATGAGGGATCATTCCTGATGTTGCACGTTGTAAAATGTCACAGTGAAGGTCATTTATTGCTAGCCTACATTCATTTGCAATGATAATGATGATTGTGACCAAGTGCCACTGGAAAAAAGGTTGCATATACATCTCAGTCTGAGTTACTATGAATAATACATAGTGCCCATATAGCATTCAGCGTTACTATTGTCAGTCTAAAATAAATGCTCTACCAAAACACTTAAGCCAACCTACATTTTGTAAGGATATCCATTGCTTCCTGCTAGTCTCGACAGGGAGGAAAATCTCAAGAAAACCCTCAAAGCAGTTTGACCACTTTGCCACTCGTCTCACAGGAACTCAGGGTACCTGGGTATGACTAATTTAAAGATGACCTTTTTGAATTTCATTAAAAACAACAATAACAACAACAACAACAAAATCTGAGTAAACAGTGTCTGTTGACATATTTTCTGTATCCATAACATATAACATTGTTGATATTTTGCAGCTATACTGTGATTAGTGTTGTAATGAGTGTGGCTTCAAATAAATTCTAGGCTACATACTAATTGAAATGAATGTCATATCGTGCAAGAGCCCCAAAGGCTTGATACTTTAATGTTCTATGTTCACCCTACACTCATACAGTGGATTGATATGTTATCATTATGTTATCAACATTATGTTATCTCGAGGGTATACGCTTTTATAACATATATAGTTCCGGCTGTTTAACCTGTTTTCTCGTCCTCTGCACCAGTCACAGTATACATAGTCCTGCACTTTAAATGAAGGAAGTGGACGGCATTTCAAAAACATGTTAAGCAGCATAACCTATGTATTTTTAAATGGTTTAAACTCTCTAGATGTGATTTCACAGCAAGTGACACAAGTTCAAACTTCCTCCATTCTATAGACAGCATACAGTAGTTATGTATAGATTTTGCACTGTGTTGTAACGCATTGATTTTCAATGTACACATATGGGGTTAAAACAGGTAGTGCATCCCATAATGCTCAATATTAACATTCAAATTCACTTTCTGCATAGCCAGATCTTTCAAAAATGTTTCTTTCATTGGGAGGGCTGGGCTCAATATCCACTCTAAAATGGATGAAAATTAGCACATGCTTAGGTAAATAATGGCTCATGTATATGTATGTTCAAAGCATTTCGGAGAACTTTCAATAGAAAACTGTATTGTCTTCATGTACAAGATTAGATTATATAAAAATATCAATTAGTTAAAATTTAAAACAAGAGAAGCTTTGCAAACCTCCACTGAGCACCCTAGATATGAGGCAAGTGTTAAAGGATTGCATTTTTTTGTTATGCGAGTCAAACCAATATCATTTAGTAAATTAAAGTAAGTTTAAAGTTATCAGCTTAATTGGCTGATGTGTGCCATTTGATTAAATAAACTGAGTAAATAAGTGTTATTTACCTTGGTAAGAAGAGACCTTATGAGCATTCTCAGCTTTGAAAAGAAATTCAAAAGAGGACAAGTCTCTTAGAGTCCTTGGTATCCTGACTCCTGCGTGGTTGTAAAGCCGCCAAAGACTCCATTCTCACCTGTCCAAGCCAGTAGGATCTACACTGAATGAAATGGACTTTTATTTTTTCCCTCAGTTTTATCACGGTGAAAATATATCTTATCTTAACATCGCTGCTGTGTTACGATAGTGGTGGGCAGCCTGCCTTATGGTAGCAATTATGTGGTAAGTAATTCCTTTTTTTTACGTGGCAAGTAATTCCTTTCTTTTGCGTGGTTAGTAATTCCGTTATTATACTTTGGACAGGCCTACACTGTGTTTTTTACACAGGGACACTAAAGACCCGCTATGCAGAGCACGGTAACCTTATAAGTCCTACAGTTTTGGCAGTGACAACATAAAATCCTCCCCAAAGCACCTTAATTTTGCTATTTCACAATGTCACAAAGCAGTGTTTGTTATGAAGGCTATGGAATAAACCTGTAGGCATGTTAGAAAAACAACAAGCTGATCTTACTCTGCCGTTCAGAAGAAATCCTATAGAATAAGATTTTGCTCAAAAGCACTTTACATTTGCTTTTTGGATTAGATGTCTAGGAGCTGGTTGCTCTTAATGACTTAAAGAGGCCTAATTAAATTGTTATAAGAAGAGGCTATTTAATTGGTGTTCGGATCTCATACCCTTTTCTTTTAGTTAGTTTCCCCAATAAGTGGTCCTATCTCAGATTTCTTTTTTACATTACATTATACTTTGTAGATGCTTTTTAATCATTCCAACTTACAAGAGGATATAACAACACAAGGAGGGAACACACAAGGAGACCCTAGATGTGCCCTAGGTAAGTTCCTAGGGCAGGCACACTTCAGACAAAAAGTGGTTGTCTGAAAAAGTGGTAAAGAGAAAAAGTGGTAAAAAGTTGGTTAGCAGAGGTTAGTTTTGTGAGGAAGGAATGCAGTCTTGGAAAAGAAGTTTTCACACGCTCCTTATAACTGTCCACCCCCCTGCACACTTGTGCACATGTGGTGTGTAGGGCCAGCACTGGACCCCAGAAGGCCAAAAGAATTTTGGATTCTGTTATGTGTGAGTGTGTGTGTGCGTGTGTGTGTGAGAGAGAGAGTGAGAGAAAGAGAGAGAGAGAGAGAGAGAGAAAGAGAGAGAGAGAGAGAGAGAGAAAGAGAGAGAGAGAGAGAGAGAGAGAGAGAAAGAGAGAGAGAGAGAGAGAGAAAGAGAGAGAGAGAGAGAGAGAGAGAGAGAGAGAGAGTGTGTGTGTGTGTGTGTGAGAGAGAGAGAGAGAGAGATAGAGAGAGTGAGTGTAAGTCTGTGTGTTTGCCTGTTTATAAGTGTGAGAAACTACAAGGAAAAGTGCAGACAAGCAGATTACTCTCACAAAGGGTTTATTTGATGTCTGAATAAAAATTAGGGCAAAGGTATTTTTCACAGAGAAATGTTGGATGATTGTACTGCAATGTATGTAACCGAATAGACAGGAGGACAAATACATGCGTGAAGTTTAAGAAATACAGTTTAAGAAAGGCAGCACACATACAGCTCTGTGCTGTTATTAAGCCCACGGACTAAGCACCACAAATAACCTACAAATGATATCAAAACCCATACATTAGAAGTAAGATATTCTTTCCTTCATTTTTGGTGGATGCGGGTAGTAGCCATTTTAAACAATTGGCAATAAAAAACACAAATCACCGCTCAGTTGTAATGCAGAACCCCAGAAATGTTGACTTGCAAGTCCCAAATGTACCACAATGACAAAAACAAACTTTTTTAAAGGTGTTTGTCCCCACTATAGTAAGTAAGTAAGTTTAATTTATATAGCACATTTAAAACAGTTCGGACTGGCCAAAGTGCTGTACAGTGTCACTAACAAATAGCAATAGCAAAAGTAAAATACATAAAATACAAAAAAGCATTCCAACAGACAATAAAAGGCAGGATAAATGGGAGGGATAAAAAGAGATGATTTAAGAGGGAAAGGCCAATGTGTACAAATATGTTTTCAGTCTGGATTTAAAAGTACTGATTGTGGGAGCAGATCTGATGTCGGGAGGCAAAGCATTCCACAGACGTGGAGCTGTCACGGCAAAAGCACGGTCCCCTTTGTTTTTGAGGCGGGACCGGGCAACACAGAGGAGATCTTTGTCGGCAGATCTTAGGGATCTGGGGGCCGAGTAATGTTGGAGCATCTCAGAGATGTAGAGTGGGGCCTGGCCATAAAGCAACTTAAAAACTAAAAGAAGCATCTTAAAATGTATTCTAAAACAAATGGGGAGCCAGTGCAGAGAGGAAAGGACAGGGGTGATGTGTTCCTGCCTTCTTTTGCCAGTTAAAAGTCTAGCAGCAGCATTCTGTACCAACTGCAGACGAGCTAGCTGGGACTGGGGGAGGCCAAAGTAAAGGGCGTTGCAGTAGTCCAGCCGAGATGTTATAAAAGCATGGATAACAGTTTCCAGATCTTTCCCTTTCATGGTTCTGCAACACCCCCTAGTGGAAAGATATAATCTTGTAATACCTGTTGGGTGCTGGGACTTTAAAGACTACAATAAATAACACAAACACTCCAACACTGTATTTTTAGCAGTGTGAAGATTAAAAAAATATACATACTTCCTTAAGGTGAGTATTGAGATATGTGAAGATCAGACAAAGAGACATGTAGAGATATCTTGGTGAATAGTGACCAGGACACTGAGCAGTATTGGATGGGACTGTTTGCCCCCATTTAGCTTCCAAAAAGATCCAGTGCCCAGTATCATCTCAGACAAAGCACATGTGCAAACTGGCCCAATAACTGGTGCATATCATGATATGGACAACTGTTAAAGTAGCTTAAAACCGGCAAGAAATAAATAGGAATAATGGTGTTAATATGAGGATGTCACGGTTTCGCTCTGGGCTTGGGAATTTCGTATGTGTTTTTTATTGTTACCCACTTACCAGTCTCTTAGGTTCAATCTACCGTGTTTCACTGCACCTGCACTTCCTGGTTTAGACCCTCATAAGATGATCTCTCTCACTCGCTCCCCTCGTTTCACAAGTGCTGTAATCATCCGTCTCACCTGCACTTCCTGGTTTAGACCCTCATTAGATTATCTCTCTCACTCGCTTCCCTCGTTTCACAAGGGCTGTAATCATCCGTCTCACCTGCACTTCCTGGTTTGTGATCATCACGAGTTATTCAATCATTCTACTCACCTGCACTCCTCGTTCACGCTCGTTTAGTTTCCCGGGGTTTCCACTACTTATACTCGCCTCTCTCACTCCCTCCTTGTCAGTCCGTCTGCGAACCACGGTGTATTCCCTCGGCAAGCTATTTTGACTCCTGACTTCTCTGCGTCTGTTTGGCTGTGTATTCCCGGTGTTGCTCGTCTCCCGTCTGTTCCTGTGTCCTCCCATGTCTGTCTGTCAGAATCTCCAGTCCCCCGGTACCGACTTCTGCCTGCCCTCGACTCTGCTCTGCTCTACTGCCCTGGTGAACGACTCCTGCCCGTCCTCGACTCTGCCCTGCTCTACTGCCCTGGTGAACGACTCCTGCCCGTCCTCGACTCTACCCTGCTCTACTGCCCTGGTAACGACTCCTGCCCGGCTGACTCACCTGCCCCTGGTCTCGACCTCCGCCTGCCTTCGACTCTGCTCTGCTCTACTGCCCTGGTAACGACTCCTGCCCGGCTGACTCACCTGCCCCGGGTCTCGACCTCCGCCTACCTTCGACTCTGCTCTGCTCTACTGCCCTGGTAACGACCCCGGCCCGGCTGACTCACCTGCCCCTGGTTTCGCCCCTGGTCCGTCCCTGGTTTTCCCTGATTCTCCAGCCCGCCGGTTGTCTACTCCTGCCCGCCTGCCTGGGTGTCTCGGTGAGCGATTCACCAGTGACTTTTCCGCCCTTCCGGGCTGTTGACTTTCTCCCCATTTTCCCCGAACCCTTAATAAAACTTTGTGTGAAATTACGTTATTGGGTCTGCATCCGTCTGTCTGCTCCCCGTGACAGAACGGACTGACCTAGCATGGACCCAGCGGACACTCACATGGAGCGAAGCTCGTCGCCGGAGTCGCTCTCCGCTCTACAGCGCCTGGAGAACTCCGAGAGGGATTTAGGGCGGGTCGCAGGCGACGTGGCTTCTTTGGTTGGCGCGACAGACCAGATGCGTCAACTGGTTTTACTCCTGCAGCAACAGGGGGCTGCACACTCACAACAACTAGCTCTGCTCGCCACTCGCCTTACGCCCTCGGGGGAGAGTGGACCGGCGTCCTCGTCAGCTGGACTCACCACTCCGAGGTCTGCACCGCCTGGCTTGCCTCCTGCCTTCGGCGGACCCGAACCCCGGATTGGGGTTCCTGAACGTTTCGGGGGAGATCCGGAGGAAGTTATCGCTTTCATAACAAACTGTCAACTGACCTTTGATCTCCAACCACGGAACTTCGCGTCCGAAGCGGCTCGGGTGGCTTTTGCCATCAACCTGCTGACAGGGCGGGCCAGGCTGTGGGGAACAGCTGAGTATCAGCGACGGTCGCTAGCTTGCTCCTCGTTTGCTCCGTTCGCCGCTGAACTGAAGAAGGTGTTTGGAGTTGGATCTCCCACAGCTGACGCCTCCCGGGAACTCATGACGGCTCGACAAGGCAGGCGCACCGTTGCAGACTTCTCTATTGACTTCAGGACGCTAGCCGGTAGGAGCCGTTGGAATGAGGAGGCTCTTGTTGACGCTTTCCTCCACAGCCTAGCGGACTATATCAAAGACGAGCTGGTTTCTCACGAGCGACCTGCGACTCTGGATGAGGCTATCGCTCTCACCAGTCACATCGACCGTCGGGTGCAAGCTCGACGTCGAGAGAGAGGTCGTGTTAACCCTCCTGCTCGTCGTACTTCTGATGGGAGAGCTACCTCCTCCACCCCTCGCCAACATTCTCCCGAGGCCATGGAGGTCGATCGCATGTCTCTCTCACCCTCAGAACGTCAACGCCGCATGGCGGAGGGGTTGTGTCTATACTGTGGAGGAGAGGGTCACCGTGTGTCTTCGTGCCCGTTAAAAGGGCGAGCTCACCGGAAATAGGGGGCGTCCGGTTGAGCTCGACATCCATGAATGCCCCCAGAGGAAATAGACCTTTTCTCCGGGTCGTCCTCCAGCTCCCGTCTCAGTCACACACACTCACCGCTCTCATAGACTCTGGTTCAGAAGCCAACATACTGGATACCGGTTTTGC
The DNA here is from genome assembly GCA_027475355.1 of Coilia nasus. Taxonomy (NCBI): domain Eukaryota; kingdom Metazoa; phylum Chordata; class Actinopteri; order Clupeiformes; family Engraulidae; genus Coilia; species Coilia nasus. Next base: position 16,380,445 of record CM050219.1, read on the forward strand.
CCAGCAGATGGGGATACAGACCCAGCGTTTGCCCTCTCCAGTCCCCGCTCGAGCCCTGGATGGTCGCCTGTTAGGGCGGATCTCTCACATCACCGACTCCTTGGGGCTGTTGTCCTCAGGGAACCACCAAGAGAGGATCCGCTTCCACCTGCTTCCCTCTCCAGGGGAACCGCTCGTTTTGGGACTTCCCTGGCTCCGACTGCACAACCCCCGCTTGGGTTGGCGAACTGGGACGGTGTTGGAGTGGGGGGTGGAGTGTCACCAAACCTGTCTTCGCTTAGCGGTGCCTGCGTGCCCGTCAGCCTCGCCCCTGGCCCCTCCAGACATTTCCTCTGTCCCTAGCTGTTACCATGACCTACAGCAGGTCTTCAGTAAAGCGAAGACCACATCCCTGCCTCCGCATCGCCCCTATGACTGTGCCATAGACCTGGTTCCTGGATCATCTCCTCCCCGTGGGCGTCTCTATTCTCTTTCTGGTCCCGAGAAACGAGCCATGGAGGAGTACATTTCCGACGCTCTGGCGGCAGGTATCATTCGTCCTTCGTCTTCCACGGCTGGCGCAGGGTTTTTCTTCGTGGGAAAAAAAGATGGATCCCTCCGACCTTGCATAGACTACCGAGGACTGAACGACATTACCGTAAAAAAACGGTACCCTCTGCCACTGCTCTCCACCGCCTTTGAGCTCCTCCAGGGGGCCATGGTCTTTAGCAAGCTAGATCTAAGGAATGCCTATCACTTAGTACGTATCCGGGAGGGCGATGAGTGGAAGACGGCCTTCAATACCCCCAATGGACATTATGAGTATCTCGTCATGCCTTTCGGATTAACCAACGCCCCGGCCGTCTTCCAAGGGCTAGTCAACGACGTGCTGCGGGATATGCTGGACCGTTATGTCTTTGTGTACCTTGACGACATTTTGATCTGTTCCAAGAGTCTGGAAGAACACCGGCAGCACGTCCGACTAGTCCTCAACCGCCTCCTGGAGAACTCGCTTTTCGTCAAAGCTGAGAAATGCGAGTTCCACGTCAAGACCGTGGCTTTCCTGGGGTACATTGTGGCAGAGGGTTCCATCAAGATGGATCCGGCAAAGGTATCTGCTGTCTCCGCCTGGCCCGTCCCCGAGAACCGCAAGCAGCTACAACAGTTTTTGGGGTTTGCGAACTATTACCGACGGTTCATCCGTAACTACAGTGCTGTTGCTGCCCCCCTAACCACACTTACCAGCTCAAAGATCCCTTTCACGTGGACTATGGCCGCTATTGGTGCCTTCTCCGACCTCAGGGCTCGGTTTACGTCTGCTCCCATTTTACAAGTCCCCGATCCTGAACGGCAATTTGTGGTGGAGGTCGACGCTTCGGATGTGGGAGTCGGGGCGGTACTCTCTCAGAGGCGACGGGAGGATGACAAGATGCACCCATGCGCCTTTTTCTCGCGTCGTCTCTCCCCGGCCGAGCGCAACTATGACATAGGGGACCGGGAGCTGCTCGCCGTAAAACTGGCCCTGGAGGAGTGGCGGCACTCTCCTGGGACATCGAAAGGCGGGTACTGAGGGCACTGCAGGACCAACCCGGTCCCAGCGCCTGCCCGGAGGGCAGGTTATATGTTCCTGAGACTCTCCGCTCCCAGGTCCTGCAGTGGGGGCATGCCTCCTGGCGTGTCATCCTGGAACGACCCGCACCAGTCATCTCATCGCTTGGCGATTCTGGTGGCCCGACTTGGAGAGGGAGGTCCGCGAGTACGTCTTAGCCTGCCCGGTCTGTAACCGCAACAAGGCCTCCAACAGACCCCCTGCTGGCCTTCTCCAGCCTCTGCCCGTTCCCTCTCGTCCGTGGTTCCACATCAGCTTGGACTTCGTGACTGGACTGCCTGCATCGGAAGGGAAGACGGTGATCCTTACTATTGTGGACCGATTTAGTAAAATGGCCCACTTCGTCCCACTACCCAAGCTTCCTTCCGCTAAAGAGACCGCGCAGGCAGTCCAGCAACATGTGTTCCGCCTCCACGGCATCCCCGCTGATGTGGTATCTGACCGTGGCCCGCAGTTCACCTCTTCCTTCTGGAAGGAGTTCTGCCGGCTACTGGGGGCCACGGTCAGTCTCACTTCTGGATTTCACCCGCAAGCTAACGGTCAATCGGAACGGGCAAACCAAGAGCTGGAGAAGGCCCTGCGCTGCATGGCCTCTCGGGACCCCCTCTCCTGGTCCAGTCGACTGGTGTGGGTCGAGTACGCCCACAACACACTCACCTGTTCCGCTACCGGGATGTCCCCCTTCCAGTGTGTGTATGGATACCAACCACCGCTATTTCCCAGCCAGGAGGGAGAAGCCTCCTGCCCTTCGGCCCTCGCCAACGCCCGCCACTGCAGACGGACCTGGGCTCGGGCACAGACCGCCCTCAGGAGAGCCGTGGCGGCCTATTCCGCGGGGGCTAATCGATGTCGGACCCCCGCACCGGAGTATCGAGTGGGGCAACGAGTATGGCTGTCCGCCAGGGATCTCCCCATCCGGGTGGAGTCGCGGAAGTTGGCGGCCCGTTTCCTGGGACCATTCATGGTGCAACGCATCATCGGCCCTACTGCTGTCCGGCTCCGACTCCCTACCACCATGAGGGTCCACCCGACCTTCCACGTGTCCCGGATTAAGCCAGTGCGGGTGAGCCCTCATACCCCGGCAGAGCCTCCGCTGCCCGCTCCTCGTCTCATTGATGGGGGTCCCGTCTACACGGTGCGGCGCCTGCTCCGGTCCCGACGGAGGGGGCGGGGTCTCCACTACCTCGTAGATTGGGAGGGGTATGGTCCTGAGGAGAGGTCCTGGATTCCGGCCAGCCAGATCCTGGACCGCTCCCTCATCGCGGAGTTCCACCGAGAGCATCCTGATCAGCCGGCCCTCCGTCGGGGCCGTCCCAGGGGTTCCTCCCAGCCTGTCCGGGCTCCTCCGCCTCTGGCTGCTGCTCCGCCTGCCAGGGGAACCCGGGATGCTCAGGAGGATGCTGCCCTGCTGTCGGACTGGTCCGAGGAGTTCTGATCCCCTGTCTCTCCCCTCCCTCCCACCCGGTTGGTGTTTTCTTTTTCTTTTCTTGGGGCCTTCTGGGGCCGTCCCTTGGGGGGGGGGGGTTCTGTCACGGTTTCGCTCTGGGCTTGGGAATTTCGTATGTGTTTTTTATTGTTACCCACTTACCAGTCTCTTAGGTTCAATCTACCGTGTTTCACTGCACCTGCACTTCCTGGTTTAGACCCTCATTAGATTATCTCTCTCACTCGCTCCCCTCGTTTCACAAGTGCTGTAATCATCCGTCTCACCTGCACTTCCTGGTTTAGACCCTCATTAGATTATCTCTCTCACTCGCTTCCCTCGTTTCACAAGGGCTGTAATCATCCATCTCACCTGCACTTCCTGGTTTGTGATCATCACGAGTTATTCAATCATTCTACTCACCTGCACTCCTCGTTCACGCTTGTTTAGTTTCCCGGGGTTTCCACTACTTATACTCGCCTCTCTCACTCCCTCCTTGTCAGTCCGTCTGTGAACCACGGTGTATTCCCTCGGCAAGCTATTTTGACTCCTGACTTCTCTGCGTCTGTTTGGCTGTGTATTCCCGGTGTTGCTCGTCTCCCGTCTGTTCCTGTGTCCTCCCCTGTCTGTCTGTCAGAATCTCCAGTCCCCCGGTACCGACTTCTGCCTGCCCTCGACTCTGCTCTGCTCTACTGCCCTGGTGAACGACTCTTGCCCGTCCTCGACTCTGCCCTGCTCTACTGCCCTGGTGAACGACTCCTGCCCGTCCTCGACTCTACCCTGCTCTACTGCCCTGGTAACGACTCCTGCCCGGCTGACTCACCTGCCCCTGGTCTCGACCTCCGCCTGCCTTCGACTCTGCTCTGCTCTACTGCCCTGGTAACGACTCCTGCCCGGCTGACTCACCTGCCCCTGGTCTCGACCTCCGCCTACCTTCGACTCTGCTCTGCTCTACTGCCCTGGTAACGACCCCGGCCCGGCTGACTCACCTGCCCCTGGTTTCGCCCCTGGTCCGTCCCTGGTTTTCCCTGATTCTCCAGCCCGCCGGTTGTCTACTCCTGCCCGCCTGCCTGGGTGTCTCGGCGAGCGATTCACCAGTGACTTTTCCGCCCTTCCGGGCTGTTGACTTTCTCCCCATTTTCCCCGAACCCTTAATAAAACTTTGTGTGAAATTATGCTATTGGGTCTGCATCCGCCTGTCTGCTCCCCGTGACAGAGGATTAATTTTATTTTAATGAGCAGAAATACTATTCCAACCAAGCTGAGAAAACTATCAGAAAATTAACCACTTAAAACAATAAGAAACTGAAACAAACAGCACAATGTTTTTGATTGTATATTCTCAAAATAAAAATGAAAACAAACATAAAAAGAAACAGCTTTTGCTTTCATTTCTGAATTACACCAGTTACAAGACACAGCATATGTATCATAGTTTTTTTAATATTATGCACTGTCAGTCTCCAAATGTCAAAGGCCGGGTTTCCCAGTTAAGAACCTTCTTAACGAGTTAAGAAGGCACTTAAGAAGAGGTCGGCTAAGAGGAAGCGTTAAGATAAGAGTGTTTCCCAAACGCCTTCTTAACGCCCTTCTTACCAACGTCTTAAGAACCGTCTTACCTACCTTCTTAACTGAAGCGCAATGAGCAATCGATCTCAGAATGGCCGATTGGAGCGCATAGTTACCACAGTAAAGTCGAGGATTTTAGAGCGCTACTCTAGAATCTTTGGTAAAATGCTCCAAACTGAAGTGGTATAACACGTGGCGTCTGACTGAACTCATCAATAAAATACCGGCTGAAAGTATGACATTTGTCGTCACGACACAAAAACAAAGTGACACATATAATAATACTGAAACAAAGACCAGGGAAATAAAAATGGAAACACAAAATGAAATCAGTATGTCATTTCATTTAATGTGTAGGCGAGAAATTGACGTCCCCTTGTCATGAACGATAGGGAAAAGGGGGAAAACACGATCAGGAAAACTGGACGTACTGCATTAATATCTCCTTGCTTACTGTCACATTGCTTTACCTGCCTGAGGGGGGTGCTGTTTTCACTGTTTTGACGCTAAGAAGGGTGTTAAGATTGGGTTCAGAACTTCTTAGAGATCCTTCTTAACGGCAGGTCTTCTTAGGCTAAGAAGCATTTTGGGAAACGCGGTTGCTTCTTACGGGAGCCTTAAGAAGGGCCTTAAGAAGTTCTTAGCGCTAAGAACTTCTTTACTGCATTTGGGAAACCCGGCCAATGGCTATTACAGAATTGTTATTTTATACAACTACTGCTTACGGTTCACTGGTTTGCTTAAACTGATGGTCTGTCCAATGTGCTGTCTTGTTGTTTACTGTATATAGGCCCTTTTTTGTTTATCTCTCATTTCAATTTTAACTAGAAAAGCACTCCAAATTTAAAAATTGTTCTATAAACGAATTTGTGCAACAAAGAAGTTAATTTTTCCGTTCCTTTTTCTGTGCAGAGAATTTAGCTTTTTGCTGTGTTCATCTAGGCAGTATACGTTTCTTCAGGTTGTTGCCCTATAAAGACCATTAGTAATAGATTAACCTGTATAGCTAAGTTAATGTTGTGTGTACCATTGGCATTTTTGTACGATTATGCAAATGTTGTATGTAAGCATATAACCTGTTATTGTAGACAGCCTCTGATTTGACCTTCTGTGCCACTGTCAGTCAGGCTACCATGAAGTCCTGGTTGATTGCATCCGTCTGGTTGGCTATTGTCTTTGCCTGGTGGACAGGGATTGGCTGATTGTCAATTAGCTTCACCTGGCTTCTGTTCCGGATGACCCGGATTAACTGCCTGAAGGCTCTGTGTTCTCTCTGTGTTCTCCCTCATTCTGCCATTGCTCTTACTGTACACACACACACACACACACACACACACACACACACACACACACACACACACACACACACACACACACATGACACCCAGACATCCCTGACACTCTACAATGTTGCTTACTGCCTGTGTTTCTACCTCAGTTGAAACAGCTAACCCCAGACTTTGGACTTACTGATCTTCTTTTTGTGTTAAATAAAAGAAAAGTTGTTGGTACAGCAAGTCCTGAAGTAACTGTATTTTTGAAAACAGGGTTGATTCATAAAAGTTTTTTTATAACCCTGAAAGAAATTATTTAGATGTGTGCCGAGGTTATTAGCCTATGCAGGTGTGTGGCAGTGATGTGGTTATGCTAAATCTGAACTATTACCTGCTATATGTTCATGTTCAGATGTCCTGTAATTCATGCAGTGACAGTGGCCAAAAGCTTTGATAGTATGTAGGATTTAGGAACATCTAGTGGCAAGATTGCTGATTGTAAATAACTCAATACTTCCTCTCCAATGAGATATGAAGGGGTACAGTGGCCTTGAGGTTCCACTAAAATAAACAAGGGCCCTCAGCAGTGTCAGTGGTTTGGACTGTATTTGTATACAGACTGTATCTGTATCTGATCTACCATAGAAACAAGGATCTGTACCTGATCTACCATAGAAACAAAGTGGCACAAGATGTTGTGCATGTCTGGAAGACTTGCAGCAGTCCTTGTGGATGTAAGGAGCTCATTCTAAATAACCAAAAACACATTCGGTAGGCTACAAGTTCATAAAAAACATTAATAATACTATGTCTCAGTTCTGTTAATAGATTACGCTAATGACCCCATTCAAAACTTCCAAACATGTTAATGAAGTCACCATGACAACTTGATGCTTTTCAAATGCGGGTTTTATTTTTTGTCTGCAAGGTAGTCGACCCTTATATCATATCACATATTTAAACAAATGAGTGGATCCAACATCCAACAGAGGTCACTGTCACATCTCATTGACTCTCATGCTGGGGTGGGTCCACATGTTGTGACACAGGCACTGGTGCTGCTGTGTACACACTTGGCTATGATGGGTCACCGCTGAAGCAAGGGGCTTATACCTCAGCCACAGGAGCTTTCAGGAAGTCGTAGCAAGGACACCAGAAGCGGACTTTGTAGTCCCTGCACTTCTGCTTTGGCAGATTCATGCACGCAAATCCAACCGTCGGAGAGTAGCTACACAGGAAGGGATGAGGGGAAGAATAAGTCACTGTCACCACAGCGATAAACAGTTCGTGCTGAAATTCGGCTTTAGCACAATGATTTAAAATCCAATTTCTTTGCTTATAAACATGAATTATGCTTACCTCTTTTGCTAATCTGTTTACATGTACAATGACTATCTAAATAGTTTTTATTGAAAAATTCTAATTATCTGTTTTTAAACTGAAACAAAAAAATTCTTGTTTTAAATTCATATATACATTTATGCTCACTTTTCCAACGTACACTGCAGGCAGTATAAATAGATGTGCACAATATGCAAAAGTATGCAGTATGATAAAGTATACACTAAATAAATAACCATTGGCCAAGTAACATTTCAAACTTTGAAAAAAAAATAAGCATGATGAGTTTCTTACTGGATGAACTGCTGGCCGGTCTGGGAGGCAGGAGTGTCGGTGTCCACAGTCCTGCTCTCGATGGCGGTGGGCCTGGGGCAGATACCATCGCCAGGGTTTTCTTGCCGCAGAAGCGCCAACGTCTCCCAGTCCCCAGTGCCAGTGGGATTGTCACGGTCATACCACTTTGTCCAGCACACTGCGCATAACAGGACAGTAATTTGTATATAAAAATCTGTGATGTCTGCTAGCAGCGCACTGACTCTTAAAAAAGTGTATTGGGATTAGAACTGCGTTGTGGTCCTTCCTGTGTGAATGAAGTCTTTAGTGCCTTGAAGGGAGTTTGTCTTGCATCCAGGAAGCCACAACACAACACAGAACATTCAAATACACAGCAGTACATAGTGAAAAGAAAAAAACAAAACATTACTACATTAAAGACACTAAAGACATTGAAAACATTAAGACATTAATGTTGGGCAGCTGTGGTCTAGCAGTTAGGGGGTTGGTCTTGGGATCAGAGGGTCGCAGGTTCAAATCCCACCCTGTCTATGGCTGAAATGCCCTTGAGCAAGGCATCTAACCCCACACTGCTTCAGGAGTAACTGAAACACTGTAACTGAAACCCTGTACTTAAATAACTGTAAGTTGCCCTGGATAAGAGCGTCAGGTAAGTGTAATGAAATAAAAGTACACAGCAGTCTCAGGCTTGATAAAATAAAAATAAATAGGCTTATAAAAGCAGCACTAACATTCAAAGTATAAATGATCAAGTGCCTAAAATGAATGAACTATCTGGCTGTATTTAAGCTGTGAAGTAACTTTGTGGTCTTAACTGGTGTTTAGGTGTATAGGCTAGACTTGTGCGCATGGGTCCACATACTTTTCTGTTTGCCACAAAACGGAGGACTGCAGACGAAGCGAACTTTGTAATCTCGGCAGAGGCATGTCTCCTGATCATCGTTGTTGCAGATGAAGCCAGTGATGTGATCCCTCCTGTGACCCACACACACACACATATATATATATATATATAACACACCATGACCTCCAGTAGAGTACTGTTACTGAACTCATAAGCATGACATAAATGTCTACCGGGTAATACAATATCTACATTCATGTGAGTCATATGGTTGTGACCAACGGGAGACGTTCATATGCTTTCTTCAGTAATAAGGTCTCCACAAGCTGGGCTATATCATCCAGATTAGACAATAGCGTGACACTGATATTACAGTTTTTACCAACTGCTTACACACTTCTGAGCCGCCTTGTCAAATGCTACGCACAAGCTGCCACTTAAGGTGATCAATCCTTAGCGTGTGTCTAGTATCCAATTAGTTCATTTTGCCCTCTAAGAAAGTCCTAATTTGGTAGAAGTGATGAAGTGATGGTGAAAATAAAATAAAAAATGAATACTAAAAAAAAAACACACTCACGCGGCAAAGGTGTTGCCCGCATCCTCCAGGCTAATGCCATCCACAGTTGCCACCTCGATGGCGGTGGGGTTTGGGCACATGTCCTTAGGGCGACACCTCCTCAGGCTGCTGATGGTCTCCCAGTCTCCACTTCCTGTTGGGTTGTCACAGTCCAGCCAGTCTGTCCAGCACTCTGATAGACAGCAAATAACACTGATGTTCAGAAGGGCACAGGACAAAAATCTTTAGATATCTGATATCTCTTTAAATATCTTCAGATATAAAGTTTTACGTAAGCAATGCAGACAGTCATACATCTTACCAACAAACACGCAGTCACACACACACACACACACACACACACACACACACACACACACATGCTTAGTGCTTATTGTACTTACTGATATCTCCAACATCTGCCAGAGAAAAGAAAAGAGAGCTTTCACGTTAATATAAATATGTAAATAAATAAAAAATATATAAATTAAATACAAGCTTGTACGCAGTTAACTGGTGCCGTAAACAGCAAGATAGCAGAACTATACATATGTTTTCAGGTTTTTATATTCAGGAATCCAGTTCCATAAGTAAAAGAGCATTCATTCACTTAAAGGTGCCATCACCGATTTTAAGTGTTGTGTAAACAGTTTTTATTGCACTGAAATGAATAAATAGATAAATAAATAAATACTCTTTTACTCTGTGAACTGGAAATAATTGATGTGGCCTGTCCCCCTGGCAATTGTAAGGACTACTAACGTAGTTCGATTCGTCTATAGTCTGAAGGAAAGCTTTCATTTCAGCACATATGAACCTAAATGTTCCAAGGAAATTGGTTTCCACAAAGTTTCCCAGTGAAGTAAGTAAGTAAGTAAGTTCCATTTTTTTTTTCAATTAATTCTAAAATTACTTTTGTTGGACAAATGTGTCTGCTAAGAAATGTTAAACATAGACACAAATGTAAACAAATGCAGTATCAACCATTGCCACTGAAAGCACCTTTAAATGTGTATATTGCTAAAGATCAAAACTATCAAATCAACTATTTATGCGAACAATGGCAAGGCTACTCCAGTGCAGAGCAAGTGGCTGCTAGCCAGAGCACACCATGGAGGTACATACAGGTGGGTTTTAAAAGCCCAGCCTCTTCATCTGTCGCTCTCACGTCCTGTGCCAAAGGCATGGTGGCCAAACCACACACCACCTGGAAGAAAACAGTCGTTGCCTGAGTCAAACTTAAAAAGCACAAACAGCTTACAGCTTTTCCTGTTTTCACTGAAAACTTAAAAAGACGGCTGAATTTGCATGATCTCAAAGTGTTTGCATTGTTTAGCGATAAACCCGATTAGCAGGCCTGCCCAGAGAGACAGCTGAGCCCCTGAAAAGATCCAATTATTGGGCACCCCTCTGCCAAAATAACCCTATGGTGCACTCGAACGATGCAGGTTAATTCCTAGACCATACACTTGAACAATACAGGTTTCGATCCTAGATCATACACTCGAACGATGCAGGTTCATCCCTAGACCATACACTTGAACAATGTACCCTAACTCTTCACATTTGGCATCTCTGCTAACTGACCTCCCAAAGTTCGAAACCATTGCTGCCAACCCTCTTTCCACTGTCTATCTTATGTGCTTTCTTCTCATTTCTAGTGTAGTTGTGAAGCACCTTTGAATACCTTCAAAAGTGCTCAATATATTGCATGTATAATTATTATTAGAAGTAGTTGTAGTTGTAGTATTAGTACAGGTAGTAGTTATAGTAGTAGTGGTAGTCATAGTAGTTGTAATAGTAGTAGTAGTAGTAGTAGTAGTAGTAGTAGTAATACTTGTTTTTGTAGTATTCATAGTAGTAATAGTATAGAAACAGGGTCCTAGATTGTTTTTAAACAACAGTGTTGTGCTAATGACAGGATGACACCGCAAGGACAAGAGAAGTTCCATACCAGCAAGATTATGGCATAAGACATAACCGGTGTGGTTTCAGGTTTCCCCTAAAATAAAAGACAGTGTAGAACGTTAAATGTTAGAAAATCCTTGACTGTAACCATGCCATAGCATGAGAATGTCCATAAATGTATTCATATTCTTGTTACTTGATATTTGAAAAATGAGACACAATAACACTGTATTGTATTACTGTAGTTACACATAAAACACTGAACACAGCTAACATATTATTCACAATAGAGAAATATTATTCAGTGTGTCCTTCCTTGACAATGCCATTTAACATTTGGTCGTACAGTAATGTATCAAAAACATTTCTTACCTGCTTCTTTAGTCTAAAATAAAAGTTAGACTAAGGCTCACACAGTTACCTGAAACAGAGAAGAAGAGAATTGTGCCCAAAAGAAATTGTGCTTGTTATATATATACAGACAACATAATCACAAGTCTGTGTGTGTGTGTGTGTGTGTGTGTGTGTGTGTGTGTGTGTGTGTGTGTGTGTGTGTGTGTGCGCGTGTGTGTGCGTGTGTGTGTGTGAAAATGTGGGACGTGACCCTGGGCGGATCTAGAAAAATATTTATTGGGTGGTTCACAGTGTATCTTACATTGTCTTACAGAGTATTGTTAGGTGTTTCGCACAAATTGTTTTCATTTGAATGAACACTTAATGAGACACCTCCGAGGTGTGCAGGCCTTCCCTAGTCTTCGTGTTTCCTTACACTTTACCGGAAGACACTTCGAGGAATTTTTTCAACCCACACGCTCAAGGCTGGGTTCTAGGAAACTGCACCCATTGTAATTACACAATACAATAATGGGCAGAAATTCAGCTTCTGCTACCACACGCTCATAAAAATGTCTCATCTGTCACCTGCATAAAGATGTCACCTGCACAGGTAAGGTGTGTGTGGCTAGATACACCAGTTTGTTCAGTTTTAGGTAATTATTCATTCCAACCCATCCCATAGGGCAGGGTATCTAAAGGCACTAACATAGGTTGGGTTCTAAGAATCTGAAATGAACACTGTACAGAACAGCACGGTCACATGGACGAAACGTGTAAAGTAAGTAACGAAAGGTGTAGACCTATGAAGAGGGACACAAGGAGAACTGTTCTGTAGTGCTGCTAGTGCTCGGCCTGTTTTGGTTCCAGCACTGTAGTCGAATTTCTAATATTAGCAACGACAATAAGACATACTACAGGAGCAAGGTGAACTGCCTGGTCAAGTGGTGCAGTTGCTACTCTGCATTGCAGGTGATCCCACCCACCTGTCCAATAGCTTTTTCAGTCTGCTGCCATCAGGAAGGAGACTGAAGAGTCTCCGGGCCAGGACCAGCAGACTGACAGACAGCTTCGTCCACCAAGCTGTCAGGATGCTGAACTCTCTCCCAGCCCAGCCCACCCTGCCCCCCTCTGACCCCCGCCCACACAAACTCTGAACCTGTGGGCCTATGAAGCACTGCAATTTCAAATCCTGTGTATGACCTGTACATACGGTACAGCTGACTTTGACTTTGATAAATCTCCGGACAGAGTTCATCTGAGGAATGTCTGGGAATGTCTGGTAAAAAAACACACATGAATTAGAGAAATGTGTGATTGTGTGTTATTAACATGCCTGCATTTGTGTGTGTGGGTGTGTGTCTGTCATTATCACCAACACCTCTTTAAGCTGATAATTAATTAATAATTAATATAATTATTAATTAAATAATGAAATTGCAGCCAAAGGCCCTAAATGCAGCATACACCTAAATGAAGTATGCTGTAGAGTCACACTGTCACACTGGTTATTCTTGTCAGCACTTATTATTATTATTATTATTATTATTATTAGTGAAAGTCCCATTTTGTGATGTCATCACATAGCACAGCACAGCACACAGTGTACACAACGAAATTCACCTCTGCATTTAACACATCACACACTCATGTGCAGGGGGCAGCCATGACAACAGTGCCCGGGGAGCAGTGCTTGGGGATGGTACCATGCTCAGGGTACCTCAGTGGCGCTGCTGGCGAAACTGCGGTCACAGGTCCAATACCTTAACTGCTAGGCCACCACAGCCCTTATTATTATTATTATTATTATTATTATTATTATTATTATTATTATTATTGTAGCAACGTGGGGCTCTTTGCGTGACGCGGTGTCAAAGGGTGCACTCTTTCCTCACATTGGGGTTGACGACGATCTCCATGTCGGTGGTATTCTGCTCCTGCAACCTCTTGACGGTTGCCAGAGAGATCCACAGATTGTTGGTGTTGAAAATCTGGAACTTGGAGCTGGAATTGAACTTGTCCATGTGGGCCTTGGGCACCTGGGCGATCTTCAGTAGCCTCAACTTCCCCTCGTACTGGAAAAATGTGCCACTCTGTGTACACAGAGATAACAGACAGCTTGATGAATTTATGATAGACATGACAAGCTTAACTTATATAGCCTGTTTTATGTTCACAAAGACAGGTCAAAGTGCTGTACATAAACGTCATGAAGAATAATGTTTGTAGAAATGCATAGAAAATGTATCAAATTGCATAAAAAGGGGATAGACTGCATTTCCATATATCAGAGACATAGACGTAAACACTCACAGTATGTTTCGTGTTAATATGTCAACTTTTGACAGAGATACAAGGTGATGTTCTGTTCGAGTTCAGAAAGGGTTTGTTTACCTTTGTACCCTGGAATGTCTCCCTTTCTCTTTAATATGACATACACAAAGTATCGTTTTCTGTCTCTGACTGGAATGTCTTAAACATGGTTAAATGTCCTGATGTGGTTTGTGCCCTGACATCTCTCCTCTTCTTTTAACACGTTTTTACCTCATTCAGTGAAAAATGGCTTCTCTTCACAGCTCTGCCTCTAATGTCTGGAGTGGAGCAGAGTATTATGAAATCATCAGCCTGAGTGTTCCACTATTCATTCCAATGGGACTAGTAGCTGAGATATAAAATAGGTGAATGTTGAAAAATAAAAATAAACCCTACCTAAGAAGAACAATAAGTGTGCTCCCAGAGCCAACTTAACTAGGAATACGGTCTACTAAGAGACTTACATCCAGTACTCAAAACCCAATCCTGTGTGCTTGATGGAAATAACTGTAATCTTTACCTTCTTTTCTGAACAAATAGCTTATAATAGCACTTAGTTATTTATGTAAGTGCAGGAGGGTAGTGTTGGATATCTTTGGAAAGCTCGGTTTCTGCTTTGTCATTTGGTATGTGTGTTGTGACTGTGGGATGCAGTTTTGCAAATAATTGAAATAATAATAAGAGTTCATAAGAAATGTATATTATTATTTTGTAGCTATACATATTACATCTTCGTTTATAACGCCATCACTTTAGTGCAGGAAGAGAGTGTTTGGTCGGAAGCTGTCGGAAAGCTCAGTTTTGCTGTTGTTGTTGATCGTATGGGTAGCATCTCAGAATGATGCACCATTCTGAAGTAACATAACAGAGAAGAATGGGTGTGATGCTTAAAACTCTTCATTGCTCCTTGGGGTGGGGAGGAGGTGTAATGTCACGTCATCTCATAAAACCCATATCACTTAATTAACAACTGAAAAAAATATATATATATATTTATTTATATTTTACAAACAAATAAAAAAAACAAATAATAAAATATAGCCTATATATTTATTTTATTATTTATTTATATATATATATATATACACATTTTAGGGTGCAGTTTATTTGTGTTGTGGATCTTGGTCCAGTCCTCCCATAACACATAAGACTGTGCGTAGGGCACCAAGTGTTTGAGGGGGCCATTCATTTACCCACCAGCCGCCACTGGGGTACACAGTTGGTCTCCCACCAAGGGTGCTGTCATAAACACAACATAGGCTATCCATAACATCCCCCACCCCTGCTGGTTTTCCTTTTTTTAACAACTCGACTACTGGTGTGAACATGGGAACAAAGAGCCACACACACACACACACACACACACACACACCTCATCACCACAGCTATGCTGCTCACCCCTTTCAGTGTGTCAAGATTCTCACTATTAGCACTTTCAGCCACACACTCTCTGTCTCTCTCTCTCACACACATGCACGCACGCTTACACACACACAAACACACTCACACACATGCAGGTGGAGGTGTCTTTTTAGGATCCCAGCTGCGTTGACACATTATAAAACAGAATGGATACTCTATACTGCCCTAAAAAGGCAACATGCAGTAACTACTCAAACACTGAGCCTAAGACAAATGCCTTCAAAGTTGTCATACTGCCCAGTCAAACATAGTAACATTGGTGATGCCTCTATTGTACTTTCTCATTAGGAAGAAGCAAGATATTTAGTCACAGGACAAAGGAGGTGTTATAAAGGCAATTTCCAGTCTAAACCCATTTTTGACAAACTATTACTGCCTTTTGGCTTTGTAGGGTAGGTAGTATAGTAATCCAAACCGCTGATTAATTTGGATGAAAGGACAAACTGCCAAAAAGTGTCACTAGGAATTGTGTTCTTTAGCAAAAGTCACACTTTAGATTCTGTGCTGTCATGTAAAAGCAGCTGTAAATTAACTGTGAGGTCTGCATACACGCACCTTGCTTCTGTAATATTTCAGTGATGTAGCATTTTGGTAACATCCTCACAATTTTTATGCAAGTCTGACATGATTTCTAACCATCACGCATTGCTTTCGACCCAGAATGCATCACTGGCTGCAGTCTGCTGCAGCTGGCTTGATTAAAGTCAAAAACACTGATTGTCTTAGATAACAAGGAATTGATATTGAAAAAGATGGGGAATTTACATTCCCTCAAATTGCAATGAAATATAACCAAATTATAGTAACATTACAAGATGCACAGGAAACTGTGTAAATAAGAGTTTTACAGGCAAGAGAATACACAAAGTTGTGAAATAAAAAATAATTTATTGACAACTGTCCTAAACAGCACAGTTTGGTAACAATTCAGTTATCAACAAAATAAATAATACAGCTGTGAAATAAAAATTTGTCATATGCCGCAATATAGGGACTCATATATGATATATACACTTTGTACAAAGAAATAAATTAGGAAATATATTATGAATCGATCTGCTTTGCATTATATGTCATCAGTTTGTTTCTTTCTTGTCCTCCTCGTCACTGTCTTCGCCCTCGTCACTACTGGAGTCTGCGTAAGGGCAGATGGTCGCTTGCACCGGGTAATTCCGGAGTAGGGCCTCGGCCTCCTGATACAGATAGTCGAAGCAACGCGATTTCGGCCAGAACAACCTACCGGAGTAAATTAACATTCGTGTTAAACTTTAAAGTAACAACAATAGCAGACTAACTTTGGTAATTTGAGGGTGAGAGTATTGTACAGTAACTGCAACACTGAAACATATAGACTTACTTTACGGGGTGCACGACTCTGCTGGGTTTCTTGGCCAGTGTAGCAGTGGTCTTGGTGTGCGCCTAAAACAAAAAGAAAACATGAGCATACAAGCACACAAGAAAGCAAAATAGACAGCTGGTGTGAGCGCTATGCTAAAAACGAAACATTCATTATTTCTCTTTAGCTGTATCCGATGGTCATCAGTCAATTTAGTAATAGTCAATCATTTTGAACTACACTGTTGTATCGTTAGAGAGTATTTTTGTCTTTGGATAGTATTCAAAGTAGCTCTTCTAAGCATTGAAATCAGTTAACTTACCGAAAAAGAGCCTGTCTTTCGCCCACACTTCTGTCGTGTCCATGGTCTCCAGAACAGCGCGCGCTCTTGCAAACAGCTTTTATTCGTGTATGGAGTGAGTCCTAAACGGGGGATGCGGCTAACTTCCAAAACTCCACTCTGGCAGGTAAAGTGTTCCATCGTTCCTGCGAGCTTGGTGCACGTCTCTTCAACCTCTGTGACAAAGGATGCCCACGAGCTGGAGCAACTTGCATTTTATACGGAAAACTCAGCTCGTGCAATTGTGCCTTGACACCTTCACATTCCCGGGCTGGCGACGCGTGCTATCTTGTGTGTGCCACAAACGGGGGTGTGTTGAGGTGTCAACTGCGCAAATGGCCACAAGCCTCTTCAGACGTGCACTAAAGGAGTATACACATAAAGCAAGGCTGTGATGTTATGGTTATATGCCGTGTTTGTTGGGGTTATTTTACAAATGAGACAGAGATTTAATTGATTATGAATGGGATTACAAGTTTGTGGGGAGGAAATTTGTGGCTTTCCAGTAAGAGTCGGGCTGATGTGCTGTACTTCTGGTTTTTATGCTTCAGTTTTCAAGTAAAGTTAAATAGCTGTAGTGTGGGATGTGCTTTTGTAGTCTTGACATGTTCTTGTTTTCATGAGTGTGTCAACCTGGGAACCAAATGTCCGCACCTATGCTGCTCCACACACACACACACACACACACACACACACACACACACAAACCTTATCGACCCAGCCCTGCCACTCACCACTCAGTGCGTCAAGATTCTCACTGTCTATTACCACCTATTAGTGTTTGTGTGTGTGTGTGTGTGTGTGTGTGTGTGCGTGTGTGTGTGTGTGAGAGAGAGAGAGGCCATGTGTGGGTATATATGAGAAAAAAGTAAAAAGGCATCTACCAAGTCATTGTAAAAGATGTTGTACCCCCTCGCTATGTCACTCACTCCTGTGTGTGTGTGTGTGTGTGTGTGTGTGTGTGTGTGTTAGCGCATGTGTGCTTGCGTGTGTGTGTGCTAAAGTGCGAATCTCGACACGTTAAAAGACTGGAGCAGCATAGGTGTGGCAGTGAGGTGTGTGTGTGGCTCGTGGTTCCCATGTTCACACACTTACGACCCCGTGTGCTGAACTCTGACCTCTCTCAGTCTGGAGAACACTTTGGGTCATGTGACTATAAGTGAACAGTCACAAAACACACAGGAAAAAAACTACAGGATGTTCAGATAGTAACTGTGCACTTACTAACAGCAGAGATGGTTGATCTATAAGGCATGTTTAAATGTAGACTACGGAGGGGAATAGGGTTGGAAAATATAGGGTGGGCCATAATGACGGGACACATTTTCAATGCTAGTATTTTGGATTATAAAAATTACATAGGGTATCAAATTTACGTACAGTATTTATTATATATTTTGATATGTATTTGCACAAATATGCTACAATGATGGCAGACACTCCCAAAACACAGACAAACAGAGAGACAGGAAGAAACATAATATGTTATATTATATAACAATTATATTATATAACAATTATATAATATATAACATATATATTATTATATTATAATAAGTCTGTGTGTGTGTTTGTGTTTTGGGGATTTTATTATGACCATTAAATCTCTTTAATTCCACCATTGCGCAAGACCAGAAAATCACACACACTCACATGCACACACACACACAACACACACACACTCAGACACAACACACTACACTCACACACAAAACGTCTTTCATACATCCTGTAACACACACACACACCAGCTTCTGCAGAGATAAGGGCAGGAGGAGCTTTGGTAGAATGAGGCCCACGGAAGAAGCTGGAACTCAGTGCTGACACAGAGCTCATCATGGACGCAGCACTGCACCTGACTGCTTCTCTCCTGCTGTTTGTCACCGACAGTGCCCACCTCCACTCAGCTCCCAAACTCACATTTGGGCTCCAAGGAGGAAACGCTACTTTTCGGGGAAAGGCCTGGATAGACCATTCTGGCCAAGGCAGTCAGTTAGCATGGGTGTTTTACAGGGTTTTTGGAGATGGGGATCTGCTGCTGGTGAACTGCACGCAGTCACATCTTCCAAAGCCAGCCGGCTACAGCGGCAGTGGCCACTGTGATTATGGTTTCGGCTTTGAAATGACCAACCTGACGATGTCACACAGCGGAGACTACAGGGTTGACGGCTGGAGAGGAGGAAACGTCGAACTCAGCGAAAACTTCACCCTAGCGGTCTGCGCACAAGGCGATGAACGTGGAACCCAGGAGGAGGTGGCCTACGATGCCCGTGTTGTACTGTGCAAGCTGGGGGCCGGTCTGGGCAATGGGAGCAGCCTGCAGGTACATGTGTTTTATGTCGATTCGCCCAAGCTGATCCTGGACAGCAACTATTCACTGGATCCCCTCTCAGAGGACCTAAAGGGCAAACTGAATGTCGACCTCAACAACTCCCTGGTCACAGTGTACGGGAATCCCAATCGTATATTCTATTGCACAATGTGGAAAGGAGATCAGTGCCAAAGTTATACAAAAAAGAGTTTTGAGATTCTGCAGCAAAATGTTTTTGCTCATGAAAAGGACAACTTGACTCTTCCTTGCATTGTAAAAGGTCAGCTGCGAAACCATATGCAATGGTACACTCCGGATGGATATTTTAACAGCAAGAATGCGCAAAGCAACGAACAGAAGACAATGCACATGCTAAATGGGACCCAGACAGGAGACTACTCGCTCGTCATTTCCCCCGTGTCTGCACAACACTCTGGACATTTTACCTGCCAGGGCAGGTCCACAGTAACAGAATTGCTTCTCTATGTTTGCTCCCAACTCCCCCCCTTGACTGTGATGTTTTCTCATGGTGAAAGCGTCCGCCTGGTAACGGAGCCCTTCAGTGACTCTTGGCGTGGTGTCCAGTGGTACCGTGAGAAGGTTCTGGAAGAACAGGTTCTGATTGCCGACATGACCAGAGCACATGTGCAGCTCCGTGATGATCTGGGCGGCAGAGCAAGCGTGCTTCAGTTCTCAAACAAATCCTCTCTTTTCATAGCCAACATCTCAGCAGAGGACAGCGGGCTGTACACGTGGAGAGTGTATGGACGGCACATAGTGAGAGTGCAAGGAATTTTTTGGTTTTGCTCTGAGAGAACCATCCAACTTCTGTACAGGGATCCGTTTGGGGTGGACTCCCTGTTCTACAAAGTGTACACTTCCCTCGTGGGGGGTGTGCTGCTGGGGCAGGTGGTTGCTGTCCTCTACTTCACCCTGAGGAGGAGACGGGGAGAGCAGACCTCTGGACATCAGGTCACAGTGGGCCAGCGGACCAGGGAGGAAGATGCCAATGATGACGTAGAGGTGGCAGAGGACAGCGTCTGAGCTCAACGGGCTTCTCTCTGTGGTGTTTGCTGTGGCTGTTTATCAAAGGACCTGAACTTGACACGCTTGCCTTTACTGTCTCTGCTTTAGCTGCAGAATAAAAAGCTATGTTTTTCTTTTTCAGTCACTTTATTTCACTTTATTTAGATGCTCCTATAGACTGTCTGCAGATACTGAGATTATTCATAAACGATCTGTTGAAACTCTTCGTCTTGTTGAGGTTAGGGTTAGACACACAAACACACAAACACACACACACACACACATGCGCGTGCGCGCACATACGCACACAAATTCAGAAGGTGACAGACCTGAATGGGGACACATTTTTATCCTAATGGGGACCCATCTTATTGACTCCCATAATGTCATTACATTTTTTACTATTTACTATTAACGGTTTGATAAAGCTGTGCATTTGACCGCATGTTTAATAAAAAGACTTTGCTGAAGCCACTTTGCTGTGATTTATTGTATTATAGGCTTAATAACAATTATTTTATTAGCCTATTTATTGCCGGTACATTTTCGAAATGTTAAGTATTGTGGAGTCATGCTGGACATTTAGTCCAGATAGAAAAACGTCTAGCATAACCTTTACTCATTTACACTTGTTTTAAAGCCTAATAAACAATTTATGCTCAAAAGTTTTTTCCTTTTTGGCTACTCTTATGATCCAGCAATTTTCGGCACAATTTGACCTTTCGCAATTAGTCTGCTTACCACCACGTCCTGTTTAACCACTAGAGTTGCACACAGAATGCGCATTTCCTTTTATGACCTGGTGTGTCTGCATGATGTGGAGGAGAGATAAAGACAGGAAGAGAGAGAGAGACAGATTGTATCTATGCGAGTATGATGGAGTGGCGGACTAATAAAACGTTCTGCCTCTGATCCATATCTGTGCAGTATCTCTAAGGCTACATGCTCTCCAAAGCAGGCACGCACACTAAGACATGATGCATACACACACACACACACACACACACACACACACACACATATATATATATATACAAACATACATACAGCTCTGGAAAAAATTAGGAGACCACTCTAAAATCAGTTTCTCGGATTTAACTATTTATAAGTATATGTGTGAGTAAAGTGAACATTTTTGTTTTATTCTGTAAACTACTGACAACATTCTCCCAAATTCCTGATTTTAGGAAAATTTGTAGTGGTCTGGTCATTTTTATCCAGAGCTATATATACACAACTAACTTAGTCAGTCATCCCCAAATTATTTACCAGTCTGCGTACAATATGCGTATATTAGTTCATTTTAGTATATAAGTTCATTTGTGTTCTGGATCTAGGGCCAATCACTTGCACATGATAAATGTTTATTTTTGGAGACATTTGGCATAACTGTTTATTTATCTGTAAGTCAAAATGGCCCTGCATGGATGAGTTCATGTTTGTCGGGCTAATCTATGCATGTGTGTGTGTGTGTTGTGGGGACAGGGAGTTGGGGTGTTAATGTGAGTAAGTGTGTGAATTAACACCACAACTGCGACAGAGGCTCACACCCTTCCTTGGGAACTTAATCCGAGGTGAGCACACCCTTTAAGAATGACAAAGGTCAGGGTTCATAGGTCAGGGTTACACGCATTTTGAAATGATGTTGATTACTTAAGTTTGAAAGATAAATAAAACAAAATTTTCGTCCTTGGAACAGTTTTTTTCCTGATCTTTACCAGCAGGGGTGCTGTTAAACATTTTCCCCCCATAACAAAATATTACCACCTACGCCAAAGAGGTTATGTTTTTGCTGGCGTTTGTTAGTTAATACTTTTACGCAAAAAGTAATGAATGGATTTGCATGACATTTTCTGGACCGATGTAAAAATGATTCGATTTTAGTGATGATTTGTGCATTGTTCCTCTGGTGCAAGCGTTCAGGGACACAACTATCAGGATGCAACTCGACAGCTTCTATTACAACTTGTCGTAGGAAATTCACCTTCCTATATTCACTGCATCCCTGCTGGTCATAGCTGTCCATTACAATTTGGATTGGAAAAGAGCATGCTTTAAAGGTGTACTTGCATCGTATTTTCATTCTCTTTTGTTCTAGTTTGGTGGAGGAGATGGAGCAGGGAGAATGACAGGTTCTCGGTTATGCTAGTCACAGGCTACAATCATTCAAAGCTCATTCGGTCATAGCAAGCCAAATAGAAGATTTAAACGTTCTAAACAAACACACATACTTACCCATACTTTGCTAAGTGAATGTGTGCTGCAACTAGACTTCTCTGGTAATCACAACTGTGGCATGGCTTTTTCTAATTAACAAACTTACGTCACTTTGTTGGTCTTTTTCTTATTCACTCATTTTTCCGCTTACTTTCTTTCATTGACTAATGGAGGCAATCAGGGTAGAAGAACATTTTCACGTGCAGCATGCATATGCAACTCGGGGTGACCTATCATATGTCAAAAGAGCAAGTACTAAACGGTTTCTCGTGGAAGTACTCTTTTAATATAAGGCATGCTTTGGTGGAGGTCTGCGCTCTCTGAGACTCTTTCTAACCAAAGTCTAATCGTTTGTTCATTGGCCCATTTCCAACCTTCTCTGAAAATGTCATGCAAATCTGTTCATAACTTTTTTGCATGAAATTGCTTACTAAAAAACAGACAAACACTGGCAAATATAACCTCCTTGGTGGAGGTGATAATAATGCTGATCATTACTGTTGAATCAGAGGGCCCTATGTAACACACACATACACACACACACACAATGTGCATTAAATTATGCTACGTGAATGTGGTATCATCCATAATTCCTTATTTATCACTATTTTCTGTGTTAGAATATAGTAGAATAGAATAGAATAGAATAGAATAGAATATGTCTTTATTGTCATTGACAGAGAAACAATTTTATGATAGCCTTCAAAATACTTTCTTTTGGGAATGAGTCATGATAAGTTGTTGTTAAACACGAATAAATCTGTGTAAATGTGATGTTTGGTAAAAGTCCCCCTCTTGAATAAATCTCGAGTTCTGTTCTAGGTCAGTGCATGGCCACGAGCAGGACCTGGATGGAGGCCTGTGATTGGTTGGTGTCTCCCATGTGTGGGTGCTGAGGGTAATGAGGTGTGTAGAGTTACGCCAGAGTAGTGATAAAGCTCACACTTCCACACGGGAACCACAGCACTGGATAAGGGGCTAACCAGTGAGGACGACTGAGGTCAGAGTTCACAAGAAAAGGTCATGTTGCGTATTTGTGGTGGTAAGTGTAGAACATGCTGTACGTACACACACACACACACACACACACACACACACACACACACACACACACAAACACACACACACAAACACGCATACATACCTACACATGCTTTTATACATACACATACACATACATACACATGCATGCATACATACATACATACATACATACATACATACATACATACATACATACATGCATACATACTTACACAGATTCTCGTCTTATTCTGAGGTTTCTGCTTTACAGAAATGCATTTTTTTTACTGTTCTGACCGTGCAATGTATACTTCTATGATGACTGAAGAGAAGCCAGGCTCCAACAAAGTTACTTCACTTATGATACAAACTGCTTTTTTTAAATATATTTTTATGGAACACAGCAGTAGTTGAACCAGAGTTTTTTTTATTTTGTTACACATTGAACAGAAAATGCTCCAACCACTCAGTTTGGCAATGATTTCAATAAAGAGTGCTACTACTGTATCGTATTTACAGTGTTTACGCAGACAAAAATATAAGCATAAACATAAATTAGCTCGAACCATGATCTACAACAGGATAACAGGGTATAGCCAAATAGTGTTGTTGCTACAGTTAATCAACCGTGCTTATTTCAGTGGATTGCACAATCTGGGTAAACCCCAGCTTAGTTAATGGGTTTAACAATGGATTTATCAGCAATGACTGACAGGAGCGTACAAATACACTGTGGTCTTTGCATCACTTTATTTATTTTCATAAATGGTCAGTTGGTCACTTACAAAATATTATGTGTAATATGACATTTTAATAGGTTGATCAGTGCACACTTTCACTTTAAACAGTGACACATCCACTATGTTAAGACTTTTAAATGACAGTGCCCAGGCAATCAAAACTCACTGTACCTTTAATTGTTCACTAAATAATGTGTTATACTTCATTGATTTTATGTGTATATCTGTGTGTCTACACCAATATACTGATAGCTGCTTATATCTTCACAAAAACACAAAACCAACACAACAGCTAGACCTGACACATAAACATCTGTGGTATACTATATAGACTATAGTACTGATTTGACTGAACTACTCTGTGGCAATTAGTGAATCATCACAATGACAGTAAGACGATCCTGTATTTCTATCTATGTATTAGTGTACTTTTCCAGTACTAAATAGGCACTTACTTACAACAAACAACACAGCTGTGGGATATTACAAAATCTGCATTACTGTAGTGTGTGTGTGTGTGTGCGTGTGTGTGTGTGTGTGTGTGTGTGTGTGTGTGTGTGTGTGTGTGTGTGTGTGTGTGTGTGTGTGAGAGAGAGAGAGAGAGAGAGAGAGAGAGAGAGAGAGAGAGAGTGTCTCTTAGCATAAACATGTCCACATGATCCTTAGACTTTTATTTGTGCCTGTTTGTATGGTATGCTTAAACGTGTACATGTATATGATATGCTACAATCTGCATCTACAGATGTGTGTATGTATGTGAGAGATAACATGACCATGTGTATGTGTGTATGAGTGAGTATATTCCTGTATGTGTGTGTGTGTGTGTGTAAGAGAGAGAGATAGCTAGAGAGAGAGATGACATGGGTGTGTGTGAGCCCATGTATTCCTGTGTGTGTGTGTGTGTGTGTTCACAACATGTGTGTGTGTGCATGTGTGTGTGTGTGTGTGTGTGTAATGTGTGTGTGTGTGTGTAATGTGTGTGTGTGTGTGTAATGTGTGTGTGTGTGTGTGTCCGTGTGTGTGTGTAATATGTGTGTGTGTGTGTGTGTGTGTGTGTTCCCAACATATGTGTGTGTGAGTGTGTGTTCACAACATGTGTGTGTGTGTGTGTGTGTGTGTGAGAGAGAGAGACCGTGTATGTCGGTGTGTGTGTGTTTGTCCATGCGTGAGGACTCCTCCTCAGGCGTACTGCCAGACGGACCACAGCGTGCCCAGCGTGATGCTGTAGGTGAGAAGGGCCAGCAGGTAGACGCGGAACAGCAGCACGTCCAGCACGTAGCCCACCTGCAGCCACTCCTTGGCCACCTCGCGGCTCTCGTCCTGCCTCTCCAGGTGCCCGCGGATGCCCGCCACCTCCTGCAGGATGCTGTCCATGATGGGGGGGGCCGGGTCACGCACGGGCAGCCCCATGCCCAGGCCACGGCCGTGGGCGTCCCGGGCCATGTTGCAGCTGTGGTGGTGGTGGTGGTGATGGTGGCTACAGTGGGAGGCTGTGCAGGGGCCACAGAGAAGAAAAAGAAAGAAATAAACTGGAGGAATGACAGCCACCTGTTAGCTCTTTGGCGTTGCGGTCAGAGCCCCTGTTTGGTACCTCGGAGACCCAGGTTGGAAGCCGGGTGGGGTGACTTCTCTTCCCTTTCGCTACAGTCCTATAGATGGTCCTATAGAAGACTGTCTACAGATGCTTAGACTATTAGTAAGAGCCCAAATTTGGTGGTTCATAATATTAGAATAGCTTCCAGGATATTTAATGTATGCTGTATCGTTAATGTATATGTATGTTCTCCAAGTCTATGTTGTAGTATTTGTGTGTTACCCCCTGCTGTGTGTGTGATATACCTGATATTGTGTGTGTGTGTGTGTGTGTGTGTGTGTGTGTGTGTGTGTGTTACAGTACCCGTGTGTAAGTTGTTCTCTGTGTAGGGTGGCAGCGGTGCGGAGGAGAGGAGGCTGGAGCAGAGCTTGTGTTTGTCGCGGACGCAGAGCAGCGTGGCGGCGCGCTCCAGCACCAGGTGTCTGAGCCAGACCGGCACTCGCGGCTGCAGGTCCTGCTGGTGCACCAGCCGCACGATAAGCACCGTCTCCGTCAGGCTGATCACCAGCAGCGCCATACACACCACGAAATACACACCTGGGGGGGGGGGGGGGCGGACAGAGGCGGACAAAGTGGATTGAGAAAGTAAAAATCCAGCCATGTATTCCTTCTGCCTGTGCTCTCAACACAGGTGATGTCACTAATTATCTGGTCTAAATAGGAACAACCGGTTCAGTGAATTGGCTGGAAGAAATATGTGGCAGGACGTTTACTTTCTGAACCTGGGATGTCCGCCTCTGACCACAGAAATACACACTTGAATAGGTCAGCAGGTGGGAAGGCAGAGAACACACACCACAAAATACACACCTGGAGGGGGAAAGAGGCAAAGAATACACACACCACACAGCAAAAAGACCAGTGTTGAATTTAGTTGGTTTTAACACATTTGAGGGTTTATACACACTTTAAAAATATGAAGTAACCCCAAATCTGGGCATCACTTAAATCCGTTAAAATTAGTTAAAATCAACTCCCAAATGTTTAACCCTGAAATGTTGACACTCCAGCGTTTGCTGTGCACACCTGAGTGGGTGGAGACACAAAAAACACACACAGTACACAAATACACACCTGGAGGAGAGTCAAACAACACAGTCAAGGGCAAAAGGTTAAGGAGTCAGACTTGCAACCAGAGGGTCACAGGTTCAATTCCCCACCAGTCATACTTGCCACCAGGTTTTACCTGTGAGGCTCAGAGTCCTCTGGCTCAGGACCATGTCATTTAACCCTTTAAGAGGCACCCTCTACTATAACTTTGTTGTTACCAGAATGGCAATAACCAAGTTGTAATGTGTTACTAAAGACTTTCTGTAATGTCGTAGCAATGTTGTAGTTCCGTTTTTTTTTTTTTTTCAGTAAAAGTGAGTTGTTGCACTGGCGGTGGTTAACATATAACTAAATATAACACACTGTAGCGTGAATGCTTTGGACTTGAGGCTGTGGGTGTACCTATGAGGGGCGTGCCGATGGCGGTGGCGGGGAGCGTGTCGGAGACGATGATGAGGAAGACGGAGTATCCGAGCAGCAGCGTGATCTTGAAGGAGACGCGCTCGCCACTGTCCGGGGGCAGGTAGAAGCCCACCACGTCCATCACCATCAGGAAGATGCTGGGCAGCAGCAGGTTCACCGTGTAGAACAGCGGACGCCGCCGGATCACCACCTGTAAGAGCGCGTGAGAGAGAGAGAGAGACAGATATATTTAAAAGTGGCCACCATTTTTCAAGATGCCCGCCAATTCTGCTGCTATTAAATCCTATATTTCTAAGCCAGATAACATCTGTTATATAAAATTTTGACTTAGAGTACTTTGGAGCCATTTTTAGTAGATACCAAGAGAAAAAAGCTGAAAATTCAAACCATTTCAGAATTTTTTCACATCACAATGGCTTACTGTATTTGCACACAGTCCACTAAAGCTAAGAAAAAAAGACAAGACTGTATGACCTCAAAATTAGCTTGATGTTAGTCTTGCGATACATGAGAAGTGTAACAAACATTGCCAGAGTTTTTTGGCAGAGAAGGAAGCAAGGGGTCGTCACTGCACCATGTGCATACACGTAAGAGAACTGTACTAGATTACTTCTTCTCTCCATAACTGCTGGCTTATTTCACTCACTCCTGCTTCACTCTGCCTGTTTGTGCAGTGCTTGCATATGCACATATCTGATTCATTTCTGAGTTATAACCACAGTTGAATGAGGCCTGTATCCAATCTGAAAATCATGTCTATGCCTGTCATGCCTGACAGTTCTACATCAAAACAGCAAAGGAGTTGTGCGTACGTTGAACTTCATTTCGGCGTAGTAGCTGACGTTATCGACGGTGAAGGAGTTGGACATGGTGAGAACATGCAGGAGCTCCCACTCGCCCTGGTTCATGAACACACTCTTGTCCTCCATCACCTCCTCTGGGCTCCTCATCAGCGTGATGTTGATGTCGTTTACTGGGAGGCAAATACGAGATGAGAACAGTAACATGACTAGTGGAGCCAAAACTGACACTTTTATTCTGACTTACTGAAAGTACAACACAGACGATAGCATTGTATTGAGAACATTCCTTTGTGTTGTGAACACACAAAAACAAATCTGAGCCATTGTATTTTGTATTGTGACCACAGTCGAGTCCTTACTGGTGTGTAGCCAACTCTGGAAGGTGAGGCTGCAGTTTTGGACATCGAAGGGGAAGTTGTAGATGTTTAGGGTGCAGGCGGTGACCACCTGGATGGGCTTGTAGTTGCGCACCAGTCCATCATGGCTCACGTAGACGTACGGGATGTCAGGAGACTTCCCCACATCAACACTGGACAGGGTGAAATGTGAACAGATTTATCAACAACAATATGCCACCTATCCAAGTCTGGCTGACAGAGTGGAGAGGGGCACACAAACACACACACAGACACACACACACACATTCTAAAGTGGGTGATAGCAGGGCTTAGAGTATCTTTCAGCCCAGTATACTGTTTTTAAAAAGACCTTTTGGTGTACATGTACCTTAGGCCTAAAACATTGTACAATTTGAAAATATTGGTTTAAAAGGCTGTAAGACTGACTCATAACAATAACAATGCTAGTACATATACAGCTTTTGTTAAAAACATATATAAAAGAAACGTATTTGATCCAGGGACAAATTGCCTGTGTTTGACATCATTTTCAGATGACATGTACACGTGGCATGCACCATATGGTTTATGTCGCATCACATGCTGCTCGTGTGTAAACAGTAAGGGCAGAATTTCATGTTGCACTCACAATTCATTGATGACAATGTCAGGCACCCACACATTTGCAGTGGGAATAGACACTTTCTCCACCTCATCAAAATCCTCAGGGCTCCAGACTAGAAACTCATCAGTCCATTGCTATAGTCATTAAATATGAGGGGGAAAAGAGACCACGGTATGGATAACTTATAGTCAGTGGATAGATCATTAACATTTTCCACTGAATGATACAATAATATATATTTGAACATTAAACAAATGAAACACTTTTTTAAAAAGAAGAAAAATAAGTTTTACCTTACCTGACGGTACCACACGTAAGTTGTGAGAACTTGATTTTTCTCATCCTTTGTTATTGCAAAGAAAGAACAATAAAGAGCATGGCAATTCAGTAATTCTGCCACTAATTAAAAACTACAATTGGTAAAGATGGGTTGCATTTATATATTTTTATTTTTACATACTCAGCAGAGTGACCACACAATTATAAGATAAAAAAATGAATTTTGTGCAATGTTCTACAGCTACAGTATAGCCTACGCACCACGCTCAGAATAGAGTACACCATTAGGTCAATGGCGACCAAAGTGTACTGTCTCCAGTCTCGGACGGGACGCACGCCCTTCTTATATCCGGTGCTTAAATACTCGGAAAGTCGAACCAGAGTGGCATTGGCAAAGCGGCCAGGATTGTTGCCGATTCTTTTCACTGTGGGATGGCAAATAAAAAAGAACGAGTTCAAAATGTTTGTCTGTTATTTTTTTTTTTTTTACTTTTTACTATGGCTACGTTTTAAGGTTCAGACCTTACTTTTGGACAAAGCTAGGAAATAGCCTGTTCCTGTATCCCTGTAAGGATAGCCTATCACTGCTATTGATAAAACGACGATTTACACACTGTAGGCCACTACCTGAGCAAAATGTAGGATTAATCGACAGCAACGCGAGAAGCGCTGTCCATAGTGCTGAAATCCTCATTTCCAACAAGGTTCTTCACGTCCAGTCTCTCTGTGTTTCTCAACGGCTCGTAGCCGTTGATCAGCACACTCAGCTAAACATATCCGCTCCCAGAGAACATCCAAAATCCATTTTAGGTCCCATCAAGTTATGCTATTAGTTGTTGCAAAATTATAATTACCACGGATTTCTAAAAAAGACCCTGTAGCAATGATCTCTGCTATAAAAGCAGTCTGCTATGAAAAGCCAACTCCCAGTAAAGGAAATCCGACCATGGACACTGTTGCATTCATCGCCGACAGTGGAAAGAGAAACAAAAAAACTTCCCCTTGAAGGCAGCGCGCAGGCTTGTTTTGCTTGGGAGAGGCTAGTTTGACTGTGAGATGTTCATTACCCAACACAAGCAAAATGCAAGCATAAGTGATGTTTTGTGAAAAGTGGAACGAGGTTATGATGTCAGTGTATGATTATCGCAGCTATTTCCCGATGCCATAATATTATGAGAGTCAAATTGCATAGGCAAGTTCAACCTTTTTCTTCCTTTCGATATAATATCATTACACTGACATGTGATACTACACCAGGAACTCTGGTGCTTCGTCTAATATATACACAGTAAACTAATAAGATCTGTGTCAAAAAATATTGCCCGTGATTTGAAGACAAATTAAGTTTGCACCTTAGCTAATTCTTTTTTGTGGCTGGGGCACTCAGCGAGGGCGTGTAATGTATCTGCGACCCGGCGTGACCTTGTAAGAGGCTGTGGTCGATCCTCCAGTAAATGGTCCAGAGCGTGTTACACGATACCTCATGATGAACTCTTACAAAATGACAGAGGCGATTACAGGCGACAGCCATGCAGCCCTCGCAGGCTGTGCGGGAATGCGCAGCTACACTGAGTAATCTTTGCTGTAATTAAGTTTGATCTCATAGATTTCTGTATTGTTTTTACACAGGCTGTATGCCATTTGGGTACTGACTTTTGGAATTCTCACTTATCCACATACATAGCTGGGTACACGGACTAATGTAAGCACTCATAATTTTACTCATGCTCAGTCCTTGACAGAATACTGTCTTTAAAAAAAGTAAAAAAAAAACCCTGCCATGCATTTATTCCCTTTGTAAATGTAAATGTTTCTGTAATTAGTCAAGCTGCCTATCTGGTCATTTGTGTGCTCATTAGGCTCATCAGCTGGTTGAGAAAATGTTTGGGTTCGATATGTGGCAGGGTTTCTACTTTCTGCAGCTCAGGTCGCCCCCTCTGGTCCTTGATTAACCTTGAAACACTCTCACAACATATGAGCCACATGGATATAAATCTGTGTGTGTGATATGATGTGATGCGATTTGATGTGTGAAGTGTGAAGTGTGTTCACCAGGTTATAGATAGTTGAACAAAGCTGGTGCACGTACCTCACCTCACATCACATCATATCACACACACACAAACACACACACACACAGGTCCAGAGGTTAGACAGGGTGTGTCTGTCAGAGTTCACCAGCCTGAGTTTCTCACACAGATTATCAGTTGTCACCTGCAGTTGTGTGAAAGAACACACTCTCCATTAACTCACTCACACACACACAAACACACCCAAGCTTCACAGGTCAAATGAGGGGTCACTTCTGGGTGGACACACACACACACACACACACACACACACACACACACACACACACACACACACACACACACACACACACACACACACACACACACAGAAGCTAAGAGGGTAATATTAATAAACCACATGAAATGGCATAAAATTAAATGATAAAATACAATTTTGTAGTACACATTACACATTTCTGTTTTCACACTCATTAATAATTGTTTCTATTCTAACTGTTGTGTGTTTGCTTGCATTTATAGTATCTGATGTTAAGCCAGTTAATCCAGGAACTGTATCTTACTGATGTAAGACATGAAAAGAAAACACACTGAAGTCAAGTGAAGTTTGCTGGTATAACGACTGCTATAGAAGAAAAGCCAAAATGAGAGAGTAACAAAATTGATAAAACCATAGTTATCAGAACAATAAACAACTAAATAAAATGAACAAAACACACTGAAATGCTTGAAGGACCCACCTGACTGAAAGTTAGGTCAGGTAAAAAGTGATGAGTTATTTCCTGCGTTCTGTGACAGTTCACTCATAGTCACATGACCCAAAGTGTTCTCCAGACTGAGAGGTCAGAGTTCAGCACACGGGGTCGTAAGTGTGTGAACATGGGAACCACGAGCCACACACACACCTGCCACACTTATGCTGCTCCAGTCTCTTAATGTGTCGAGATTCTCACTATTAGCACTTTAGCACACACACACACACACACACACACACACACACACACACACACACACACACACACACACACACACACACACAAACACACACAGACATACACATGCGCGCACACACACAAACCGGTCCAGAGATTAGACAGGGTGTCTCTCTCTGAGTAGCAGAGTTCACCAGCCTGAGTTTCTCACACACATTATCAGTTATCACCTGCAGCTGTGTGAAAGAACACACTCTCCATTAACTCACTCACACACACACACAAACACACCCAAGCTTCACAGGTCAAATAAGGGGTCACCTCTGGGTGGACACACACACACACACACACACACAAGCTAAGAGGGTAATATTAATAAACCATAAAATTAAATGATAATTTTTTTTTTGTAGTACGCATTACACATTTCTGTTTTCACATTCATGAATAATTGTTTCTATTCTAACTGTTGTGTGTTTGTTTGCATTTACAATACCTGATCTTAAGCCAGTTATTCCAGGCACTGTATCTTACTGATAAAAACAAAACACACTAAAGTCAAGTGAAGTTTGCTGGTATAACGACTGCTATAGAAGAAAAGCCAAAATGAGAGAGTAACAAAATTGATAAAACCATAGTTATCAGAACAATAAACAACTAAATAAAATGAACAAAACACACTGAAATGCCTGAAGGACCCACCTGACTGAAAGTTAGTGATGAAAAAGTGATGAGTTATTTCCTGCGTTCTGTGACAGTTCACTCATAGTCACATGATGCAGAGTGTTCTCCAGACTGAGAGGTCAGAGTTCAGCACACGAGGTCGTAAGTGTGTGAACATGGGAACCACGAGCCACACACACATCTCACTGCCACACCTATGCTGCTCCAGTCTTTTAATGTGTCGAGATTCTCACTATTAGCACTTTAGCACACACACACACACACACACACACACACACACACACAGGTCCAGAGGTTAGACAGGGTGTCTCTGTCTGAGTAGCAGAGTTCACCAGCCTGAGTTTCTCATACACATTATCAGTTATCACCTGCAGCTGATTGAAAGAACACACTCGCCATTAATTCACAGACACACACAACCACACACACACACACAAACACAAACACACACCCCAGCTTCACAGGTCAAATGAGGGGTCACCTCACACACAACCTAAGTGAGTAATATTAATAAACTGAAATGGCATAAAATTAAATGATAAAATAGAATTTTGCCGTACACATTACACATTTATGTTTTCACACTTTCACACTCGCATTTATAGTATCTGATGTTAAATCAGTTAATCCATGCACTGTATCTTACTGATATAAGACATAAACAAAACACACTGAAGTCAAGTGAAGTTTACTGGTATAACGACTGGTATAAAAGAAAAGGCAAAATGAGAGAGTAACAAAAGTGATAAAACCACAGTTATCAGAACAATAAATAACTAAATAAAATTAACAACACCCACTGAAATGGGTGAAGGGCCCACCTGGTAGACAGTTAGGTCAGATAAAGGGTGGTGACTGTGTGACCCTGAGAACCAAGGCCTGCACACCACAACCTCAAAACAAAACGAAACAAAATGGAATCTGGGTGCCTTTGAACACACTCGCCGTCTTCTCCCACCAGAACACCTCTCACTGTGTCAGCTATCACACTCTCCATGTGACACACACACACACCCACACACACACACACACCCACACACACGTACACACACAAACACAAACTACTCACTGTCAGCAGCTATCAGGTATCATACTTGATACACACACACACACATACACACACACAACCTATTTAAAATACACCAACATTTGCGGAGCCTTCAGACAACATCTATTCATCCATTCTGCCTCAGTCATTATAACTAAAGCTTAACGTTAACTTAAAACAAAACAAGCGTGCAGAGTAAAGCAGAAATGATAACTCTACTTGACCTATCAGAACTGCCCTATGCTGACACAAGTGACAGGGCAGGCACACTTTCTGTCCCACTAATGTAAGCTCTGACCTCACACCCTGTTGATGTGCATTCTTCACACCTAGTTGAGCGCCAGTCTCTGTCACGACGGCTCACACTTTTGCATGAGAACCTCTGTCGGTGGTAGTTTAGTTTTTGGTAGTAGGACGAGGTCAGGAGAAACGATTTTTAGTGTTTTTGTCAAGATAAGGCGAATCTATGTTTTTTGTTCTCACCTGGCTGAAAAAGGCCAATGTTCACTGACGATGTTCATTGTTTTTTGTTTATTCCCAACGTGATTTTCCTTCGACATAATGAAATGTTCGCCAGCCAAAATGTGAAAATGTAAGACATCTAAGACTGAGAATGTTGCAGAATGTGCAGATAATTTTTCTCAAACATTTTAGGTAACCAAACTTGGACGCGAACCCCTCGTTTGCATACCGGTTTGGTGAAGTGTGACTTGACACCTTCACACAAAAGCTCGTGCGCACCTCTGCCACACGCCATCTCCAGCACGCGCTGGCCTACTTTGGGGTGTCAAAGCACAATTTGGCACGAGGACCTTTCCGCTTATAAAAACTCCCTTTGTCGGACTGTCCAAGTCATTCCTTCAGTGTCTCTCTTCGAGGATTAACGTCGCATTCTCTCCTTGGGAGCATGGATAACTTTACCGCTGAAACCAGTATCAGTGACATGATGGTTTTGTCTGGATATTCCACCAAGAGCTCTGCTCATACGCCCACTTCCCTTTGGAGACCGTGGATTAACGAACAGCGCCGACAGACACGCGATTCACAGAAGGTAATTTAGCAAGAGACACTGGGTCTCTCAAAATCTGGTCACCGCCAAAAAATCCGTGAAATGTTGCATTTATTAGCTACATTGGATTTTGAGTATGTTTGCAACAAAGCCATCAGGTGACCTAATGTTTTTTTTTTCTTTCCTAATGTTTTCAGCCTTATGCCAGGCCCACAGTGACATCATCCGGCTGCAAAGCAAACGAACAGGTCACGCATCCTGTCAAGTGAGTGTGAAAGCTGCTTTTCACATACACATACATGCATTTCGTTCATTATACAAGAGAGTATGAAAAGTAACAGTTCAGTTACATGGCCTTTGTTCATGTTTTTCCAAGTTAATGTGTGCCTGCAGCTACAGACTTTGCTTACGGTTTCTTACGTATGATTTGCTTTTTGCTCCAGATTATTCTGGCCCCGGTCCCGTTGCTTTGACTACCTGTATCAGGACGCAGAGGCGCTGCTCAGAAACTATCCGGTCCAGGCCACCATCTGCCTGTACGCAGACTCTAGCAGTGACGAGGATGACAGTGATATGGAAGATGAGAAATCTGAATAATGCCTCTTCTTTCAAGAGGACCGTGTACATAAACTGTTGATGTAAAATGTATGGATGTAATATATTTTATTGGAAGATGAGAAACCGACATAATTATGGACTCTCCCTCTAAAATGAAATGAAAAATGTACATAGACTGTTTAATTTGGATGTAATTTATTTTTGTGTTATTTATTTGCGTGCACAAACGCAAATATGTGGGCATGGCAGATTTCTGCATAGTATTTATTTTAATATATTGTGGGGCAAATACCAAATAAATATTTTAAAGCTATTGTCTGATTCTTTCCATCATTTAGTATATTATTCTATTTTTTATTTTCTGTAATTCTATTATATTCTATTCTATATACAGAAATGTTAGTTAAACAATAGAAAGTATTGATGAGTGGAGAAAACATATCCAATTCAGAAATATATTGAATAACATACAGACTCCAAGGCTGGCTTAAAGCAGTCCTGATACATGGGTCATTATGCATCAAATAGAGCCTGTGACCTGCAGTTAACCCCAGCTCCAAGTATTGTACTCATTTAATAGAACTTCAGCAAGCTTAGAAAAACTAAAGACACGCTCCAGCTGTGGCGTCCCTCTTTGCACCTGCCATGCTTATCTTGCAAACAAAACAACACATTCTTTGCCTTCAAGCTCTTTAATATTTTGCAGTCTCAATTTCTTGTAAATAAAAAAAGACAAAACACTGGTGTCACCTAACACCTAACACAAAACCAAGACTTAAAACTTCTTTTTCAAAATTACATTTGTATACCAAAGTAGTAGACACATCTACATTTTTTTTCCTGTATCAGAAACAACACCCTGACATGGATTTTACAAAACACTGCTGTCTTTCAATAATTGCATTCAATTTTTTACATATGAATGTCAGTAGAAACAAAATAGAACTTATTCAGAAATTAGCACTACACCTTTTTCTTTATTTTTTTAATAGAACTAAAAGAAAATATAGTAATCAATACAACATTTTACTGCACCGTAAACTACTGAATTGAGTGGAATGACAGGACAAGGCAATTGTATGTACTGTATTGTAAGCAAAAAAAACAAAAAAAAACAATTTGCTTTTATTACTGGATGGAGTGAAATGACTATGAATTCCACCTTCTGATTTGGCCATGTAATCTTACAGTATCAACATTCAATGAAATATAATCCTGAGGTCAGCAAAAAACATCATCATATCCCACAACCAAACTTTCACTGACCCGACCTCAATGTCTTCACATGCCATATCTGTCCCAGACTAGAGAAACCTAGTAGAAAATTGCATTATCCCATATGACTACAAAGTCAGTGTGCTATGTATGTTACAGTGAGTAGCAGTAGCTGTCCAGTTCAGTGGTGTCATATGTATACTTTACTGTAGCACGTCCACAAATGGGATTTCTGTACCTGTGCAGTACTGCAGGAAGCAAAAGTTTTAAGTTTTGGTAGTGGAGTTTCATTTTGACACAGAAATTAGACGTTTTTCCTAACTTAATTTTCTTCGGGATCAATAAAGTTACTCTACTCTCTACTCTACTCTACTCTAAGTGTTTTGTGTTATGTGATGTGTGTGTAAAGTTTTTAGACAATGAGCCGAATTTTTAAATTGGTGCGTAAGCAATCATGAAAAACTATAAAAAAAAGGGGCTCTCCTAGTCTGAGTTGGCCTGGAGTGTATTTTTGATCATCATACGCAAAAACATTTGCACAGGGGCTCATAGTCACCTGGTACCTGCTCTTTTACCTTTCAGTAGATTCACACACAGCATCAGTACTATAGAAAAAAAACAAAACATCAAAATTACAGTTCTTGTAACTGAGGGGCTGGGTTGGCAGACGGACGTATCTCTGGATCAGTACCAGTTTGCTTACAAAAGAAATCACAGCACACATGATAACATGCCTACTGTGTCACATTTTATCAAAATATTGGCGCTGCCAATGTCATAGTGCCACTTAACAATTTTAGTTCTGACTTTTGTCAGTTGGTTAAATGACAATCTTTTTAATGACATGCTTTCATATTTTCAGTAACAATCAAGAATATTCAATTAAGGTGAGGTACTGTACATTTGTACAAGTACACAGATAAAGGCACTTAAAGCAGGAGACAAGCACCTTCAAATATGTCCCTCTTAATATCACACACACATGAACGCAGATGACACAAACATACCAGGGCTTAAGATATCTGCAGGCTTGTCTATTTGAGAATGAGGAATAAGTTCCCAGAGGTTACCTAGGGTCTATCAGTGAGTACCAGTATTCACAGAGCTCAGTTTCTCACACAGATTATCTGTTGTCACCAACAGTTGTGTGAAAGAACACACTCTCCATTAACCCACACACACCCATGCTTAACAGGTCAAATGAGGGGTCACCTGTGGGTGACCCACACACACACACACACACACACACACACACACACACACACACACACACACACAGCCATGGTTGAAGTGAGAGCTTGCCTGAGTGCCAGCATGACCTGTGTTTAAGCCCAGCAAACTGTGAACACACACACCCCACCACTAGAACACACACACATCTGTGTGAAGCTGGGAACCTGAGTTCAAGCTCTTCAAATCTCTAAACATGCACACACACACACACACACACACACACACAC
This sequence comes from Coilia nasus, assembly GCA_027475355.1. NCBI lineage: Eukaryota > Metazoa > Chordata > Actinopteri > Clupeiformes > Engraulidae > Coilia > Coilia nasus. The sequence continues at coordinate 16,418,351 of CM050219.1, forward strand.
AAACAAACACAAACACACAGTTGCACAGTCGTTCAACAGATATGAGTATTGTGTAAGGCCAAGAGGTTACTATTAACTCATATGCCATACTGTATGATGTATTTTCTAAAGCTGTGCATTCACAAAAAATGACTAATAACACTCAACATTTATCTGATTTTACATTCATGAGTCTTTATCTTCTTTTGTCTTTATGTATTTGTTTGCCATTTCATCTGCTATTCCAGCTACTGGATTTTGTATGGGCCATGGACTCTCTTGGAGGAAGAGGTTTAAGGGCATGAGTGTGTGAATCTGAGAACTAAGGCCTGCACACGTCTAGTCCGAGACCCTTTAACACACACACACACACACACACACACACACACACACACACACACACACACACATTTTTTTCTCACCTAACACCTGTCACTGTGTCAGCTATCACACACACACACACATACAGACTCTCTCTCTCTCTCTCTCTCTCTCTCTCTCTCTCTCTCTCTCTCTCTCTCTCTCTCTCTGTCTGTCTCTGTCACACACACACACACACACACACACCTATCTGTGGTATACTGGTTAGGGAATAGAACTGGTTGCCAGAGGGTGGTTGATTCAATCCCCCCATAGTTACAAAAGCTGTGTGTGGTGGGTGTCCCCAGAGCCACAGATGAAGTGCCCTTGAGTAAGTCACCTAACCATGTCAAGTCAAGCAGGTTTTTATTGTTGTTTTAGCCATATACACATTACACAGTGAGACGAGACAACGTTTCCCTGCAAACAACTTGGTGATACACGCAACTGTTAGAATACAGTATGGACAAGACAGATACATAATAGTGCCTACATACACTATTAAGGACCACATACACACATAGTGCACACACACAATCAGTGCTCACCAGCCATCTGTTCCGATATTCATGCTTCCATGGGTACACTTAACCACAGTGCACTGTCTGCACTTACTAAGTACACAGATTTCAGCAGGTAGGTGTTGTTCCATATTCCATACTCCGTGGTGCACTTACCAGAATTTCCGATGGCGACTGCCGCCGCGTGTCATTACCCGCCAACTTTGAACGGTGAATGAGACATCTTTAACTCATTGCAAAATGAATGCACTACTGCAAGCTTCCTGGAAAATGTGCCAATGTCGTCAGCAACGTTATCTCCTCGTTTCTTCTTCAGTTTGGTCTTTCTGGCTTCGTCACTTCCGCAGCTACGTAGGTAAGATGGCGGCCGTTCAGTGCGAAAAGTGTACATTGTTGCACACTCACCGTTTTGACCGTTATGAGGGCAGCATCCAGGTCCTTTCAGTACACTTATTTTCGCCACAATCGTAATCGGAACGTTCTACGTACCCAAACTAAGTACAGTAAGTGCAGGAAGTATGGACTTCGGAACAGACCACAGGTGCTGGATTAATGGCAGCTAGCTGCTCTGGGTATGCATGCTCTGACTGTGGGACAGCTCACTCCTCCATGTGAATGTATGTGTGTATACTACCCCCCAGATGGGCTAAATACAGAGGCCAGACCAGACCAGACTTAAAACTGGCTGTGTTAATGGGTGTGGGCATTTAAGTCTGGTTTCACTGTTACATGTTGCACACTGAAGAAGGCACACGCCAAAATGCGTCTGTGCAATGAAAAGTCGAATATATGCAAAGTGCGGCCTCTCCTGTTTTTCACTGACTTTATGATTTAGGCCAGCACTCACAAAAAATCTTTAATGTTATACCTTGAGTGAAGCCTGCTCCTATCCTCACTTTACGTACATTAAATGCAGAAGACAAATCTATTCCACCAAGGGTAATAATAAAGACCAAACTAAACTGTTCGCTGCACCAAAAAGACCATTCTGTCTCTCACTTAGTATACTGTAAAAGTCATTAAGATAATGACCTACCCAGTGTACTTAAAACATAAGAAGTCAAGTCAGCATTACATACCTGCCTGTTGACACCAGTGACCTGAACACACACCTCGTGACCCAGTCATGGCCTGCTGTCAGAGGTGTGGGGTTTTCACACCCAGCTTAGCGCCAACTTGTCTCACGACAGCTCACACTTTTGCATGGGAACCTCTCTTTGTGTCAGTGAGGTCATGAAAAATTGTTATTGTATTTCTCACAATTGATACATTTATTTTGTCCGCACATTTGATAAAATCTTGTTTAGATATGCCAATAATGTCTAATGTTCCTACACTTGCAAACTTACAAAATACACATCCTTCAACGAGATTAAATATACACCAAACTAACAATTGCTAGTTGGTTAGTTAGTTATCTATTCAGGTACAGATAATGTACACCCTGAGCAGACCTGTAGATCTCAGCTATACAGCAGTACCCTAGGTCAGGGGTGGCCAAACTATGATCCGGGGGCCAATTGCGGCTCACCATAAAGCCTGAAAATACCATGAAATGTGGCCCTTTATTACATTAATCTATGTAATGTATGTTATGTGCATTGGACATAGTTTAAGCAAAGTCACAGAGATTTTCAACAACATTGGTATGGACAAGTTTGTTTTCCACTGAAAAGATAAATTGCTCCAAAAAGATGCCCATTCGAGTTACTATGACGTGTTTGTTAATAGGAACATTAAAAACGATAGCATCATGTGGAATGTTTTAGAAGGCAAGTTGTTTTTCTAATCTCAAACGCAGTCCATCTTTCACTATGGCCCCAGATTTGCACGCGACCTTTCGTTTGCATACCGGTTTGGTGAAGTGTGACTTGACACCTCAACAGAAAGGCCCGTGCGCACCTCTGCCACACGCCACGTTCGGCATATGGGCGCACACCTCCCCAGCACGCGCTGGCCTGCTTCGAGGTGTCAAAGCTCAATTTGGCACGGGGAGCCTTCCGCTTATAAAGACTCCCCTGGTCTGACTCTGCAAGTCATTCATTCAGTCTCTCTCTTGAAGGATTAACGTCGCATTCTCTTCTTCGGAACATGGATAACTTTCCCGCTGAAACAAGTGTCAGTAATGCGACGATTCTGTCTGGATATTCCACCGAGTGTGCTGTTCAGGCGCCTACTTGTCTTTGGAGACCATGGATTAACGAACAGCGTCGACAGACACTGGATTCACAAAAGGTGAGTTAATGTGCACATCATCAATTGTTTTTTTAGAAGTCTTTTAAAATCTGATCAAAACGCATTTGTTTTCGCCAAGTATATCTGTAAAACAAAATACGTCACTGCATTCAGTGGGTACCTTTGATTTTCAACGTTTCCTACGACTCCAACAGGTGACCAAATGTTTTTTCTAAATGTTTTCACAGCCCCCTGCAAGGCCCACAGTGACATCATCCGGTTGCAAAGCGAACAAACGGGTCGCGCACCCTGTGAAGTGAGTGTAAAAATTGACTCTTTCCCCCTGCTATTCACGAACGTTTTATTTGGAGTTATGTGCTAGGCTATGTACTTGCTGTATTGCTTGGCGTTTTTTTCACATGTTTTCTGATATAGCTTTCAATTTGCTTCTATCCCAGATTATTCTGGCCCCGGTCCCGTTGCTTTGACTACCTGTATCAGGACGCCGAAGCGCTGCTCCGAAACTATCCGGTCCAGGCCACCATCTGCCTGTACGCAGACTCCAGCAGTGACGAGGACGACAGTGATATGGAAGATGAGAAACCTGAATAACTGCTTTTCTTTCAAGAAGATTGTGTACATAGACTGTTGATGTAAAATGTATGAATGTAATATATTTTATTTATTTGCACAATCCTGCACAATAGGGCAAACTTGCGTGGATTGTATTTCTACAAAGTATTTATTTTAATATATTAATGTTGCCTTTGTTAAAAAATAAATATTTCTTTTGCTATTTTTTGTTCATTTTTTGTGTTGCATTACATTACACGTAGCAGACGCTTTTATCCAAAGCGACTTACAAACGTAGGCAGTGCCGTAGCTCCGCACACGCACATTACGCACAGTGCGTAGGGCACCAAGTGCTTGGAGGGCACCACCAAAAAATCAGGCTCGTGAAAAAATCATCACAATAAGCTACGTACGATATATAAAATATGTGTAAAACATGTTCATATTTATGAGTAATACAAAAGCAACATAGGCCAATTTGCTCCAGAAAAGGCGAATCTCCTTTGCGGCCCCCTCCCCTCCCAGTGGTCTGTTCGATTATGGCTCAGTTTCAATTTAAGTTTGGCAGACACCTGTTTAGACATGGCCTCGAAAAGCCATCAAGAGTCGGGAGCAGAAAAAAAAATAAAAAAGAAGAGACAGCGAAATGAAGCTCAGGTAAGACAGTGTTTTAAATTAATAATAAAAAAAATTATAGCCCTTGCCAGGCAATAAACTTACAGTCAACAAACTTTGTAACATTACCTCCTAGGCTATTAGTTCAGACTGTGTTAATTACAAGTGAATCAGTTAACACAGTTAACAGTTCAGACTGTGTTAACAAATGATTAAAGTTGTAAATGACTGATGCTATCTAGCTAGTTTACGTTGTGGATATGAACATGAATTATGAATTACTGAAAGCAATTCATCATGGTCACTTAACTGTTTTGAGTTAACGTTCGGATAAGACTAGCGCTTCCCTTCTTGAGGTTGCTAGCTAGCTATGCTATTTCTGATTAAGCTTAATTTTCTAGTGTTCATTTTGTAACCCTGTTTTAAATTTCGTCCTTGTCTTCGTCTCGTGACGAATGCTCTATTAGTTATTAAGCCTATATTATAGTCATTCACAAACCATTTTTGTTAGTCAAGTTCAGTGTAAACAAAGATTCTGCACTATAGAAACGTTGAATGTAACTGTTTGGTAAAATTTTCAAGGCGTGACCGGTTATGGTCAAAAATGAAGATAGATTCTATCTTTATTTCGCATGATACTGCATTTCAGGATATCTATAAAGATGTATTTTTATTAAAGTAAATGGTTCTGGTCTATTGACTGTATACAGGCTATGTTCTCGTCGGTTTTCAGGTTTATAGGCCAAGGGCGACATCTGTTGGTGAAATTGTAATATGAAAAGAATCAGTCTTACAGTTATGTAGATTTCCCCCCCTTCGTATTCATATCAAATTATGTACAGAATTGTATGTTGTCCCATATGACTCCTCTGTAAATTTAAAATAGAGTTTTGAATTTTGAAATGTGCCAGTGATTTACACATAGGCCTACATCAACCTAATTTATATGCAATTTTGGAACTGTGGTTAAAAACTGTATTTCAGTAGAATGCCTGAATATTTTGTCTTTTTATTCTGAATGCAGGGTCAATGTTTAAATGTGCAAGGAGGACCTCAAGGTCAGGAGGAGGAGGATGAACCATCCACCAGCAGTTCAACCAATTTAGATCAACCATCCACCAGCAGTTCAAGCCCTGGACATCAACCAGTGTAGACTCTGCAACACTTCCCAGCCCTGACCAGCTACAACCATCAACGTCCAGTTCAGGTACAGGTGCAACTCCACACACAACCACCGCGACAGTGATGAGCCCTGTCACTGAGAGGCCATCAGCAAGGGACACTGGAGACATGTGTGCCCCCTCTATATGATCTTGCTTTATTTGCTCTATTAACTTTAATGTTTGGTGCGTTTGTTTCAAAAATAAAGTGAATGGCACTGATAAATTCTGAAGTATTGTTCATTTTGGGGGTGGGCACCACAAAGCATTTGTGCTTAGGGCACCCAAATGGCTAGCAACGGCCCTGAACGTAGGACACAACAAGGTAACAGAAGCGTAGAGGAACATAGTAAACAAAGGCATGGCAAAATTAGTGCAGCCTAGGGTGCGCACAAGGAGGGTGCACATAAGGAGATGTGACTTACGTAAGTTTCCCAGAGCAGGGACACTTCAGACACACACTCCCCTACACACACACGCACGCACCCAAGAAAATAGATGTGCCAGGAAATGAGAGTTTCCTGGGGCAGGACCCATCTAGACACACACACACACATACAGTACATGCACAAAGGCACCCAGATGAAGTGTTGGTTAGTGGAGGTTAGTTTTGTTAGTACGGGAAGCACTCTTGGAAAAGAAGAGTCTCCATGAACTTCTTAAAGGTTGAAAGGAATGGTCTTACTCTTGTACCGACTGGTAGCTTGTGTTTTTTTTCCATAAAAGCCTTGAAGTTGTAGTTAAAGTTACATGTTTCACACAGCTTACTAAAGCCTGCTTGTTTAATTAGGATACCATTTACCATAAAATAATAATAAGATAGATTACATAGAATTACAACACAACATGTCCAATACATCAGAAAAAACACAAGAACAGAAAAGCAGAAGAACAACAACAGTATATTGTATAGTACAGTATAACAGTATATACAGTGCTTTTCAAGGGACCCAAAGCACAAAGAGGGACCTCACTATCCCCCACCGTCTTTGGGAACCTCTCACACAGCAGCCATTATGCAGCAGAACTCTCACCACACCCCAGCTTTATGTGGAGAGTGGGGGAATAACTCAAGTCAACCGGATGTAGGGATGATTAGGGAAGGGCCGGATTATGGATTCATGCATGCCCCCCTGTCTGGGCCGTGAGCACAACCACTACTAGGTGGCTATTTTTACTTTATGTCAGGGAACGCTACATCACATTTTTGTAAGAGCTGTTTGCATGTTTTTGCATTAACGGTGTGCTAACTCCGGAACACTGGATCCATCTCCAACAACTGCGATCAGAGATGGCAACCTGGTCCCCCATGCGGATGGACAGAGTCATTGCAGGCGGACAGACACACACACACACACACACACAAACAGGATTATTACAATTTCTGGTCAGTCCCCTCCGGGGGACCAGGTAACCAGCTTGTGAGGCTGACAGCCCCTTGCCCTCTGGCGTCCCCTGGTGCCCCCTTGCCCTCTGGCCTCCTGAGGCAGTGCCCAGTTGGCCCATTCGCTAATCCAGCTCTGATTAGGGAACCAATTTAAGGGGGCAGGTTGGAAATTTAGAAATGTAGCCAGAACACTGGAGAACCACCGCTTACTCTTCACGCCAAGATCTTTTTTGGTCACACACAGTGCGTCGGGGCCTTTCAAAACTAAAGTATGGAATCCCCTAGCAATTTCTAGGCACCCCATCACTGTTTTTTCCACAAATAAAAATTAGCTAGGGCAATAGATGTCAGACAGACTTCAGCTGCAGGCCATTCATGTTAAAAAAAAGTGAAATGCTTCTTATAAACCCTATGACTTTGTGTACAGATGCTGGTTACCCTGTTGCTATCACATAGACTATGACATGGATAAATGGCAGAAATCTTTGGTTTTATTGAAAATTGACTAAATTTACTGAAAGAATACAACACCCACTTAATGAGATTACGTACATTTTTAAACAATTCCACCTCCAATAGCCAAGCAGTTCAGAAAATCAGGGCTACACTCTGACTTTTATTTTGACGAGTTGGGTAAGCGGTGTTGTAAAAATTGTTACCGGATGTGGGTCTGCCGGCTGTCACTGTGCTGTGAGGAAGTTCTGTGCATGCTGTCTTCAAATAGAATATTGTAAACCAGTAATTCCTTTCAGATTTCGTAAATATGGCAGCGACAGCCAGCGCACAAAAGAAGCTGGTTCAGTATGTTGTCGTTCGATCGGACTTAATTCACAATATGGCATGGCCATTAGGAGCGGTTATAACACAAGCATGCCACGCTACCACCGCAGCCATACATTTATACTACAGTGACCCCGACACACAGGACTACTTAGCAGATCTGGACAACATGCACAAGGTGGTCCTAGAGGTAATTTTGATAACATTTTAAAATGTTAATTCTGCCACCGGGCCATAGCTCACTTATGGTGTAAGAACAGACAGCCAGCACAGCTCAACTGTAAGACCATTTAATCTTTTCCACCTTTTTCTTTTTTTCAGGCAAAAGACCAGGAATCTCTATCAAAACTTGCATCAACACTTAGTGAAAAAGGTGTTGCACACAAGCTCTGGATGGAACAGCCAGAGAACATCCCTACGTGCCTGGCCCTAAAACCCTACCCTAAAGAGACAGTGCAGCCATTTCTGCGCAAATTCAAATTGTTCAAGTGAGCGGACAGCATGGATAAATCCGCTTTGTGCATTGAGTGATGTCTTATGTGGTGTATTTCCATTGAGCTCCCGTCAGTGCTTGTTCAATGGTTAGCCATAGCGCTTTTCGTGGACCACAAAATATCTGTTCTTTGCAGGACAAATACGCCCAAGAAGGGTCATGTGTAGCTTCGTAGCTTCATACAGGGGGCAGTGGTGTATAGAACTGTCAAATTGCAAATTATATTTTCAAGTAATTGTGTGCCAAATGAGTATGTATTTGTTAAACTTGAAATGAATTGGAAGTCACCCAGATACACCCTTGTAGTCACATTCATGGGATACTAATATGCAGTCCCAAATCTTTGCTGTAAAACAGGTAACTTTGACAGTGTAATTGCATCACACAGACATCCCACAGGCAAAGGAAACACAGCAAGTAGCAATGCAGCACACATGGCTGTACTCTTATCTCGATAATAATGGTCTGTCTTGCTGTCAGGTTTATTTTTTCCACATCACATCTGTATGTCTGTCTTCATTTATCTTATTTATTTTGACACACCTGTCTTGTTCTCAGCTTCCCCATCTATTCTCCACTTGTCTGTATCTCCATCTGTCCTTTATTATCTTTATTCATCTCACTGTCTGTCTGTCTGTCTGCCTGCATCATCCTCTTGTCACCTCTGTATCTCTCCTATTCATTGTGTAATTGTGTCAGAAGTTTTATATATTCTCAACATGTACTTCTGCCTAAGTGAGGCACTGACATCATCTGAAGCATGCAAGTCGAGTCTGTGTAAAAGATTGAAGAGACAATTGTTACTAGCAGTGACTAGGGAGACACGGGTGCTAGCATTTATGTCTACATATGTTTAAATGTGTGTCCACATGCACTAGGCTTACTTATAAGAAGGCTGCTTTCCATACATAAAGTTAAAAGTTGCACATTTAAACCCTCTAGGGATTTTTTTCTCTGAAATGACTGTGTATGACACTATTTGTATAGGCTACTGTGCAGAGGAATATGTGTCAGAGTTTTAAAAACTTGATGAAGGCATGTCTAGACAGGATTCTTAGAAATATTATGACTTTTCCATGACTTTCCCGTGATATGTATAACGAATTTGTAATAGGTTAGCAAATTTCAGTAAATTTTAAAAGTCGGGAAACTTTCAATAGGAATGCATGGGAATAAACTGTAATTCCTTCTTAATTGAAGTTTGGAAACTTGTATAGGCTTCATTTGTAAAATATATTGTTGTGATACCCTGGCTAAATCAGTCACACAGCAGAGACTTTAAAGAGTAGGGATTTTTAAGCAATGAAATTAATCAAGAGACAAATGTTACATTTGAGGGAAATCTTCCTTTGCAAAGCACTACACTTCTGCAGAGACAGCCTAAAAAAGAAATCCCAATCTTCGGGACGGTAAACTTTACTAAGATCTCTGTATCAGCCGATCAGTTTAGGGCCATGGAACTTCCTAGTAATGAGAAAAATAACCAGCTTCGCCCATAGACATCCTAAAGGACATAATATAGGATGTCTATGGCTTCGCCCCATTGACTATGCTTCGCACACATAAAGATGCGTAGTAGAGGTTGTGCGCAGGCGGAAGTAGTATTTTCACAGAGCGGCAAGTAGGGAGGGATTTTTAAAAACAACACCTACACCAGCTGGGGCAATCCAGAAAAAAACACAAAATATTTAGCAATGTCTTCCGTGGCATAGCATTATTAAAACTACTCTTGCTCAGATACCATCCTCTTGGCACATATGGATAGTTTTCGTGGTCAGGTAAGACTCTGCGTATCCCCAGGAGACCGTGATATCTGCGAGCACAATTTACAATGGTAATGTTAACGTTAGCATGACAACATTTGTTACCATGTTAGTATGACAACACTTACATGGCGTGAAATGGCAGACAATAGGGTGGGCAAGGTGTATTGTCCCTTTCTTTATATCAGGAAGCAGTCGGAGTCTTTTTTTTAAATACGGTCTTTCACAATGCCGCTAGCTAACTTGCTAGCTGTCTAAGTATTCTCTAGCTCCATAGCAAAGCTTGTGAGGTAAACAAGCGTGAATGTAGTTAAGCCAGACAAGATAGAGTCTGGTTAGATGTGACTATACGACTTACTTCGTGTTGCAGTGATGGGTGGTCACGGAGCGTGGGGGAAAAGACTGATAAATGTAACGTCAGATGTATGCTTTTGTGCAGCCCGACAGCCAGGCTGGCAGCCAGACAACGATAACATGGCAGCGGAAGTTACATCGATGTTGTAAAATGCATTTTACCTTTACGAACAGCATGTACTGTAACTTTGCAGTAGGGTTATGGCAATGCCACTGTTAAACCTGCGTCGGGTTTAATAATAGATCATCTCTAACTACCTCTCTCAGAACATCTTTGACTCCCCCTCCAAGCAAAGCTATGTGGGGAGTTTCTACATGCCACCGGACAAGCTGACGCTACATGGACTTGTGAGGGGGGCTGCGGAGCCCACTCCCAAAAGCAGAGTATTGCTACGGGACATTGATGCAGAGACCTACCAGTGTGCCCCAGATGCAGGGAGCAGAGGTAAGCCAGAGCTAGTTGTGATTATAATGGTTGTTGTCATTAAAAAGGGCAGTTATTGTTCATTACACTTTTTAAGAGGTTTGTTCTGGTCTGGTAGCTTGCCATTAGTTACAGTGGGGTAATTTTCATTTCACTGCTGTTTTTTTCATGACATGTTGTTGGTTGATGAATGATCAGCCAGAAACTATATCAGAATATGTCACACACACACATACACAATAATGGAACAGGATGCCAACAAAATTGCTAAATGGTCACACTCTTCCAAAAGTGGTTGACATCCTCAGTCATGCTGCTCTGGTGTGTGTGTGTATATGACAGCGGTGATCTCGGCACTGCGTACGCTGCAGGAGAAGATGCGACGTTTGGAGCTGGAGCGAGCACAGGCCGAGAAGAATGTGCAACGCTTTGCAGATGTCACACAGAAACACATCAACCACCACCACACCACCACCAGCACCAGCGCTAGTAGAAGCACCATGGCAACCACCAGCACCAGTGCTGCCACAAGCAGCATCAGAGCCCAGGAACCAGCAGCGCAGCCCAGAGACGACCCAAACAGCAAGTACCGCACAGGTGAGGCACACATTGTGTCCACAACTGGGGACATGCAGCCCTCTAAATGCTGCGCTTTTTCAGGGCTGATGGTAATCAGGCACCATGCCTGATTTTAGGCTTGGCAGTGTCTACAAAATGAAATGAAGTACGAAGGGCTAGATTTACTGTCCTCTGAAAATAACTTTACACACAGGCTTTTTGTATAAATATCAGGCCACAAAAGTGAGTACACCCTGAGTAAGTGTGCGTGTGGGTGTGTGTGTGTGTGTGTTGTAGAGCTTGTTGCACAGCTGCAGTCTGCCGAGAGCCGCTGCTCCCTGTTGGAGAAGCAGCTGGACTACATGAAGAAGATGCTTAGGAGTGCCGGGGAGACGGAGGCACACAAGCCCTCTCCTGCCAGCACACACACACAGCCCCCACCCGCCAGCACACACACACAGCCCCCACCCAACAACACACACACACAGCCCCCACCCGTCAACACACACACACAGCCCCCACCCGTCAACACACACACACAGGCGCCTGCCACCAACACGCACCAGCACACACAGCCACCTCCTGAGAGAAAGGCACAGGTGAGAACTGTTTTTGAGCAAGCAAGCAGAGTGACTTTTTTGATTTTGAACGCATTGGTCACCACTTAACTGCCTCTAGAGCTATAGAAGTTCTCCTTCTTTTTTTCTTAATCCATTTATTGCCTTTTGTACAGCACTTTAGAATTTACATGTGCTGTGTAAATAAATTGTACTTACTTCATGACTTACATCTATTACTATAGGACTTTTCTTTTCATAAATATTCTTTATAGTATGACGGATCAGAGTGCTGTGTAAAGTCCTATCGGGCTATCCTATTCCTAACATACACAGGTCTGATATTTCTGTATAATCAGAATCAGCTTTATTGGCCAAGTATACTTAAGGAATTTGACTCCGGCAGATGTTAGCTCTCTATACACATAACACAGAACGTAATACAATACAATAAATACAATAGACTAAACAAGTATGTGTACTTGTATTGCACAGTAGGGACAACAATATACAATATACAATATACATACAGGCACCCAATATGGGCAATAATGTACAAGTAGGCACATGGTGTCACAGTGGGTTAAAGAACCGGTATGACAATATACCAATAAGGCGAATAGGGGGGGGGCACAAAAAGAGTCTTGAGTTGCTGGGCAGGGGACACCTAGGTAAGTCTTTGCTTGTGTCATGTGCAAGAGAAGCGCTGGTGGGGGGGGGAATACAAGGGCATAACAGTAAGCATATACACATATGTGCATGTATGCATGTATGCATGTGTAGTTCAGCTGTTCAGTAGGGTGATGGCAGTGGGGAAGAAGCTGTTTTTGTGTCTGGTAGTTTTGGTGCGCAGGGATCTGTAGCGTCTACCAGAGGGAAGGAGGTCGAAGAGGGTGTGTGCAGGGTGAGAGGGGTCTTTGATTATGTTCTCTGCCCGCTTCCTGGTCCTCCCAATGTACAAGTCCTGGAGGGAGGGCAGGGGGGCACCGATGATTTTTTCAGCAGACCGAATTGTGCGCTGTAGTCTGTGTTTGTCATGTTGTGTGGCTGCTCCAAACCAGACTGTGATGGACGAGCAGAGGATGGATTCTACTACAGCTGTGTAGAAGGTCACCAACAGTTCTTGTGGTAGGCCATGCTTCCGCAGCTAGCGTAGGAAGTACATCCTCTGCTGAGCCTTTTTGAGGATGGCGTTGATGTTGGGCTCCCACTTCAGGTCCTGAGAGATGATGGATCCCAGAAACTTGAAAGAGTCCACATTTGATACTGGGCTGTGGGATATTGTGAGGGGGTGCAGCAGTGATGGGTGCTTCCTGAAGTCCACAACCATCTCGACAGTCTTTAGTGCGTTGAGTTCTAGGTTGTGTTGGCTGCACCAGAGCACCAGCTTGTCAACCTCCTGTCTGTATGCAGACTCATCACCATCCTGGATGAGCCCAATGACAGACAAGTGCTATAGAGCACAGCTGAAGGTTGCAAAAATTCAGTGCTAATAAACAGTAGTTTAAACCATATCATTGAATGCAATAAAATAATTCCAAAATTAAAAGCAATTTGTTGCCAAACTATTGATTTCTTCAGTAGAAGACAATGTAAGTACCCTCTGCTTTGAGTCATAGTCCTGCATTACGTTGTTGGGGTTTATTTCACAATATAGATTGCCTTGCTGTGTATGTTTACCTGTATGTAAGTGTGGTTGTGTGTGGTGCATATGTATTGATGTGTATGTTTACATGTATGTAAGTGTGGTTGTGTGTGGTGCATATGTATTGATGTGTATGTTACATGTATGTAAGTGTGGTTGTGTGTGGTGCATATGTATTGATGTGTATGTTACATGTATGTAAGTGTGGTTGTGTGTGGTGCATATGTATTGATGTGTATGTTTACCTGTATGTAAGTGTGGTTGTGTGTGGTGCATATGTATTGATGTGCATGTTACATGTGTGTAAGTGTGGTTGTGTGTGGTGTGTGCAGAAGGAGAACTGCATAGATGACATTCAGCTGCAGCTGAACAAGCTGGACAAACTGGAAAGGGAGTGTGTTAAGCTCACCAACACACAGTCTTTGGCTGAGGTATACTGTAACACACACACACACTCTCTCTCTCTCTCTCTCTCTCTCTCTCTCTCTCTCTCTCTCTCTAGGGTTAGGGTCTTTCTCACACACACCACCTCCCTCTATCACACACAATCACATGTCCTCTCTTTTTGTATGTCTCTCTTCCATACAACACACTCAGTCACTCATTCCCTGTGCTTGGCCTGATCTTGCAAAGTCACTGACCTGAAGTAATGGTTTATGTGTGTGTGTGTGTGTGTGTTAATAGAGGAAGATTCAGTTACTAGAGAAGCGACTACAGGAAGAGGAAAAGGAACGCAAACTCATCCAGCGGAAAGCTGACGAGGTTTGATCTTGTCTTAACTTTGTTTATCATATGTACTTTATCATCACCATGAGCGTTCAGAATTAGAGTGTGTGTGTGTGTGCGTGTGTGTGGTGTATATGTATATGCTTTTGTATGTGAAAAAACTCTGGGGTCTATTGCCATGAAAGACCAATAGTGTGTGTTCTAAATGGCATTTAGAGATATGGTATGGACACACAGTGAGCTGAAAGCCCTTGTTATTGTAATTTAATAAAGGCTATGGAGTCTGTCCAAGTATTGGGCAAGAGTAGTGTCTTCATCTCTTTGGAGTAAGGGCTTGAATAACGTTTTGATGCATCCCAGCTCAAGTAAGGGCAGAGTTCCTTCTATTCTTATGTCATTTTATTTACATATGCAGACTTGCTCTATCTAACAGACACTTCCAAAATGTAATAATAATAATTGCAATAATTTCAAAGTATGGCATAGCAGGGAAGACGTTAAATGTAATGTACAGACAGACTATGGAAGCAGACACTCAGACACTTTCAAGGTTGAATAAAAATAATAATTTGATGAAATATGGTGTAACGTTAAAGAAGTAAAATACTTCTTTATGCTGCTACTGCATCCCTTGAGTCCAGAGCCTGCATTCTAAGATGTGGATGTGTGCACCATCGACCCCTTTATGACGCATGCTGTAAACATACACGCATACAAACAAACTAACACATATTGTCAAGAAAAAGGATAAAAGGTTTCGCAGCATTTATTTAAAGTGACATGTAATAGACTAGTTAAAAAAAAACTGGACTCTTAACTGGTCCATTCTAGGACATGTCACGTTAAAGACATTTTAGTTAAGGAGTGCCTTGGTCTGAGAAACCCTTACTCCTTTTTCTTGACAATTTGTTACTTTAAATGCAACAGCACCCAGACCTAAGAAATCCAAACATTTCTTGTGGATTATGCACGCCATCATTTTGAAATCGAATAAACTGATACATACTTTTTGACTCGTGTTTACTTTAGCTCCAGAGAGAACTGCAGGTGAATCTTCTCATGCAATCTGCATCATTAGCTGAATCCAAACCCATCAACAAGAAAAAGAAGGAAAAGTCACCCACTCGGGTAACACCTCCTCTTCCTCCTCCTCCTCCTCCTCCTCTCATTTCATCTGCTTTCATATATGACACACACACTCTTTGCATCTACATTACAAAGTGTTCATTATTCTTGCACACAAATTCACTGTGAGGTAGATGTGTGTGTATTTTAGTCCTAGTTGTGTAGTAGGCCAAAATGGCCACTAAGTGGAGCTGCCATACAGGAATGGAAGAAGACGGCATTTGCCAAACGTGTATGATGCCATGTTGTTGATGGCTACACATCAACTTATTTGTGGAAACATTTATTTCTTTATTTGCAGGAATCAGAACCTGTTCCTAAGTTGCCCATTGCCAAACGTCCTCCTTTTGTGGCAGGGACTGTAAGTATACACACACACACACACACTCCCACACTCTTACACACCTAAAGTCTAATGTTATGGCTTATTTTAACAGAATTATAAGAAACATGATACTTTCAGTGTTTGTGACACTTTGTGACTGTTACTAAACTATTACTATGGCAACAGTATTTGTATTTCATTACAGTCCCTTTTTGCTTTCGTTTTTTCTCTACTTCTCTAACCCCTTTCCTCTCTTCCTCCTCCCTCATACCCTTATCTGTCCATCTTTTCATCCATTTGGCCCTCTGATCTCTCCCTCCCTCATTCTCTCTCTCTCACTCTCCCTTGCTCTCTCTCTCTCGCTCTCTCCCGCCCCCCTTCTTTCGTCCTCATACCCCCTTCGGTCTATCCCTCCGTCCCTTGCCCCCAATGTCTCCCTTTCTCTTTCTCTCTCTCTGTCTCTCACTTATTCACCCCTTTGTCCATCCCTTTGTCTCTTGCTCCCTCTCTCTCTTCCTCCCCTTCTCTCTTCCTCATTCCCCCCTTTCTGTCCCTCTTTTCCTTTTCCCTGCCTGTTTCTCTCTCTCTCTCTCTCTCTCTCTCTCTCTCTCTCTCTCTCTCTCTTTCTCTCTCTCTCTCTCTCTCTCTCTCCCCCTCATTCCCCCTTTTGTCCATCTCTCTGTCTCTTGCCCCCTTATCCATCCCTCTCTCCCTCTCTCATTCCTGATTTGTGTCCATCCCTCTGTCTCCATCCCTCATTCCCCTTCTCCATCCCTCCATGGCCTCCATCAGTCTACGAGCCCCAGCCACTCGGTGAGTGCTAACCTGCAGGCCCTACGCCACCTGCTCAGGCAGCAGCAGCAGCAGCAGGGAGGGCGGCTGGAGGGGGCGCAGGGCGGCCGGAGGAACGTGCGGGAGTGCGAGCGCCACAGGCGGCTGGAGTACGGCGACGGTGGTGGCGGCGGAGAACGGAGCTCGGCGCGGCAGCAGGCCAGACCCGGGGTCAGTCGGAAGTCGGAGGGGGAGAGCAGGCAGGGCCGGGCAGGACGGAGGGGTCAGGGGCCCGGCGAGCGCTCGCCCCCCAGCAGAGAGGCCTCTCCCCTGGGCAGCCTCTCCCAGCTGCTCCTGGCCCTGCAGGACGAGCTGGGACGCATGAGCTTGTGAGTGCCGCTGATGAGAATGGTGGCCACTAGTGGACACTGTAACAAATATAAACCTTCATCAGTGTTGAATATAAGCTATAAATGAATCTACAATTATATGAATTATACTAAAACAAACATGCATAAATTTCCAGACAAATGAATTGCATTTAGCCGTTTATGGAAAACACCTGATGCAAAGACTCTGAAACTGAAACAGTTCATGCAGTGTGTTTGCTGTTTTTCTGTGACAGCCTGAGTGCCTGAGGTTGTGTTGACTTCTGTGCGCAATGCTACATTATGTTCAGCAGGTGGCAGTAATCAGTTTTACCCAACGAAACTTTCATACATAACCTACTACAGAACCTCCCAAAGAAGGGACATTTTTGTGTAATGTTGTGTTTTACTAGCCTGGTAAACCAGCCCCTCGTACTTCATTTCATTTTGTACAGAGGGTCTGGAACAGACACCGTCAGAAACGGTTTGTTCCTGGAGGTGTGGACTCTGCTGAAGGTTAAAAAAAGTGCCTCTGCCATTACCCAATCGCTAACGCCTGGTCGTCACGTATTCAATTAGCCTACCTACACACTACAATTCAAATGTAGCACACAAGGTCAACGTCACGGCTAACTAACACACCTTCTGTTCGCTGATTGGATCGGCCCTGCTGGGGACAACTAAATGACCCGGTCCAGACCCTCTGTACAAAATGAAATGAAGTACGAGGGGCGGGTTTACCAGGCTAGTGTTTTAGACCTCTTGGAGATCTTTCATTAGGGGAACATTTATAATAACCTGCATTCCTTTGACAGCTTCTATGTAATAGTGTAACCTGGGTTATGGTAATTGATCTGTGTGTGTGTGTGTGTGTGTGTGTGGCTGCCACAGTGAGCACCAGGAGCTGGTGTGCCAGATCGCTGACACCAGGAGCAGCCGAGTGAGAGAGGACCTGGAGCGGGAGCTGGATGCGCTGGTCAGGAAGATGGAGGACAAGGCTACGCAGATCACACAGCTGCGCAAACACCAGAGAACAGTAAGTGTGTGTGAGTGTGTGTGTGTGTGTGTGTGTGAGTGCGTGCACCTGTCCATGTAATCCATGTAAATATGCTTCAGAGATATCCAGGGCTGTGTTGCAGTGGAATTTGGACTACTGCAAATACAGATCTGTTGTTATTAATTGCATTAAATGAACGTATTAGCTGGATGTATGTGGGGCAGTTGGTAGTAGTTGTTACAGGCTTTAACTTATTGGGCAGAAAAACTTGTACATGTGCTGTAAATTGTTTAAATAAAAGAGAAATTAATTTTCAGATTGAAATGTGTGTACGAGAGGACAGTACCAGAGGTGGGAAACCAAGCTTCAGAAAGGCGAAGACCTGCCACATTAGTGTGGCAGCCAATCACTAAATCAACCAGATTTCAACAAGAAATCTCTTCAGTCAGGTAGATGAGGCCAGTTAGTCAAGTCAGGTAATTTAGGACATTTAATCACCTATGCCTGTACTCAGGTAAGACGAACACATGGTAGGACCTTTACCTGTTGAAGCTGGGGTTTCCTACCTCTGGCCACTACACACACACACACACACACACACACACAAACAGTGGTATACATACAACTGTCTGTACAGACACACACACACTGTAGAATTGGTGTTATGGTCTGTAGGTGAGTATGTACTACTTTGTACCCATGAGTGTGAGAGACAAACCTCTTTTGTGATTGTCGTAGGTGGAGAGTCTGAGGCAGACGTCACGGAGCCCTAAGAAGCAGACACGCCCGACGGGGTCAAAGGTCAAGAAAACGGGGATTACGGGGGTACAGCCTTTAAGCCCATCCCCCAAAAAGACACGCCCACACAGTGTCCCTCACAGCCTGTACTCGAGTCTGCGTAAAGATGACATCATTTGGGAAAGCTAAAGCACACACACACACACACACACACACTATCTCTCTTTCTCTCTCTCTCTCTCTCTCTCTCTCTCTCTCTCTCTCTCTCTCTTTTGCACTAAAGGCCACACACATGCACCAGGGGTAATAGAGTGTTTGAGCGTGTGTGTGTTTGTGTGCAAGTCAGGACACAAGGCAATGAATTTGCATTTAATACCATTTTGACCACGGCAATGAGCAAATAGTATATATGCAGTGGTTTTGGTGTTTATTCTGAGTATTGTCTATTTTATATTATTTCAAAAGCTAAATGTTTTCATATTGTGTATTTTCTGTGTTTGAACCCTAATAAAAAGTCTAAGAGAAATTTCTGTAACTTCTGTACATTTCTAAAACAGTTTTACTTTTGAATCTTGAACACACACTTGGCAATCTACTCACCCACACATACACACACACTTGCACATGAATGAAGTCATATACACACACACACACACACATAGCACTGTACACAGACACATAAACAAGTATACATGTAAATGCAATTGTGCATTCACACACGTTAATGTACACATGCACACCCAAGTATACACATACATAAAACCGTGTACACACACACACACACACACACACAGCAGTGTACAGATACAGCAGTGTACACATACACACAGCAATGTTCAAACCACAGCCAACCCAGACAAACACACCCTGGGATAAAAATAGTTGTTCCAGTGCTATCATGCAACTGTGCCAAAACGTTTTGGTAAAGCGGTGTGTGTGTGTGTGTGTGGAGACAACAACCTCAGCAGAAATGAGTAAGGCCTTTAAGGACTTAAAGGACTTTAAATATGAGATGACAAAAACATATGACCATATCTTTGGCAGGCAAATACCAAACGCTCCCTGGATTAGTACAAATGTGAAATGTGTGTTTTTCTTTTTTGTTCTTTGTAAAATGGGTTTTGAAACTGTTGGTAGTGGTGGGGGGTTACTGTGTGTGACTATGTGACATCGACTCCTAAAGCTAGAGCTGTAGGCCTACTACAGAACGCAGGGCCTTGTAGAGAACTGAAAGAGTAACACCAGTAATATTTATTTATTTATTTATTTATTTATTTATTTATTTATGTTCGGACAACACGGCAGTGGGACAAGCCCATGAATATTTGAGTGGGAGTGAATAACGGGTGTTCCCACAGCCATGATGTCAAGGATAGCAGTCATGAGATGAGGCAGCTGACACACACACACACACACACACTTAACTCATGCCGCTGTCACTGGCTCCATTTTTCCACACCACTATGTTACTTCCTTGGCATTCGCTGTGTGATGAGTAGTCATCCACACAGACACACTGGACGGGAGAACTTGTGGAAATTCTTGCAGCACCTCCGTTGACACACACAAGTCAGTGGTGCTCATGAACCACACAGTGGGCAGCACTCTTTTTGTAGATTTTAAAGTTTTAAAATGGACCAGAAGAGTTCAGAAACAATGTGCACCATTTTACGTGTAGGTGGACGATTACACACACACACACACACACACACACACACACACACACACACACACACACTCACACACAAGAGGTGAATCTGGTGCTTTGTGCTGGTGATGTTGATCAGATTATGGTCTGTCTGTGAGGCAATTGAGTTAGGTGTGCAGTTGTGTCTGTGTAAGTGTGTGTGACTTTATCATTGGTGTATTTTCCTGGGGGCTGTGTGTGTGTGTGTGTGTGTGTGTGTGTTAATTGTCCTCCAGTGCAGTATTCAGCTATTTGTTCCTGCATGCCTGATATGAGGCTCTATAGTCTGGTTGTTTGGTTGTTGTGCTCTTCCTCATGGAAACCATAAGTGTGCGACGCGTCTGCCTCCCTGAGCTGCAACAGCAATCTCATCGATGCGGGCATTGCTGCGTATTTATGACCGCGCCATATAGGACTGACTGTGTGTGTGTACGGGACCATAAACCCTTATGTTTGCACATTGGCACGTCGCCTGGATTCTGATTACCATGCAGTATACATATCAAGGAGTGTATGTTTGTGTTTTGTGTGGCATGCCTGCGAGGGTGACAGACTGAGAGGATGTTGTTTCCTGGTCTGAGAAACCCACTCAAGTCATTCGAGATTTTTTTGCCATTCAGAATTAGAATTTACATTGACCACCTTATACATTTTCTAAAGTTTCTTTTGTTTATGACGTCATACATGGTAAGACTCATATACTTACTCACACAAAGGTAAACAAATGACTTTTAGGAAGCAAAGGTCACCATGAAATTACACACACACACACACACACACACACACACACACACACACACACACACACACACACACAGTGTTCCTTTCCTTCCTATTCACCACACTGATAATTTTCTGCACAGTAAGCATTCTCCTCTGACTTGGGGAGGAAAACATATCCTGTCAGAGCTGTGTGTGTACTACAAAGCGTAACATGTGTGTTGGTGTGTGTATGAGACACACCACTTGTGTCTGGGGCAACAGAGTTGTGTCCTAATTTTTTTCCTGGCTTTGCTGACCAAAACAGATACACAAAACGATGTATATTACACACAAACAGATGTATGCAAATTGTGTCTTTGGTAATCTGTACCCACTTCCCTCGTGATGTCTTGTACCAACTTGTAACCGTAACTGTGTTTGTGTGCCGAGGGTTGGTGAGTAAGGAAGACAGAGGGAACTATGGGAAGAGATAAGGACAGGCTGGTGCCTACTGCCTTCCTTAGCTAAGGATGTGGACTTGTGGCCATTGTTTTGAATGGCTTTCTCCAGGTGGCGTTATTTCAGGCAGGGGGGCTAGTGACCAACCCAAATAATTTAACTCAGGCCAAGTAGCAAACCTAAAAGAACAGTCATAAGGCCTCACTCTCGTCACAAAGCAATACAAACCTTTTTTCCACGGTTTGGCAGAGTTAGACCCTTGAGCGGAGTGAACAGGCAGGTAGGTGACCATACCCACTTTATGAAATGCAACCCCCCCTCCTTCTAGTTGTGTATGTGCTTGTGTGTCCAGGTTAGCTGGGATCTCTGGAATGATCTGGAATCTCTGAATCTTTCGTTTTAGTAATTGGGACACCCTAAAGCCCTACATGCTTGGTGACATCATCACTGGATTCCAGTCCCTCGTTTATTCTCACAGCTACTGCACAACACAGCGTAGCCATGGCAACCGTCACTCTGGGAACATACTGCAGCCGGAACTACCAGGAGTGAACATGCATGGAACATGCATCCTTCAGCCTACATAAGGATGTGGGATATTTGATAAGGGATTTTGATTTTATTTTGATTTATTTTCACAGGAGCAGTGTACAATAAGACATTAACCTTGAAAAAGATGCACTGTACCAGTTTTCAGCAAAGACATGCTACTTTCCACCTGTAGCCCCCTGTGCAGAAAAGGCAGTTTTTAAACAATGCAGCGTTGGTTTAAAGGCTCTTCCGTATATTTTCAGCCCCTTTTAGCCTGACACGTGGCATCTTTTTTAACAAAGTGCGTATGTCAAGGCTATGTGGCTCTGGATTCAGCACAAAGTAATTGATCCTTGGTGTGTATATTATACTGTAAGGGTTTATCATATTCAATTATCTGTAGTTCTTATCTCTAAGAAATGTGCTTAATTGTTTCTCTCTGTTATTTAATTATCAGCTTGTGGAGGGAACATAGGGTGATGCTGCATGGGGAACCAGCCTTTTCCATGAAAGCTCCCATTTTTTGCTGTCAAACACACACGCATGCATGGACACACAAAAATGAGTCACACAAACCAACTGTTCTCAATGTTTTATTGTCATTGATTCGAACATTTTCAATCTAATCGCAAAACTAGAAAAACAAAATAGAAACCAAAAGCAAAAAAAACAAAAAAAAATTCCAGGGAGAAAAAAAAAAAAAAATCATACACACATTACACCAGTGTGGCACATTCTTAAGGCAGCAACATGGTAATGTAAGCGATTTCAGCTACACACTCACGTGAGTGTGCGAGAGAGTGTGTATGTGTGTGAAGTTGTGCAGGTGAATGTTTTGTTGTGGAGCGTAACCCCCACTGATTTATGACTGCTAAACTCAAGTCAAGGCAAAAAAGGTGACAATATTAAGTTGTAGGTGCAAAGAATAGCGAAGAGACGCGGGGGCAATCGACAAAACAAAATTCATTTTGGATTTTAGAAAAAGTTTTTTTTTTTGATCACCTACACAAGATGTGGGCCCTCCTATTCACCTGTATCAAGATGGCCACTATGATTTCTTCATATTGCCTCACTGGCCACCTACTAGCCTCGTTCCAACATGGCCACGGTGGGTTGCCAAAGCCACCTGTCATTACCGAGCGAGTGAGTGTTCGCCTCAGGCAAAGCATGGTGGGTGCACTCGAGCTCCTGTCTCACTCCGGCAGGGCAGGGCAGGGCAGGGCGAACCCCCTTTTTCCCCTCATGACTATCTAGCATTCAGACACTCCCAACTGAAATCAATTAAGGCACTTTTTAGAGAACCGGGGTGCGACTTGGAATGGCATGCTCTAAAAGGTTAGTAGGTCAAAAAGAGAATCAAAAAAGCAGTTCTGCTGCATTTCTAGTGTAGCTTTCTTATAGCTTAGGATACAGTGGGGAGGTTTTTTGTAAGGAATGTTACCGTCCCGTTCACACTGGGAGATGGCACTGATGAAAAATTTTGTGGCTGGTTTGTGACACTATGTCCCACCTATGTCATTCAAGACGACGACGTGATAGGCCAAAGCGTATGACTGAGGCACCAACAAGCCAATGAAAGGGCCGGGAGAGGAGATATGGGAGGGCCCCATTTCTCCTCCTTAGCCAACACTGAGAATTGGCTGATAAATGTCCACTCTTATTCCACGCCACCCTTCAGATTGACCTCAATATCTTTGGACAAAACGTAGCACGATTTGGCAACTACACAACATTGAATACACCCTCCTTTCTAAGAACACTAGGCAACAACAAAAGCAATATTTTCTTCAACTAAAAAAAAAAAAAACAACATTCAGGTGCAGCTACACCATGCATTCTTCATTGAGTTTGTACAAGGCAATATGTGTATAGCAATGTTTTTCGTAGGAAGCTTCAGGGCGAAGCGATAGCTGGAAACTTGCAGGCGAGCGGGAGAGGGGTCATGTGGGTGTGTGAGTGAAGGTGGTCGGAGCGACACACACCCCCTCCCCCTCATCATCGACTGTAGTGAGGATGGAGAGAAAATCAAAAACGAAAAAAAAAAAAAAAAAAAAAAAAAATGCGAGTGGTTACAGGACTCTGCAGCATCACTGATTTTTTTTTACCTGTTTAATTTTTAAGTTGTTTTTTTTCTTCTTTAATTTATTTTTAAATATGTATTGCATTTTTTAAGCATCCTTCGTGCAAGTCAGGCTCCCCAAGATAATAATTCAAGACTACAAGCAAGGGGACCGACCCAAAAGAAAAAAAAAAAAAAAAAAATTCAAGGAAAATACCACGTCAAACAAAATAACAAAAAAAAGTACATCTCTTTACAAATGAGTCTCATCACAACGCAAGCTACAGAGAAAAGATATGCCTTACTCTTCTGCTGCCAAGCTGCAAGCTGTCAAGAAAAGCTACAGGGTACTAAAATCAAGCGTTTTCTGGAACAAAGGCGAATGCTGAATGCATAGGGTATCCTTCAGACTGGGGAAACATAGTAAAGAAAGATCCCTCCCACCACGTTCATGTATTTGCCCTGCAGAATATATCAGTGGAGCTCCACAACCATCCTTCAAACACAGACGCTGCTGTCAGCATGGAACGCTCATCACTGACCTGACAACTCAACGTCTTTCTTTCATGGCGGGAGCCTTCAAAAAGGTGCTGGGAATTACAGGGATTTGGGCCAATGTGATGTAAGGGACCCCAATGTCTTTTTTTGTGTGTGTTTATGTGTGTGGGTGTGGGTGTGTGTGTGTGTCACTCAGAGGCGGTGTGGTGGCCAAGCACTCTGAGGATCAAACACAGACAGATTTGTAGATGGTGAAGGACTTTGTGCTGAGCAACTTTCATACCCCTTGAAAAATGTCACACACACACACACACACACATGGCTCTGTCTTATGGTGTCTCATGTTTGTACAACACTACATTTCATGAGCACATTGTCGCTTATGCAAATTGCACTGCAGATATATTGCAGACCATGGAGAGGGCATCAGCTGGAAGAACATCACTGATACACACACTGCAGCGACAGCGACAAACACGATGACGTGGAACTTCAACACTCTGAAGCAGGCCGATGCCCTAACCGCCACCCAAACTGCACCAGATTGAGTCTCCGTCCACTTGACTCACCCACTGCTAGCCAGGTCAAGACCAAATTTCACAAGCGACCACAAGCAGCCAAAAATACAATTGACGGAAAACCAGAAAAAACACCACCACTTTGTCCCCTACAATCAAAATTTCTTTACACAGGGATGTGGTTCTTTCATTTGGGGGGGGGGGGGGGGGTGACATCATTCAAATTGGAACTAAAGTTTGGTGTGAATCAGTCCACAGCCCTGTTGTTCGGTCAAAGAGTGCTGTGGGTAGGAAAAAAGAAAAAAATGTAATGCAACATAGACCCAATAATGATAGAGTGCTAGCTAGCATTAACTGAATAGGGAAATGACACTAAAACTTAGCTTCTATGCCCCATTCTCTTAGTGTTAGGAACCAGTTAATTATTCAGTCTATGTTGCTTCAAATTTTCCCTCATTTTTTTTCCCACCAACAGCAGTCGGTGACCTCGAACAACAGGGCTATGAATGGATTTACACCAAACTTCTCCTTTAAATCGTTAGGATGTCTTCCTGAAATTTCCCCACTCTCAAGAATACCCCAAGCTGAAACATTAGAGTCCAAACTAGCGTCGGCCAACGGCCAAACGCTGAAAAGTAAAAGGCTAGCCAATGCAAGACTGCATGAGAGGGTCTCTACACCGCCAAACACACACACACACACACACACACGCAGGGGCTTGACCTCTGCCAAAGGGGCATGACCTCACAGCCAAATAGCAGAAAGGACTGCAACACGTTTCAGCGTCTCAGCGTAGCAAGGCTAAGATACAGAAATGATTTCCCTCCAACACACACACAAACATCAAATCTTCACTCGCGACAACTCATAATTATAACGCAATCAGTCCAGCTGGAGCCTCCATTGCCTCTAAACAAGAAATTAACAGCAATACAATCATACGCAAAAACATTCACACACATTCATACGCCAACATGCACTCACACACACACACACACACACACACACACACACACACACACACACACACACACACACAGTAGGACTCTTCAGTCACACTAGTAACACACCAACAGCTCTGCAGCAGGGAGGGGAGGAAGAGTACGGCTCCCCCCTCTTCGTTTCACACGCCTCCTGATTGAGTCAACACTGAAGGCACTTCATCTGCCATGGCTTCCATAGACACGAGTCTCCAACTCGCAACTGCTTCAAAAACACACACACACACACACACACACACACTCACATCAGACACACACAAACACAGACACACGTACATCTAACAGACTAAACACATCTCCACGTGATAACACACTTTTAATGTGGCTTTCTCATGATGCAATATCTGGTATTATAATCCTTAGTTGTGCTGAGCACGACAGTTAAAGAGCACAGCCACTCAACTATACTTAGGTCTGAACCTGTTAGCTGTTAACGGCGGCTAGCTGGGTTTGTATTGCGAAGCTCCGGACAGCTAATGCGAAGGCAGAGCTCATGTTGGATGCCTGGTTTTGTTGTTACTGACGCCTAAAGACCTGTATGCAACAGTACTGTACCAACCAATCATAGCCAGCGGTACAGGCAAGAACAGCTGTAAGCAGTGGCTAATCAACCAATCAGCTTCTGGGACACTGGCATGCTGCTGAATAGTAACACAGTAGTAACGTGCAAGTGTGCGTTTGGTGATGATTATGGGGTTTATCGTTTGAATCTTCCAGTCAGGCTGCAATAACGTAGCGTAAGGCAGACACTAATCTGGCTTTACAGGACGGCTGTTTTAACGAGCTGACCTCAATGGACAGACAGACACACACAGATTCTCTGCACACTTCAGCTGCTACTCAGCATCAGCAAAGCATAATGGTGTGAACACTACTGCGCAGCCTTCTCACTGGCAACGTTAACGTACTGCCGAAAAACGTGACCCGCACTCCAACCCCCCTGAGGAGTCTTCAGGACAATGAGCGCGGATTAGAAAGGGTGCATAAGCTGCTCGGGAGGGGTGGGGGTGTCAGGTGGTTGCTTCTGGGGAGGGGGGTTGGTGTCGTAAATGTGAGCGCGGTAATTTTCCGGCAAATGGCTATTTTTTTTGGCTGCGTGGACATGTTTGATCATGTCGGGTGGGGGTCTGGTTTGAGGGGGGGTGGGGATAGAACAAAGTGCTTCAAAGCCTGAGGCCTGATTTGGCCTACTATGGCTTTTTAGATGAGGCCTCTGGAGGTGGGCAATAACACGCATTATGTTTCATCGCACACACATGGACCTGCAAAGGAATGTTGATGGGGGACAACCACGTTTTTTTTTTTTTTTTTAGCATTTTACATGTTTGCTGAAATTGTTTTTTTTTTTTTGACAAACATATTTCTGATTATTCGTGTTGAAATGTGTTTTGAAATGTACGTGTGTGTTCGTCTATACATTCTAGATTCATGCAAAGGTCTATCTTTTTTGTCCATGAAGATGTCAGAAAATATGTCAGCATTTGGGAGACTTGTGGCTGCATACATCAATGACTGTGCCTGAGCACAAACACACACCCATTTCAGATAGGCCAATGTAGACGGATAATCTAGTAATCTAAATGTGTGTGTGGGGGTGTGTGCGCGTTTATGTGTGTATGTGCATGCGTGTGTGTGACACTGTACATCAGGGGGTAGCAGTGTGTGTGTGTATGTGTGTGTGTGTATGTGTGTGTGTGTCCAGTGTGGTGCCTCTATTGGGCAGGGAGTGCGGACGCGTTTGCGTGTTGTTTATGTGTGCGCGTGTGTTTGTTACAAAGTGTGGTAGTTGCGGTCCTTGGACTTGCAGAACTTGTAAAGAAAGAAAATGACCGCTTGTAGGCCCAGCACCAGCACAATGCCCCCGACGAAGCTCGCTGCGTCGAACGTGGCCGACTTGGAGGAGGGGGATGGAGACACGGTCGGCACGGTTACGTCTGAAAAACGTCACAAAGGAAGAGGTAAGAGAGAGACATCATATCTATCACATTTGCTGGATATACAAGTGCAAATTCTACACAAAGCTCATTCCTGCGACAAAACAAGGCATGCAAGACTGAGGGGTAATTTGTGATTCCATCCAGCCAATAAACTTTAGCAATTCTGCTAGTCGAGGTGAGCTACACGCAACGTTGGCAAACGCCGTATTGAGCTTTAGACTGTCAGTTGTTGGCACAATGAGTAGTGGACATGTGACTTATAGTGACGGGGCACTTCTAGCCAGTAAGGTGGAGGCAGGAAGTGAGGGACAGAGAGGAATGGAGGCTGAAGCGAGGGGACCTTCACCTCCCAGCATTCCACAGGGTCAAAGGTCAAGGAAATAGGGGGGTTACAGGGGTGCAGCTATTAAGCCCCTCCCTCAAGAAGACACGCCCACACCGTGTCTCACACAGCCTGTGTTGTCTGATTGTTTGGGAAAGCTGAAGCATATACGCACACGCACACACACACACTACTCACTGGAGGGTGAGGTGGGGACGGTGGCATTGGAGGGGTGGGTGGTGGTCGTAGGTGGCTGCGGCGTCGTCGTGTTCGCTGTTTTTAACATATGCAGGGAGACATGCGTTAATACACAAATGCTTTCTCACACACACTAACATTATTTGCACTACAGTACATTTTGCATTGCATCATTTGAGCTCTTACATGGTACAAACTCTCTCTGGCGCAGCACTGAGGAGCTGTGTGTGTGCTTGAGTATATCCATGTGCAAAGGTATGACTCTACAAGTTCCTTTTGCTTCATTCTGTTTTGTGTGAGTAAGCAACATAGAGAGGTTGGTTGTATGGTTGTGTGTGTGTGTGTGTGTGTGTGTGTGTGTGTGTGTGTGTGTGTGTGTGTGTGTGTGTGTGTGTGTGTGTACCTGAGGTGGGCTCCACGGTGGAGATGTTGAAGGTGCTGTTGTGGGGTGTGGTGGGCCCAGTGGTGGGAAGGCTGGTGGATGGCACTGCAGTGGCTGTCGAGGGGGGAGAGGAGAGAGGGTCAACGCTAAGCTATGCTGCTCACACACACACACAGACACACACACACACACACACACACACAGACACACAGACACAGACACACAGACACACACTCCAAAACTGCATCGCTGGTGATATCCAACAGTTATGCAGTGCTGTAAATGAACTAGGGGGTATTTCCAAGTAAAGGGGTGCTCACATTACAAGTGACCAAAGCGACAGAAGTCATTATTTCTCTATGGAGAGTCTGCTAAATGGGCGAACAGAGTGAATTTGCCAGCAGTGAAGCGAATTGAGCGACCAGAGCGAAAAAGAGAAGTTAAAAGTCAATTAACTTTATGGTAATGAGCCATGACGTGGTTTGGCGAAAACCAACCTGAACACAGAGATTTACCAACGTCCGTTAATTACTGAGCTAAATCCAACATTCCAAAGGAAACGTCATGAGTGAACCAAGTGAACAAGGCGAATTCAACCGCAAAGCTTCTTCAGAGACCTGTTCGCTTTGGTCGCTTCTGATCTGTACTCTACAGTAAGTGGTTCAGTGATCAACCCAGATAAGTTAACTTGATAACCAGATAAGTGGTAAACCTCCTAAGAGAAGAGCCCTGTGGCGTTGTTTTACTTTAGGAGAATAAAACGGTATTAGTATTTTTATGTATTAAACACTTTGCTTTGCTTTATGCTTGCTTTACATTATGAATAATAATCACATATAAAGATCTGGCGTGACCCAAACATGATCAATTTATCAGTCAATCAATCTTTACGTGTCTCTCCTGTCATAAAAAAAATCACAATACAAGATGTTTCCCAAAAAATGAAAATAAATTTGGCAAAATACAACCAAAGACATTATAAGAGTATTGGATTAACTCTCACCAAACAACAAAGTGACCACTGCATTCTGCTGCTGGTTAGCTAAAGATCACTCAAAGAAAGCACCTATATTTTCTTGAAGCCAGACAGTCTACACAAATATCTTTAACATGACACTTTTACTAATTTTGTTTATTAATGTGTGTGTGTGTGTGTATACACATACCTCCACAGGTAGTATTTATACAGTTGGTGGTGTTCTGTTCCGACGCGTTCAGACACTTGCCTACACCTGTAGATACAAGACACATAAATAGATATAGTTTTATCATCCTAACACACACACACACACACGGTACCTGATTTTACGAATAACGCTGTAAAACATACTTCACTGACTGAGGTCAAGAGAGAGGGAGATGAGAGAGAGTTGAGGAGGGGATCAGGGAGAGGGAGATGAGAGAGTTGAGGTGGGAATCAGGGAGAGGGAGATGAGAGAGAGAGAGACAGAGAGTGAGAGAAAGAGAGGCAGAGAGAGAGAAAGAGAGAGAGAAAAAGAGAGAGAGAGAGAGAGAGAGAGAGAGAGAGAGAGAGAGAGTGTGAGAGAGTGTGTGAGAGAGAGAGAGAGAAAGACATTTCACGATCAGATATCCACCGAGTCAGGATCAGCTGCCTTTCTGTCCAAGCAATTTACCAGCGAGCTCAATACCAACAACAACACCCTGTGTGTGTGTGTGTGTGTGTGTGTGTGTGTGTGTGTGTGTGTGTATACGCATGTTGGAACACAAATGACTGTCCGTGTTTTATGAAAGATGAAAGCTAGCAACACATTTTACAAATTGTTGTTAAAACTCACTAACAGCATACTAACTCAGTCACACACACCAATAAACAGAGCGCTGAGTTTTAGCAAGGAAGTGAGAGAAAGGCATACACATGTGTATGAGTGAGTGATTACATGCATTAGGACAGTAAACAAGTGTGTGTGTGTGTGTGTGTGTGTGTGTGTACACGTGCTGTTAAAGTAATGGGGGCAGAGTCCATTCTGAGGCTTTATAAAGTACAACAGAGTAAGCCTGTTTGAACCAGCAATGACTGGGACATAAAACAGTGTCTGCGTGTTAAGTGTGTGTGTATGTGTGTGTGTAAAACAATAGAAACCCTATTATTCATTTTGAGTTAACCCATCTAGACCCTAACCTCAATATGTTTTGGCTTCAGGGTGTAAGCAAAGTGGTGTGTGTGTGCGCGCACATGCTTGTGTGTGTCTGTGTCTGTGTGTGTGTGTGTGTGTGAGAGAGAGAGAGAGTGTCTCTTATGTAAGTGTTATCTAAACCTAAGTGTACATCTAGGTCAAAGGAAGTACTCTTCTCCAAACAGTCTTTGTGCCTCACCTGGAACACACACACACCACACATCTGTCAATGATAAAAGGGCTGACCCATCTGTCCCTCAAACACACACACACACACACACACACACACACACACACACACACACACACACACACACACACACCTCACATAGTGGGACACAAAGGCAAACACAAGAACAGAAACAGGTGAGACAGCTACACGTGATGTGACTGCAAGGGCCTACTTAAATCCATTGACATTTTAGCGCTGCTCGCTGTGTGTGTAAAGACAGATAGAGAGAGACAGACAGACAGACAAAGACAGACAGACAGACAGACAGACAGACAGACAGACACAACACAACATGCAGTATTAACACAACAAAAACTATGAACCCATTTTGTCTAACACATCTACAGTGTTTAAGCATATGTTGCATAGCCATCAATACACTATACAGAGCCTTAACTATACCCTTTTAAATATCAGTTTTATACTACTAGGGTTCATTTCTGAAACTTCAGAATAAATACCTTAAAAACGACTGCACCTATAAGGGACGGTTACATGGACACATTTTCATGTGTAACCTGACCACTCCTAGAAACAATGAATAAGAGGGTGGAGGACTGGACTATGCTACTCTGCTGGAGGAATGTGTGTGTGTCAGCCACCTCTCAATAACACAGCCAGTCTGGCCTACACACACACACACACACACACACAGACACACACGGCCTTGGAGTCCAGCCTCAGAATCTGATCCGTCACGAAAAAAATGCTACTCTTTCCGCTGTGAACATATAATTTCTGGACGAGCATTCTGTTTCTATGTGAGGTCTGGGTTGGCTAGACTTACTTTTGAATGATTCTGAAAGGTTTGTTGTTCTTCACAAGTTGTAAATACTGTACTTGTGATGTATATGCACCAGAAAAATGCACCAGAAGACTGTAGAACAAGCATATTCTAAGGGTTCGTATGACCCCAGAATGGAGAGTCATCATGACACGTCTTTCTTCTGTAGCGTGTGCTAGTCTAGTTTTTGCTGCGGACAATCAACTTTAAACCTGCTCAATCCTGTCTGACCACTGACGGCGTGGAACAGGTTCAGCTCATGGGTGTGGAGTGGGAGGAGTAGGGGATAGATAGAGAGATAGAGAGAGAGAGAAAGAGAGAGAGAGAGAGAGAGAGAGAGACAGAGACAGAGAGAGAGAGAGAGAGAAACATAGAAAGAGTTAAAGGTGAAAATCAAAAACCATTTTTAACCTGTCTTTATCGAAGTCTACCCACATTCAAGAACATACGAAAAGTGCTAGACATTCTGAACATCTGTTTCATAAAAATTCCTCTTTTAGAGATGTCCGCTACAAAAAGGGGCGAGAACCTGAACAACGGATACAAATGGCGTAAAATGCATCTCACTGCCCCCCTCACTCTCGATCCATTCCGTATCCTTCAAAATAATTTTCATACACAGAGGTTTTAGGAAGCTGCTGAGGCATTGCAGATCCAATCAAAATTTCATCCTGTATGTCATCACAGAACAAGAATGTAAACCCCATTCAACCATTTCTATATCACACATAAATGAAGATAGAGACAAGGCGAGAGAGAGAGCGAGCGAGCGAGAGAGAGAAAGAAAGAAAGAAAGAAAGAAAGAAAGAAAGAAAGAAAGAAAGAAAGAAAGAAAGAAAGAAAGAAAGAAAGAAAGAAAGAAAGAAAGAAAGAAAGAAAGAAAGAAAGAAAGAAAGAAAGAAAGAAAGAGAGAAAGATAGAGAGAGAGAGAGAGAGAGAGAGAGAGAGAGAGAGAGAGAGGACACTGGTGACACACTGACACACACTACTCTGTAATCAGGATATCACCACTTCCTGTCATTCTTCCTTTCCTTCTGCACTCTCTTTCACATAAGTGTGTGTGTGTGTGTGTGTGTGTACGTACGCATGTGCAAACTTATGACCCTACAAATTCCTTTTGCTTCACTCTTGCTTTTTGTGTGAGTAAGCAATAGGGTTGGTTGTGTGCTGCGTGGTGTGTGTGTGTGTGTGTGTGTGTATGTGTGTGCTTCTAACTGCAGGAAAGTGCTGATCCTGGAGTTGCCAAGGTTTCCCGGCCCAACAGTGACCAGAAACTACACAAAACTGACTACACCAGCGCACACAAGAATTCAAGCCATCTTCATCTGCAGGAATCCCGTCAATTTCACTCCATTCTCCACCAGCATATAGAAGTCACGCCACTCAAAACCTCAAGTTGTATTTACACACACACACACACACACACACACACAGCTTTGGCCATTATTGGCTAGACTCTGGCTGGGCTAATCAATTTAACCTCATTTGTAAATTGCCTATACAGGTACCGTGGTTGGTTGTGTTTGTGTGTGTGTGTGTCCTGCATGTTGTAGCTATGGACACCCTTTGGATGCTCAGCAAAACAGTGCCTGAATGGCAGACTGTCAAGGAGGGCATCCAAAGCGTTGCTGTGCACATTCATTTTGCATTGACGCTTCTTCGCAGATCAGCGAGAACGCCCACTCATAACACTACACAGGGCCCAGAGTCTGTGTGTGTGTGTGTGTGTGTGTGAAAGAGAGAAAGAGAGAGAGAGCAAGAGAGACAAAGAGAGAGAAACCACACTGCAGAGAATAAGAATCGTGAGAGAAGGAAAGAGAAAGAGTAAAATAGAAAGAGACAGAAAAGTAAGCGAAAATATTCGAGAAAGAACTTAAAACCCAGGACCTGCCGCCACATGTGCACAGTTCTCTCAAATTTACTTGCACACACAAGAAAGAAATATTTAACCAAGTGTGGTGGCATGAAAAAGAGAGACAGAGAGACAGAGAGAGAGAGAGAGAGAGAGAGAGAGAGAGAGAGAGAGAGAGAGAGAGAGACAGAAACAGAGAGAGACAGAAACAGAGAGAGACAGAAACAGAGAGAGACAGAAAGAGAGAGAGAAAGAGAGAGAGAGAGAAAGAGAGAGAAGCTATCCACAGAGTGCTTCCTATCCAGGTGGTGTGTGAATTGCTGTCACACTTTTTTTTTCAATGGGGCTGTGACAAAAAAACTCAATATCGTAATGTCAAACTGCAAGGTCCTTGTGATGTATTGCCAATTTGATGTAATGTCAATTAAAGTGAATAAAAATTATAGATGGAGCAACCAGAATATAGGTACTTCAAAAGCCAGTGACTTGCAGAGTTTTAGACACTCTCGCTGAGGTGCAAGGACTCAGTGCTCTCTCTTGTGCAATAAGTACAGAATTACTGCTTTTACTCCATTTCCAGAGTGTTTGTTTCCTTCTTCATACACAGATATTGTGACCCATCATAGACCATTTCCTTCCAATGAAGGGATGTACTATGCCATCATTATTGTAGATGGCACACACACACACACACACCTACACACATACACACATACACACACAGCTGAGGTGCGGTTTCTCTTTACACTTCCTCCCTCACAAACACAGCAAATTCATATGCACTTGTCTCTCATACAGTCACAAAAAAGACACACACACACACACAAACTTACCTTCACATTCCACCCAGCTGCACTCAGTTGTGTTGCTATGGCAGAGGTCACACATGACTATTGAAGCACAATCATCTGAAGGAGACAGAAAATAATGCACTTTGTCAAGTGGATTCTCTTGCTTGTTCTCTCTCTCAACCTGTTCTACTACTTCATCAACAATACACAGGCTGCAAGCATTATTTTTCATCTCCTTACAGATTGTTTATTCTCTGTCTATACCTGGCACTCTCCTGTTACAAACACAGGAATGAAAAACAAAAAGTTAAAGGTGAGCAGGTCAACATGAGAGGTCCCCATATGCCTTTCAGGCAGCCATCTTTATCAAAAACTACAGAACTCTCCATTGATATTTTCATTGGTAGCTGGGTTAAATTATTTTATTTAGGTCTTCACTGTAATTTCATTGTGACATCATTACAGGAGACAGCGTCTCTGTCGTGTTAGGTCTTTAACAGGTAACTAATGTATGCTTGAATCAATCACTTTTGTTCCTGTCTTAATTTACTTAGTCAGACTGGCCAGCTCAAAAACGCAGCCAGGAATTCGACGTGCTCTTGAAAGGGTGCAGGAGGTCTGTCTGAGATGGCCTCGTGGGCTACTTTTTGGGTGGGAGAGGAGAGGCAGAGAGTCGCAATTTGAATTGACGTAGCAGGTTACAAAAGAAGGTTGCAGTTGTAGGCATAGCCTCAAACCATCCTCGTGATAATTTAATATTGGTTACATTTTGCCTTTCGACCCACTTGCCAGCCTTGAATGTAACTTTTAGCCTCTCCGTCACGGGCTAATCTGAGACTAGGCCATACAATCAGTCACTGTGATTAAAATGAATGCTGAACCAACAGCCATGGGCACTGTTAGCCGATTACATAATAAACAGCTGGAAGGTAGGTAAACACATGTTGGCTAACTGAGAACCACGGGCGGCACACTGAACGCACAGCTATCAAATTACACTATTTACAATGACACAGGAGAAAAGGCCCAAGTTGGTCAAAATGAACAATGTTAGTGGGCACAATTAAATTGTCCTTAGCAGCAAATTGATACGTGTTCTGTCGTAAAATAAAACTTGTCCAGCGGTCTTCTAAGTTAAGCTTTCCAGACAGCTAACAATCAAACGTAGGTGGATAGGTACATCGTTAGCCAGATACTTAATGAGTCTGTTGATGAAATCATTTTTAAATTACGCCTTAAAACCTTTCAACTCGTAGCCCAATTTACATGTCACCAGTCTACCGTGCTAACACACATGGACACTTTAGGGTTTACAAATAATAATATTAAGAGAATAAAGGGTAATGTTAACGTGCAGGCTAACAACTGTTAGCTGGTGATAGCCCTAGCTTTCAAGACACGTAAAAAGGTCTCGCTAACGCTGTCCACTTTGGCCGAGTAGCTAGGTAAACGATATGAGTACAGTTCCACTGACCATACTGGGCGTATGTCGCTCCTGCGAAGATGGCAAGAAGTAATGTCAGATGGAAAAGTCTCCAGTTCATGTTTTCGGTTCTGTTCTTCTCCTTCTAGAACGATGGTGGCACTGAGAAAGTGATTTGCGCTGGATGCGGGATTTCAGCAATAGGTGACTGGTGACTCCTTCTTTCCGCCACTTCCTGCTTTCCCCGAGTCATGTGGCAGGTTTATTTATTCTCGGCGGCGACCTAACGTTAGACAATCAAATGTTTCACTCAATTGATATCCTTCATAGTTTCCTTTCTTCCTAAGATAGTGTAGCAGGAAACTGATTTTCATCACATTTTTGACAGACCCAGGAAAGGACCACACAACTAATAAAGTATGAAACAAAAGGCGTTTAAAAACTATTCACAAGTGCCTATATGAACTCCAAACCTATCCAAGGTGAAAAATCTCACTTTCATTTCTCAAAATTGGATCAGTGATATGTAGCTATATATGCCAAGTTAGTGCAAGTGTAACCCTTTGCGGATTTTCTATACAGGTCTCTCTCCCTGTGATGGGGGATCATATATAGGGGGAATGTAGGCTCTCTCTCTGTGACGGGGGATCTTTTTTTTCTGTAGCAGCACCACGCTGCCTACTGCAGTTCTAACCTTGATTGATTAGTTATAGATGCAGTGCACCTGTTCTTGCCTTATCATACACTTTAAGCTGCTCAGCTAACACAAACTAGAACCACTACGAGTTATAACAATATGAATAGAAAACTCAACTTCTCATCTACCAAAATCTCATCTTATCCCTATCTGATCTGTATGTGCTTCATCCTCATACTTCACCGTCTTCAAATGAGGGACACCAGTTGTGCTCCTAAGGTTCCCACGTTATTCTTCGTCCTTTTTGATGATGACCAACAGACACATAAAAAAACTTAGCAGATTTACCGTATGGTGCAAAAGACGTTTTCACAAGGATGAATCTATCTATCTATCTATCTATCTATCTATCTATCTATCTATCTATCTATCTATCTATCTATCTATCTATCTATCTATCTATCTATCTATCTATCTACCCTTATAGGTGTAGTAAATAGTTACTTTGATGAACAGCTATAGGAGTGAG
The DNA here is from genome assembly GCA_027475355.1 of Coilia nasus. Lineage (NCBI taxonomy): Eukaryota > Metazoa > Chordata > Actinopteri > Clupeiformes > Engraulidae > Coilia > Coilia nasus. Next base: position 16,455,422 of record CM050219.1, read on the forward strand.
CCAGTGAGGCAAGTCCATGAAGGGTAGTTTGACTGAGGATGACAGGCTACAGGGTTATAAGGATATTTGGCTAAATATGGGTACAAAAGTACTGGACTCATTTGGAAAACCATTTATTTTTGATGAGCGTTTCACCCTCCCTTATGAGGGGTTTTATGCAGTGACAATACAAAAATGTAGTCTGCTCTGGGTGAAAACCCTCACAGATCTTACACTTGCTCTTGGACACACACACACACACACACACACACACACACACACACACACACACACACACACACACACACACACACACACACACACACACACACACACACACATGTTTTATTAGCCCAATGAGTAAACACTTTAAGGCATGGAGCAAGTGAGGACTAGAAAGAAAACAGCATTATACATGAAAACCAAAGAAACTGCATTGATAAAGTATAGCTCAGAAAGTTCTGCAGAATGTTTAGAATGTTTTGAGACAGAGCACAATGAGTGTGTGTGTGTGTGTGTGTATTCTTTTGAAGTCACAGCTGGAGCTCTCCACATGCCACCACTCTGCAGTACACTGTGGGTCTCTCATTCTGGGTGGGCACATCCTCCAGCTTCTGGAGCACTTCAGTGCCCTCAATCAGTTGCCTGAAGAAGCAAGAGCACACACACACACACACACACTGAGTCACTCCCTCGACATCGCACCGAGTGTCCTGAGGTTGAGCTAAAGTCACGACAACAATAAAGAATTTTAATGTCATGTCATAATCACAGAGTAGTACTTACGGAAGGCAAAGCAACCACCATATTGGCATATTTACCCAAAGGCCACATATTTCCTATCCATCCACAGTGCCGGCTGCAGAGTGATATAAAACTGTGATCCGTTGCTATGGGGACCCTGGTTGGCCATTCCCAGAATGCCTCTTTTGGTGTGTGACACAGCGAAACTCTCATCTAAGGGTGAGCATGAAGAGCAACTTGATTAGAAATGGAGGAGACAAGTCATCACGACAGTGGAAAGTCAGAGGGGGAAGATTTGGACAGGACCAAAGCTACTCAGTCTCTTCTGGCGCCTGCTTCCTCTTTTCTTCTTGTTCAAGAACAGATATAGCTAAGTGTGAGTGTGGTACAGAACACCTGTGACTCGACAGGTGTATGTGTGTGTTTGTGTGCGTGCACGTGTGCATGGCCATGTGATAAAGTTGCTTGGTGATGCTAAGTGTTGATACCGTCAAATGTTGGGCCATAAATGGACTCTCCACCAGTCCCCTTCCCAGCAGGGTTGATATCTGAAAATAAACAAATAAACCACACACACACACACACACACACACACACACACACACACACACACACACACACACACACACGTTTTAAATGCTTATAGCTTGGAATCTGAAAATGGCACAGAGTAGCAAATACATTCGTTGAAAAGCTGACATTCAGGAGTTTTTGATACATAGGTTAATTTCTCTGGACACCACTTGGAAAGCGAATTAAAGACATCTAAAATGCAAGGGTAGGTTTGGAATTTTTTTTTTTTTTTACAAAAACACAGCTAACAACATTTCAAACTATTGACCTGAATTAAAAATTGTGAAGAGGTCATTAAACATTGTCAATAGAAACATTTCTTAGTCAAAATAAGTGAAATATAGGGAAACTGTCAATGACTGAAATTTGTGGCATGCGGTTCTGCGCGTGGATCCAAAACACAGGTCAGAGCTTGCACTTTTTACAGAATTCCATTCTGCCGCCACCGCTGAGATTCCTCACACAGAGCTGCATGCAAATTTTATTCATTGACAGTTTCCCCATTGACACTTTCACTTCCTGAATATCATCTTTGCAACGAATATACTTGCTACTCACTTATTTTTGGCTCACCCTGAACAGCCAACTGCAAAAAAGTGCAGGTTTTGTGCATAGATTTCTGTGTGTATGTTTGTATGTATATGCATGTGTGTGTGTGTGTGTGTGTATGTTTGTGCTTGTGTTGGTGTGTGTGTGTGTGTGAGAGGGAAGTACCTCCTCCCTGTATCCATCCACTAGGTACAACTCTATGAAATACGGAGCCTTTATAAGAGAGCACAAGATCATTTTCAGATAGACCCTTCTCTCCTGTGCACAGAGCTCGGAAGTTTTCACATGTTTTTGGACAGACATCACTAAACAGCTGAAAAACACATATCCAGAACATGCTATGGTTAATAAATCTGTGGGAAAACCAGCCAAAAAATAAAACAACTTAATTAAGTTTTTTTTTTTTTTACTTTTTTTTTTTTACAGTTCCCATAAAACTGGTCTCACCTCAAACAATAGTCGCCCAGCAACCTGTCCTCTGAGCTCTATGTCCATGTATGCGAACACGTGCTGTGTAAAGAGATGATCCTATTTATCATTCAAATTAATAATGTGCTATTATTACACCATTCACTTGGTGGACAGTAAACCTGTGCAGCATACAGGAGCATGTGTATTTTTTCATTAATAAATGTAAGACCTGTAGGCTACCTAAACTTTTGATAGATGCCTAAGAGTAAAAGTGTCTTGTTGCTGTTTGTTTAGTGTAACTTGCCCCTGTCTCACGCAGGTGTTTGCTGTAGTAGTCCTCGGTAAGAGCCAGGTTGAGCGCTTTAGGCCGGTGAAGGGTAAAGCCCCAGACCTCTTGCGCCCACTTGGCTAACTCCTTTTCGTCTCCAATCAACCGGCCGTCGAGGTAAACCATCAACGGGCCGTCGAAATTCCACACCTCTCCTCTCAGCTCCTGTTTTTATTTTGCGTGCACCACATTAAAGGCACAGTATTTCTAATCACAACAGTCATACACAGATTATTGATGATACGTTTACGTGAGCACGTTCGGAGTTCAGATTTATTATGGCAGATAAATAACGCTCTAACAAACTCACGAGGACATTTACCTTCTTTTTGTTGTTTAGATATGCATACCATTCGCATTCTACCAGAGGACGAACTACGGGATCGGCAAACGACGATGAAAACTTCTGTTTTAATCCCTGGATCAGCAAGAGGAAGTCATTGAAAATTCATTTATTTTCCTGTCTTTTCCGACAAAAAACAAAAAGGCCCATCACTGACACTGATAGAAACGTTTACCTCAGCAATGCCCTTCGCAATCTGAAAATGATGTTCTTTTAAATGACCAACAACTTCTACAAGATGGATGGAAGCCATGGAAACTCCATTTTCCCAGACTGTATGGGTTTTCCACATGAGCATAGACTTGTAAACAAGCGTAGAGTATCCATAGTAACCAACATTACAAACGGAAATGACGTACACTCACTGTATCCAAAGCCAAAGTGGAGAGAAGTGTGGTGTATCTTTTTGATCATGTAATTTACTAGTATAGAACAATGTTTTTTTATTTCTTGTAACTGCTTGAATAATATAAATAAAACAACACACTCTGTTCTTTCTTGTTTTGTTCTTTGTTAGATAAAGTGTTGAATGAAAAGTCAGCTTACAATAGCAGCCTGAATATCTTTTAATGATAATACTACTAATAATAATACAATAAAACACTGAAAGAGCTATATCAATATAGATCTTATACACTTAGGAGAGGATCAATGTCATATTTGTAACTCTTGAGAAATTAAAATCACAGTGAGAGGTGCCACCACACAGCTACAGTCTTGCAATATTTCTATGTTCCAGCTTGCTGAGAGACTCCACAGGAAGTCCCCAAAGCCAGGAATCGTTGAAGTTTATACTCAAAGTCAATGGGCTGCTGCTGAGGCTCTCTGTACGTCACTGTCATGGTGGAGCCCAGGTAGGTAATAAGCTCACAGTTCTCCTCAAACTGGGCCAGCTGTCGTTTGTACTTCTTGCGGGTATAGTCTGACAGGCGAGGATTAAACGCTGAAAGATAGAAAGAGAGAGAGAGAGAGAGAGAGACAGACAGAGACAGAGAGAGAGAGAGAGAGAGAGAGAGAGAGAGAGAGAGAGAGAGAGAGAGAGAGAGAGACAGAGAGAGAGAGAGAGAGACAGGTTGAGATTGTGCATAAAATATCAAGTCTAATCATTTCTATTTATATGGCACATTAAAAACAATCGTGGGGATGGACAAATAAGGTGCAGTGAGAGTTCAAAGTGTGTAAATCGGAAGATGAGTTATATATCAAAATAGTTTTTAACCATGACTTGAACCATCGCTTGAAGTTGAGACTGAGAATAAGGAAGTAGTGGCTAAACTTGTGCTTTCACACATTTGCTTGTTTCACAGCTTCTCTGAAAGGTACACTAAAGAAGTATATATAGATATATTTTCATGTCTCTATGTGATGTGTACCTTTGACTCAAAAACTAAATATTGACCAAATGGGCACAGAGCACCTACAAGTACACACAGACATTAAACACAACATGTGTGTGTTTTTTTTTTTAATGAAGAGAAGGGGAAACAAAAGGTTACGTGCCAGGTTAAAAAGAGGTGACCCTGGAGAATATAGTTAGTGCCAGAGACAGAGAGAGAGAGAGAGAGAGAGAGAGAGAGAGAGAGAGAGAGAGAGAGAGAGAGAGAGAGAGAGAGAGAGAGAGAGAGAGAGAGAGAGAGACAGATGAAAAATAAACTCGGGGACAGTGACATTTAGCAACCTAATTTCAACTTAACTTAATTTCAACTTCTCCAGTGTAGCGGGCCTGGTGTTCTTACAGGCTGTTATATGAGCAGTGAGGATTTTTGTCCTCCTCTTTACTGTCTGTGTGCATGTATAGGTGTGTGTGCAGTGTGAATGTGTGCTTGTGCAACATCCTGTACTTGAGAACAATATGTTACCTTTGAGGTAGATGGCCATGTATAGCAAGGCAGATCTCTTCACACTTAAGTAAGGAAACTTTGGTTTCAGGCAGCCCACCGCAGTCATAGCCTTGATGAGGGACTTCGCAACACCCTGCAAAAACACATGTGCATGCTTGAGTGTCTGACATGAGCAGAACAGCGCTGTACAGTAATACCAGTATTTCACATCATTGTCACAGTCCTTAGACAGGTACTGAGATATATTCAGTGTAAATATACCAATGAGCGCGTAATAATCAATGTCATTAATAGCTAATTATATATATATATATTTTTTTTTTTAATGATATTTGTTATAATTAGTTAATTATAATTAGTTTGTCATTTTAGTTCACTTGACAAATATGTAATCATTGTAGCTATTATTGTTATTGGTGATGGTATTACTAAAAGTGGTGGTACTATTTTTACGGCTATTTTATTATTGTTCAAATGTTAATATTTTTGTTGTTATTACAAGCCACTCAGAATAAAACATCTGGCAAATATCAAAACATGTTCCAATAACAAACAAAAAAGGCAGGCAGCATATACAGTCATACACACAATTAAAAAAAAGTTGAGTGTGATTGTAAAGCTACTGTGTCACAGTTATGTGTATGTGAAGTCCACCAAAAATAACTAGCAGGCTACTCTCTCTCCACTCACATATCCTCCTGCACCTCAGTCAGCAGACTCAAGCTGTGCATTATGCTGATGAGAAAGCACCATCTGTCCTCGACGCTGTAACTGATTGCCTACTTATGACGCCCGCTACCTTTAGCACAGTCATATAGGTTTGGTCTGACTATTCTTTTTTTTTTTTTTTGCTTTTTTTCCCCACAGATTTTATGTCGAGGATTCCCAGGACGCTGATAGACCTTGGAACATGAAACTTGGTGGGGATGTACGTAGCCCCATCCGGATGATACAGAATAGAAGGTTTGGGTGCTGGGGGGCCACTCTCCCTCTGGTATTGGGGAAGTAGCCACCTGCTACATGAGTGCTGTGTGTGCTTTGGCTGTTGTTGGGGATCTGACCTGCTCCAGGTAGCCCAGCATAGGCAGGGAGGTGAGCTGGACAGGCTCTCCTATCGGGGGCAGCTTATGGGGGAGCTTCTGGTCCCAGTACAACTGAGGCACCCTGAAATCAGGACAGAGAGAAGAGAAGAGGGGTTGAATAAAAGAACCTACAATCGTCTATAATAAACACTGTATGCCAAACTACCACAGAACTTTCATAGCAGTTAGAGCTGACCTGAGGAACTTGTCCTGTTTCTTCTGACTTTCAAAGATGTAGATCTTCTCCCGGTACTCAACTGCAAACTCCGGGTTCCCCCTCACCAACGCCTCATACCTGCACAGAGATGCAGACTTCAAGCAGGTGTGGACTGGGACGTTTAAAAAAAGACACAACCCACAACCAAGGCCAACAGGGTAAAAAACACACGGTTTGTTGTAGTAGGGTTGCCATGGTACTTCCTCTCTACACTGTAAATAAAACTACGATCTTGTCCAAGCTAGTCTCTGTACATACACCACCCTAAGTCCTGATTCTTACTCATATATTATGGTGTTGTTTTGTCCATGTTATGTAATTTACATAACAAGCCACTTAACAGATGCTTTAACATAGCGTGACTTACAGTGAACTAATTACAGAGACGGTCGCACCTGGATCAACTTGGGGTTAAGTGCCTTGCTCAGGGGCACACTAGAAGCAGACCCTAGGATCAAACTCGCAAACATCTGGTGCTTTTGGGATCAAACTCACAACCATCTGATCACTGACGCCAGAACACCACCACCAAACACAGAGTAGTGTAAAAATCAAATTGAATGTAGCATGAATGAGCAAGTCTCCTACTGTAGAGATCATGTTGGGGCTTTCAGAGGAAAAAGGTCTGATTTGCTGTAGTAACAACGTTTAAATGGGCTTGAGGCCAAATACTTTCTCATGAGATCAGTATAGGCTGATTGTATCTTACAGGTTGTGTTATATCTTAAGGTAATGCACTAAACTATAACATTACAAACATTTAGACAACTGTGTGGAATTCAAACAAAACAAACAGCACCCAGTGTCATTGTGATTACACGACACCACAGCACAGCACACAGTGTACACAACGAAATTCAGTCTGCATTTAACCCATCACACACGTGAGCAGGGGACAGCCATGACGACGGCGCCCAGGGAGCAGTGTGTGGGGACGGTACCATGCTCAGGGCACCTTAGTGGCGCTACTGGCGACCTGGGATTCGAACCTGCGATCCTGCGGTCAAGTCCAATACCTTAACCACCAGGCTACCGCTGCCTATCTTTAATTTAATTTTTTTTTTTTTTTGAAATTCTTGTCTTTAAGAGTTTTTAGTCCCTTTTCCACTGCCTATTACCAGCTCAACTCATCTCGGCTCAACTCGTTTTTTTTTACTTTTTGACTGCCAAAAAATGGTATATGGTACCTGGTAAATGGTACTACTTTTGGTATCACTTCTGTCGAGGTTCCAAGCGTGTTGCAGCAATACTAAACGACGACATTGTGTCATGTTGCCACTGACAACAAGCAACTAAAACCGAATTGAGTTGAGAGGAGTTGAGCTGGTACTAGGCAGTGGAAAAGGGACTTTTGAGATGTCAGTTTGTGAACTGTGGTGGCTGAGTTGTGCTGGTGGGATTTGGTGCGAATGGCCGTATACCTCAGCTGCCCATCTCCATAGGTCACGGGGCAGAAGCCCTTCAGCTCCACCTGCTGGGGAAAGCGGCTCTTCACCTGTGCTGCGGTCAGTCTCCGTGGCAGCAGGTGGGGAGGGGGGAGAGAGTAGGGGCATCCCGGGATCACAAAGCTCTCCGGAGTTTCAAGGAATTTCTGAGTAAATAAGAATAATAATAACTAATATAGAACAGATTGAATAAATAAACAGACATTACTAAATGAACCAGGAACACTCAAGACAACTACTGCATGAGTGAGCCACTTACTGATACTGTTAAGCTGACTATGGTCATTTTCACACTTCAATACAAAGACAACACTGATTGATTAAAGGCATTTTTTCCCATTCTGAGATCAGTTCTTTTGATTTTTCACTCAAGTGAAAAAACTAACACACACTTCGTTGTCCAAACCACAAACTTTCTAGTGTGACCCTGTGAACTGTGGCCGCCTGTCATTTTTGCTTGCATATACCTGCAGGCACTCCTTGGTGGCCATCTTGTAGTAGTGTCCACGGTACTCTGCGACCAGCTCCTGGGAGGGGTCGTGGGAGCAGTCCACCAGGTGGTGCTGTTGAGCCAGGCTCACGGGGCAGTACTGGCCAAACTCCCCCAGGCGCGCCTGCAGCTCTCGTGGGGTGACACACAGCTGGGCGATGCAGGCTGCCTTGCCTGGAGGTCAAAAGAGCCGATGAGCTCACGCAGATACCCAAGAGACCCCCCAAACGCGTGTGTGTGTTTGAGTGTATGAGTGTGTGTGGGTCCAGGTGTGTGTGTTACCTTATGCTCTCCATGTAGTTGTGTAAATCGGTCATGCTAAATGACCTTGTGTGTATGTGTTTGTGTCCACGTATGCGTGTGTGTGTATGTATGTATGTGTGTGTGTGTGGGAGTCCACGTGCATATGTGTGGGTGTGTGTTTTTGTGTCTAGCTGTGTCTGTTGGCTTTGCTTATGCCCTTCATGTAGTTGTGTCTATCGATCTTGCTAAATGACCTTGTGTGTATGTCCAGGTGTGTATGTATGTGTGTGTTACAGAGTCCATGTGTCTGTGTGTGTGTATGTGTGTGTGTGTGTTCAGCTCTGTCTGTTGGCTTTGCTTATGCCCTTCATAGTTATGACTATCGATCTTGCTAAATGACCTTGTGTGTATGTCCAGGTGTGTATGTATGTGTGTGTTACAGAGTCCACGTGTGTGTGTGTGTGTGTGTGTGTATGTGTGTGTGTGTGTGTGTGTGTTCAGCTGTGTCTGTTGACTTTGCTTATGCCCTTCATGTAGTTGTGTCTATCAACCTTGCTAAATGACCTTGTGTGTATGTCCAGGTGTGTATGTATGTGTGTGTTACAGAGTCCACGTGTGTGTGTGTGTGTGTGTGTGTGTGTATGTGTGTGTGTGTGTGTTCAGCTGTGTCTGTTGACTTTGCTTATGCCCTTCATGTAGTTGTGTCTATCAACCTTGCTAAATGACCTTGTGTGTATGTCCAGGTGTGTATGTATGTGTGTGTTACAGAGTTCACGTGTGTGTGTGTGTTACCTTTGCGTATGCACTCCATGTAGCTGTGTATGTTGCTGACGCTGAGGCGGGTGTGCTCCAGCACATGATTCCACACCCACCACTTGCTGCGCTGGGCGTCCACGGGCAGCCAGTTGCGGTGCTGGAGCTGATAGTGTTGGCGCACCGCCACCGCCTCCTGTCGGAAGCAGGAGCTACGCACCGTCAGGATGGAGGGGCTGTCGTGCTGAGGGTAAGGCCTGGAGGGAGGACAGACAGTGATTGAGATATATATGTATATATATGTATGTATGTACATGAAAGTCTCTTTTTTTTTTTAAGTGAACATATAAGTGCAATAACTACGTCAACATAAAAACTGAGAAAAATGCTTTTAAATGTGTCACACTGCCCAGTCAAACATGTTGTAGGTAAAATAGCGGTGATGCTTTTATGCACTTATATATATATATATATATATATATATATATATATATATATATATATATATATATATATATATATATATATATATATATATATAACAGTTAGGTCCGGTCAAACTCTTTAGAAATGTATATATATATCTATATACAGAGACAGAGAGAGACAGAAAGAGAGAGAGAGGCAGAAAGACAGGAAGTGGAAATGAGGGAGAGAGGAGGAAGAGGGAAAGAAAAGCATGGAGAGGGCGAAAAGGAAATGATGAGAAGCGAGAGTGAAAGATGGAAGGAGATGGGGAGGGGAGAAGGAACATGAGAGGAGAAAGAGATAAAAAATGAGGGAGACAGGATGGGGGAGAGAGAGAAAGAGGGGGATGAATGGGGCAAAGAGTAAAGACAACACAGTGAGTGAAGGCAGAGTGAGTGTAACAGAGAGAGAGAGAGAGAGTATTTTGTTCTCTATCTAAAAAGAAATGGCTTCCTGCCTGAACATGCAATTCTGGTAGTAAAACAGGATTTGTTAAGGCATGACGTAAAAAAAGCCCTCATTTTATCAGCAGGTATCCTGTAGCTCATTTCCAGTGGGCAAACTACTAATGCATTTTATACTGCATGATTTAATACCATGCAGATGTGCATGTTTTATGCAAGTGTCTTTGCACAGAAAGTGGCTATTAATTGAACCTTTTTAAAGTACCTTTTTAAAGCATTTTTGGGCCTTTATTGCCTTTACTCAGACAGGATGGTGGAGAGATGACAGGAAATGAGTGGGAGAGAGAGATGGGAAGAAGGATAAGGAAGTGACCTCAGGCTGGAATGAAAGCTCGGTATGGATGCCTTAGACAACTGCCTCACGGCAACCCCCAATAAAACAATTGTTTCTCTACATCCTGAGCCACTATATTCAGCATTCATGACTCAGGATTTCTTTGTCATTGTACAAGTACAACAAAATTAAAACTTCCGGTTTGGTTGTTTTAGACAACATACAACAGATTAAGGCCTACGCGTGACCTATAAAGGCAAAGTGCAGTAACTACGTCAACATAAAAACTGAGAAAAATGCTTTTAAATGTGTCATACTGCCCAGTCAAACATGTTGTAGGTAAAATACAGATGATGCTTTTATGTACTTTCTTAATGGGAAGAAGCAAGAGATATAGCCACAAGACAAACTCAATTTGACAAAATATGTAGTTAGTGCCTTTTGGCTTTGTAGGGCATAAGTATAAACCTCCTGCTACAGTTGCCAGAAGTTGGCGTAAGTATGGGTGCCTAAGAGGCTCAGGTGGGACGGCGTCTGACCTAGCAGATTTCATCTTGTCTTTCAGGCCCCTCTTCAGGACCTCCACAGTGTCCAGCTCCATCTCCACCACCAGCATGGGGAGGATGGCACGCTCCTCCATCAGCTCAGCCTGCTGCCTTGTCATGGGGAAGCCATCCAGCACGTACCTGCACACACAACCAGGGGGCGCTGCTAAGGGAGGGGTAGATCAAGACGATTCAGGGGCCCCAGAGCTTCACAGGGGCCCACAGAGGACTACGATATGGTTGCCAACAGAGGACTATGATATGGTTTATTTTCTTTCAAGGGGCCCGCAATTTCTAGCGGCGCCCATGCACACAACCACAAAAACATACGAGTACCAACACACATACACGCACAGACACACAAAACACACACACACACACACACACACACACACACACACACACACACACACACACACACACACACACACACACACACAAACAATACCCTTATCAACACATGTAGTCACACAATATCATGCTGAAGATGCCCTGTGTGTACTCCTGCACCAGCGTATGGGTCAAGGAGTGAATAACCAGTGCCGTTCTGAACCCACATCCATGGCTGAAGTGCCCTTGAGTAAGGCACCTAACCCCACACTGCTCCAGGGGGACTGTCTCTGTACCTAATTCACTGTAGACACTCTGGATAGGAGCATCAGCCAAATGCAATGTAATGTAATGTAATGGCCCATCATTGGACTATAACAAAGTTTGCAATCTGTACCTCTGTCCTGTGTTCCTTTGCCAAACTGTTGAAGCACACTGAGCTACATCCTTTGTTTGAAATGTGCTATACTGTATGTATATGTATGTGTATGTGCTAAATGTGCTGTAATATTATTATTATTATTATTATTATTATTATTATTATTATTATTATTATTATGATCAGACGTATGGGTACCCGCGCGTGCTGCAGAGCAGGTTCATGAGCACCACCTCCAGGCACTGTATGGCCAGCGCGTCGGGCACGCTGGCGCCCTGCTGCAGGTGCCGCAGCATCTGCGTGGCCAGCTCCCCCTGCGGCTGTGAGCGCAGCACCGTCCTGACCACCGAGCCCAGGGACAAGCGCATCATGCCGAACTCACGCGCAAACATGTTCGCCACTGCAGCACAGAGAGAGAGAGAGAGAGAGAGAGAGAGATAGAGGGAGATGGGGTGGGAAGGAGGAAGAGATAGAGGGAGGGAGAAGGACATAGAGAGAGAGAGAGAGAGAGCAAGGGAGAGAATGAGGGAGGGTGGGAGGGAAAGATAGAGGGAGGGGGAAGGATTTACATTTACAGGGAGAGAGAGAGATAGTAAGGGCAGAGAGAGGGAGGGAGAGACAGAAAAAGAGAGAGAGGAAGGGAGGGAGGGAGTGAGAGGCATATAAAGAGAAAGGGAGGGAGAAATGGACAGAAAGAAAGAGAGAGAGGAAAACAGAAAGGGAGAGAGAAGGAAAGGTAGAGATAGATTGGAAGGGAAAGAGAGAGAGTGATAGACAAACAGGAGACAATAAGAGGGAGGAGGCAAAAAGAGAGAAATAGATTAGGGAACAAAGAGAGAGGGATGGATGTATGAAGAGAGGGAGGGAGGAAAAGAGAGTGACAGAGAGGCAGAATGATAATGGAGGAATCAAGACAAAGGAAGATATTTGTTTACTGTTTTTACATATAGAACAGGGACATTGGATGTCTCGTGTGTTATTTGTACACACCATCAAAAGCATGAGCTTGCAACTGCTACTGCTCACGACATCCTACATATTTTTTTCTTGTTTTTAGGAATTTAGCAAAAGCTGAATTATTGAATTATATTACACACACACACACACTGCACTCACTACATATCTTCTTTTGTAATGTATACTAGAGGGTCAACATCTGCTGGAGTCAAATTCCTTGTTTGTGCGTGTACACTAAAGATGCGCGGATGGGCTATTTTTTAATCCGCAACCGCATCACAAAACTCATCATCCGTCTGCTATCCATTTGCACCAACGTTTTTTTTTTTTTTTTTTTCAAATTCCAATTTTCAAAACCGCACCCACAATGTAGGCTATATATATATATATATATATATATATATATATATATATATATATATATATATGTTTTTTTTTGAGTAGTTAAACCGCCACCCGCCCAAATTTTCTTAAAATATTATTTTTCGTCACGTCATCCGCCCGACCCACGGTTTATCCCCAGAGTCCATCCACGCATCTCTAGTGTACACTTGGCAAATAGATCCGTCTCTGACTCCAATTCTCCATCTGCTCACATGTGGTCTTTCCTGACTTGGGCGGGCCGATGACAGCCATTTTGATTGGCAGCGAAGGGTTAGGCGTGCGCTGGCGCAGGTACTTGATTGGGTTGCTGGCGAAGGCGCTACGCGTGGCCTTGGAGCAGAAGAAGTAGATGAACTGGCTGAGGAGCAGCGGGTAGACGGGGTGGGAGGGATCGTGCAGGGGCTGGATCAGATCGCCCTCTGCAAACTGGAGACACACACACACATCACACACACACACACACACACACACACACACACACACACACACACACACACACACACACACACACACACACACACACACACACACACACACACACACACACATACATATCATGATTGCATTTGACAAAGGACAAAAAAGCAGAACAATACAACACGACGAGTGTGCGAGTGTGCTTACGTGTGGTTCCCTGCATGTGTGTGTTAGTCTATGTGTGTGTATATTTGTGTGACAGAGTATGTGCGTGTGTGTATTTGTGTATAAGTGCACATATGTGTGTGTGTATTTGTGTATAAGTGCACGTATGTGTGTGTGTGTGTGTGTTTGTGTATAAGTGCACGTATGTGTGTGTGTGTGCGTGTGTTTGTGTATAAGTGCACGTATGTGTGTGTGTGTGTTTGTGTGCTCACCTTCACAGGGTCCCAGCGGCCAAAGGCACTGCTGTATTTGTAGGAGTTGTGGAGGAGCTTGTTGGCCAGGTTGGTGCTGATTGGCTGTGAGCGCAGGAACAGGGCTTCCCTGTTAAGCAGCAGGGGCTGGACCTTCTGCATCAGCTGGTAGCGCACGATCCGGGCCTTCCTGCCCGCACTCACCACTATACGCGGGACTTGTCTGTCAGCAAGCTGGTCCTGAGACACACACACAAACACATGTACACACACACACACACACACACACACACATACACATACACACACACACATACACACACACACACACAAACACATGTACACACACACACACATACACACACACACACACACACACACACACATACACATACACACACACACACTGTTGAGTTGTATCAATGTGGCCTATTCTTGCATGTGATATAAACCTCCTGCTACAGTTGCCAGAAGTCACAATTTATGGTGATTTTCAAAATTACTGCCCCACCCCCCCCCCAAATAGTTAACAACATTTCTTGACCGACAGCACTGTTGCTACAACGATATACGGCATTCTAGGGGAAACACTAATGACATATGCTTTAGACTGAGACGAGAGCCCGGCTACGCCTGAGACACCGCCCCCTGCTGTATGTAGCCCCATTGCGTCGAGGCCCCTGCCGTACGTACGTACCCCCACCATGGTGAGGATGTTGTCGTCGGTGTCGAAGCGGGCGGCGATCTCCGTGTGCAGCCGCTCCTCAGCGCCGCCCTCTGTCTCCTCGTCGTCCTCGTTCTCCTCCTCCTCCTCCGGGGGGAACTCCTCCTGCAGCTGCGTCTCCAAAACCACCTCCCACTCCTCGTTATCCTCCTCCTCCTCGCCCTCCGAGTCCAACTCCTCGCCCGCATTTTTAGCGAAGTGGCTAGCCATGAGTTCAGCTCTCCTCTTAGCCATATTGTGGGCCTTGGGTTAAAAATAAAGAGGGAGAGAGACAGACAGACAGACAGACAGAGAGACACACACAGACGGACAGAGACAGACAGATAAGACATTAGAGTTGACAATGACAACAAATGACCCCAAACCTAGAGCGTGACCCCTGACCCTTAGTCTGACCCCAGACCTAGAGTGTGCCCCTGATCCTTAGTCTGACACCAGACCGAGCGTGTGACCCCTGACCCTTAGTCTGACCCCAAACCTAGAGTGTGACCCCTGACCCTAAGTGTGGCGAGGAGCTCCCAGAGCGTGACCCCTGACCCTTAGTCTGACCCCAAACCGAGTGTGTGACCCCTGACCCTTAGTCTAACCCCAAACCTAGAGCGTGACCCCTGACCCTAAGTGTGGCGAGGAGCTCCCAGAGCGTGACCCCTGACCCTTAGTCTGACCCCAGACCTAGAGCGTGACCCCTGACCCTTAGCCTGACCCCAAACCGAGTGTGTGACGCCTGACCCTTAGTCTGAACCCAAACATAGAATGTGACCCCTGACCCTTAGTCTGACCCCAAACGTAGACTGTGACCCCTGACCCTTAGTCTGACCCCACACCTAGACCATGACCCCTGCGTGACCCCTGACCCTGAGTGTGGCGTGCTGCTCCTAGCGCGTGAGCCCTGACCATGAGCGTGGTGTGGAGCTCCTAGAGCGTGACCCCTGACCCTGAGTGTTGTGCGGAGCTCCTAGAGCGTGACCCCTGACCCTTAGTCTGACCCCAAAGCTGGAGCGTGACCCCTGCGTGACCCCTGACCCTGAGTGTGGTGCGTAGCTCCTAGAGCGTGACCCCTGACCCTGAGCGTGGCTCGGAGCTCCTTGAGCTTGCGCTTCTGCTCCCTCTTGCGGTCGCATCTCTCCCTCCAGCGGGCCAGCAGGGGGGGCATGAAGCGTGCCACCACGTCCTCCATGTCCAGGGACATGACGAGCGCTGCGTCTGGGTACAGGTTGGTCTCCGACAGAAAGCTCACGTCCTCCGCACTCTGCGGGAAACCCTCCAGGATGAAGCCTGTCGACCTGGGGGTGTGAAGAGCGGTACGCTTTAGACATGCTGATTTCATGTGTCAGGGAAAAGAGACGTTGTGTTTGAGGTGTCTGTGTAAGTGTGTGCGTGCGTGTGTGTGTGTGTGTGTATGTGTATGTGTGTGTATGTGTGTGTGTGTGTGTGTGTATGAGTGTGTGCGTATGTGTGTGCATGCATGCGTGTGTGTGTGTGTGTGTGTGTGTATCACCTGTATGGCTCCTCCTCCCACCACTGTGAGAGCACCTTCACCAGCACCTCACGAGGCAGTGGGGTTCCTTCCTGCAGGTACGCCTTTATGGCCCCCTCCTCATCCGTCAGCTCAGGCCCCTTCACACACACACACACACACACACACACACACACATCACATACACACATACACCACATACACATACACACACACATACACACATATACATACACACACACACACCCAAACACATAGACACACACGTACACATACACGCACACACACACATACACATACACACACATAAAAGCGTCTGCTGAATGAAACATACTGTAATGTGTGTGTGCGTGTGCGAGCACATGCAGATGTGTGAACATTTTGGTGAATGTCTGTATTAGACAGAACCAGATTACGTAAGACTTGTGTAGGGTGTATGTGTGAGTGAACACAAAACTTATCACTACGCCAGATATTAACCCACTGATATTTTCCTTCAGTCCACACTCACAAATTTGCATGCCACGTGCACACACACACACGCACACACACACACACACACACACACACACACACACACACACACACACTACTTACCTCCTGTGCAGCAGCATCCTCCCCATTCTCTGCGGAGCCGTCATCATGGGACCCCATTTGGTCAGTCTGCCCCCACTCCTCCTCTGCGGCCCCCTCTCCTCTGGCCAGCGCCTCCACCTGCCTCTGGAGGGTGTGCAGCTCCTCGGGGGCGTCCTCCGGGGGCTCGGCCTCGTCCGAGCGCTCCACCCGCCTCTGCGTCTTGGCCAGCAGCAGCTCCTGCAGGCACTCCCGGAACTGGATGTGGAAGAGGCCCAGCTGCTGCGCCAGCCAGCGGCCCTGCGTGGTCTTGCCCGAGCCCCGCACCCCCAGCAGCAGCAGACGCAACGCTGGGGCCTTGGGGGGGCAGGGGGAGGGACACGAGAGAGGTAGAGAGAGAGAGGGGGGGGTTGAGGTGGGGATCAGGGAGAGGGAGAGAGAGAGAGAGAGGGAGAGAGGGGGGGGGTTGAGGTGGGGATCAGGGAGAGGGAGAGAGAGAGAGTTGAGGTGGGAATCAGGGAGAGGGAGAGAGAGAGAGAGAGGGAGAGAGGGGGGGGGTTGAGGTGGGGATCAGGGAGAGGGAGAGAGAGAGAGTTGAGGTGGGAATCAGGGAGAGGGAGAGAGAGAGAGAGAGGGAGAGGGGGGGGGGTTGAGGTGGGGATCAGGGAGAGGGAGAGAGAGAGAGTTGAGGTGGGAATCAGGGAGAGGGAGAGAGAGAGAGAGAGGGAGAGAGAGGGAGTGAGGGGAGAGAGAGTTGAGGTGGGGATGAGGGAGAGGGAGAGAGAGAGAGAGAGAGAGAGAGAGAGAGGGAGAGGGGAGTGAGAGAGTTGAGGTGGGTATCAGAGGGAGAGAGAGAGAGAGGGAGAGAGGGAGAGGGGAGAGAGAGAGTTGAGGTGGGGATCAGGGAGAGGGAGATGAGAGAGAGAGAGAGAGACAGAGGGAGGGAAAGAAGGGGAGAGGAGGGGCAGAGGGAGATGAGAGAGAGAGACAGAGAGAGAGAAAGAGAGGTAGAGAGAGAGAAAGAGAGAGAGAGAAAGAGGGAGCGAGAGAGAGAAAGAGAAAGAGAGAGAGATGCAGGCACATGCACACACACACATGTACACACACTGACCTTGAAGAGCTGCGTGCTACAGACGTACTCCTCAGGGCTGCTGATGAACCTGTCGCGTGCCTCTAGGCTGGAGAAGTAGTAGGCCTTCTCCCGGTACTTGGCGGCGAACTCATCCAAGCAGGGCACCAGGCAGCCCAGCTCCCGCAGCGTGACAGGGCAGAAGTGCTTGGTGTCCCCCAACACTCGCTTGGAGCCCTCCTCCTCCGGCTGGGACTGGCAGAAAAAACAGACATGCACACACGCATGTACACACACACACACAAACACACACACACATACACGCACACACACATAGACACACACACACACAAGCTCAACCTAATGAACCTTAGAAAAGCACTTTGGCTATACATGGTCATACACTTATGCACAAATGGGATTCCACATCGACCCTTTTGTCAGACTTTATTAGACATTTTATACATTGATTATGTACAATGTGACAAAGCGTGTAACAATATGTAACGTTATGTACTTACACTGTACCATAAGGTTAGGGTTAATGTCAAGTACCTGTATGTACAGTGTAAGTCCATAATATTACATATTGTTACATAATGTTACTGACATATGACGATGTTTCATGCAGATACAGGTGCACAGACACACACACACACACACACACACACACACACACACTTACATTTATATTTTTATGAGGTACTTCCACTGACTCCAATATAAGTAAAAAATACTTAACTGTGCCCAAGCCAAACCCATGCCTAACCCTTACCTGTCAGTAAAGCAATGTTTTGGCACTTTCTGTTTTATCAGTACCAACAATATTAATGAAGAAAAACACTGTTAGATCAGTGAGTAACGCAATTTGTTTCCCATTTATCAACCTTTGGTGATTTATCAACTCTCCGTTTCCCCAATCTCAGTGGGAAAATGTGTGCCCCATATACAGCATGTAGCTTTTATTGGTACACACACACACACACACACAAATATACATACACACACACACACACACACACACACCTCTTCGTCAGCCTCAGGAGCTTCGTCTAGGTTTGCGTGTGCATCGCCCTGTTCTTCGTCCAGGTCTGCACCAGACAGCTCCCAGGCTGTGTGCTTGAAGGAACCTGGGAGACCCACAGGATCAAGCATAGGCTGTGATGGACATCTGTCAATCATTGTAAAACTAAAGGTAACGATACAGTATGCGGTGCAACCTTTTGAGCAATGTTGCTGGCCAAAACATGATTGCCCCCCCCACCTATTCTACCTCTGCCCTTCATCAGGTAGCCATCCCCAAACTGCACTCTACGCATTTTACTTCCTTCTCCCCATGCACAGTTTACACTGAAAATCAGCAGTTTTACTGCATGTCCTACTCTACCCAGTATGTCTATATGCATGTGCCAATAAAATATCTTTGTATCCTTGTATTAATTTTCTGATGGAACGATTACAAAAAGTTGTCTGCTGCCAAGCTAAGTTCACCTGATTAAAACGTGTTGCCTTGTATCAATGGGAAAGTGTCCAAACAACATCTGTTTGTAATGCTGCCTGACAACATTGCTTTAAAAAGTTGCCTAGCGTAAGGATGCGTAGTGAACCATGTTCGAATAGTGTGTTACATTTAACTTGGACACCAAGATGGGTCATGACAACACCGAATTGAATGCGTTGCATTTGCCACAAAAGAGAAGCTCTCGAGTTAGCTGGTTTGATCATCATTTGTTTTTAGCAACACCGTAACAGCAAAGCCCTGTCCACATGGTCATTTTTATCGTTCTGGCTTTACACATACACATGCACACACACATACACACACTATGCTGCCTACACACACACATGTTAAAACACACATACACACCTCACACATTATGTAATAAAAACACACACACACACACACACACACACACACACACACACACACACACACACATACTGTACACACACACACTATGTTGCCTACACACTCACACATGTTAAAACACACATACACACCTCACACATTATGTAAGAAAAACACACACACACACACACACACTATGTTGCCTATACACTTACACATGTTAGTACAATCTTACACACCTCACACATTATGTAAGGAACACACACATACACACACACACACACACACACTGGGGAGGGAACTCACGCTCCATCTGTGCGATCATGTCCTGCAGTAGCTGCTCGAGTGTGCTGCCCCCTATAGGTACGAGGGCAAAGTGCATGGTGATGGACATCTCCATGATCCCCCACTCCTGTATGAAGCTGCCGAGCGCTGCCTTGTACACCTCCATCTCAGGGCCCTCAGGGAAGGGCTGCTCTGGACTCACAGGGACCTCCACTTCTGCTCAAACACACACACACATATGCATACGCACACATAAACACAAATACATATGCATACACACACAGACACACACACTCGCATACATACACATACATGCATACACACACACACACAAATACATATGCAGAGAGATGTAGACACAAACAAAACACAGATACACACAAGGATAAACACTCAGAAAGAGAGACAGAGAGAGAGAGAGAGAGAAAGAGAGAGACAGAGAGAGAGAGAGAGAGAGATATGCAGGCACATGCATACACACACGCACACACACACACAAACACACACACACACACACACACACACACACACACACACACACACACACACAAAATAAAGCTATGAAACAAAAAAAATATTTTAAGGTTTCAGTCATTACTCTCTGGCTCCTCAGGAACAGACTCTAGTTTGGTGTCTGTTGCTGCTTTGGGTTCATCCTCTGACTCTTGCATTCGCCTTCTGGAACACACACACACACACACACACACACACACACACACACACTCACATGAAACACACACATTACACAGACACACATACAATCACTTAGATTTCTAAAAATGACTTCAATTATTGTGAAGGGTTTCTTTTTTTAGTTACACTGATTCCAAAAGCCTCTTGCTCATTGCCATATTCTCCTCACACACAGACTTCCTGAACAAGACCACTTTGGCACAAATCAGTTTCTGTCTGTGGCTACTGCACTGTGTGTACGTACAAGGCATTCTGGGCCTTCTGCCTCTCCGCCTCTTCAAGCCTCTTCAAGACAGCAGAGTCCACCTGCTCCTTGTTCTGCAGGTAGAGTCGGGTCAGGATGGCCTTCCCTGTGGAGGAGACAGCCGTCGTCTTACAACAGCAAGCTAGTACACAGACAGGACATATGGTCTCTCTGTCTGGAGTGAAGGCCTACCACAGTGTGTGTGTGTGTGTGTGTGTGTGTGTGTGTGTGTGTGTGTGTGTGTATGTGTGTGTGTGTTCTCTGTTCGCGCTCTGTCTATGTGTCTCTTACTTTCCCACTCTCAAAATGTGAGGGTGTATTTGTATTTCTGAGAGAGTGTGCACAAGTGGAATAACACAAGGAGTTCACAGAAAAAAGGACATAGTCACAAAATCACATTTTTCATGTTAGTCTTCCTATCAGAAGTTGCATTGAAACCCTAGCTTTTTCAAAAGGAATCATGTGAATAAATGAGAACATTCTCGAGCTACAGGCATTTTAAAACAGCAGCAATAGCATTTCCTTATAAAATCAAATTTAATTTATTTATTGCTTTTGGCTCGCAAGCTAAACAATGAAGCCAAAACCAAATGACTGTATACAAGATGGACTCCATTCAGTTCCCTTCTACAGAACTGAAGCCAGTGTTTTTCTTTCATTTTTGACAGTTGCTTATTTGTTCCTTATTACCTGGTCCCCCGGAAGAGGATTGACCAGGTATTGCAATGACTCTGTGTCTGTCTGTCAATTTGTCTGTCTGTCTGTCTGTCTGTCTGTCTGTCTGTCTGTCTGTCTGTCTGTCTGTCTGTCTGTCTGTCTGTCTGTCTGTCTGTCTGTCCGCCCAGTAGGGGGCGCCAGTCTCTGGCCAAAACTGAATGTTCTACAGTTGCAGTACCACAGATGTCCACTGGGGACTGGCTGCATATATATATATACAGCCTGGTTCAAAACGATCTTCAGTACTACTTTCAGTAGTTTTTGAGTCCGTGACAACTGTGGGGGAGAGTTTTCTTTTTTTACAGAAAGAACAGTTTAAAATGGTGGCACGCAAAACCCTCAATTGCAGCTTCATCCAGAGGTTAAAAAAAAAAACATTTTTTTCAGGCACAGCCTATATATATATTTATCTATACAGTCTATGGGCGACATAACAGGTGACACATTCATGCTCACGGTCTTCCTCGTCGGACTGCATGAGACAGAAGAGGATGTCGGGCACGACCGCGGGCTGCGCCTCCTGGATGGTGGCCAGCTGGGCTACGTTATGAGGGAAGTTATCCAGCACCCAGCCCCTCTTCAATCCCCGGTCCCTGTCCTCCGTCTCAATCTGGAACATTCCACACAGAGGCAAAGGTTGAATTCAGAGAGTACAGTGCTCTTTGGCTGTTTTTTAGGAAATAATACTTTCAGAATGGGTCGGTAAGACTAGGACGCCTGCTAGTGTACCCTGTACTTATTCATCTTTAACTCCATAGCTGTGCCTTTGGTGTGTGTGTGTGTGTGTGTGTGTTGGTGTGCATGTGTGTAAGTCTGTGTGTGTGTGTGTGTGTGGCGGTGTGTGTTGGTGTGCATGTGTGTAAGTGTGTGTGTGTGTATTTGGTATGACCTTTGCTTCTCTGTTTCCCAACAAAGATCATGGTGTCACCAAGATTATTAGAGTGACCACACCAAAATAACAGCATGGCAAGACATTGCAAAGAGACGACAGGATATGGTGTTAACGGGAATGGTGTTGTTTTTTGTGTTTGTTGCTGAGGGTGGGGGATACCTCCTGGATGCGTTTCCGTAAGGCCTCCAGGTACAGGTCGAGGGGGGCCTGAACGCTGCTCTTCTCTGCCTTTCTCAGTGCCTCCTGGACGATGGCCTGCACCTCGGGGTGGTCCTCGGTCACGTCTTTTGTGCATGGGGGTGACATTACATGACATTCAGCTGACGCCCTCATGCAGAGTGATTTACAGTCAATTAAGTACAGTAATGTGGGGTTAGATGCCTTGCTCAGGGGCACTTCAGCCATAGATGAGGGTGCAGGAGAGCGCTAGTTATTCACCCACATTTTTCCTACTGGTGCAGGATTCGAACCTGCGACCCTCTGATCTCAAGACCAACTCCCAAACCATTAGGCCACTACTGCCCTGGTGACACAGTGATGACACAGTCCGACAGCCTGACAATCAGCCACTAAAACCTGACTCTGTAAAGTCACACTAGATACAGGAAGGCAGGACTCTCACACACCAGTTACTAGACCACACACCAGCATTCAAAAGTTTACAATCGCCACAAAAATGTTTTGGATAGATAATTACACTTTCACTCCACATATATAACTGCTACAATGCAGAGGAAATTACAGAGAATACAAACAATGCCATGGGATTTTGGGAAGCCAAACTGATATAAGAATACACCCCTGTGTACTACTATGCCTTGTACTGTCTCTGAAGTGTTCGGTCATTCACTGTGTAGTGCACTTTATGAGGAATCAGCCAATATAACTGACACACTACACAGTGAATGAGTAAACATTTCAGACACAGCCTTAATCCCATACACATAATAGGAAGCCAATAAAATCACCACTTTATAAGGACAGGGCTAGTGTTTTATCTAAATTAGGTCTTCTAATTAGAGAGGATTTAATAAACATGTCAGCAGCTAGTAAGATGTACTGGCCTGCCTTGGTTATGTGCAATTACATTGCTGCTGGCTTTAAGAGGGCACGGCCAATCACAAGAAGGACTGAGAAGAGTATTACCTTCACTGCTCTGTTGACAAATGGCCATCACCACATTAAGATGTCAAATTTACATCCATTTGCTACCATAGAGAAATTACACTTCATTCTGGATTAACTTTATTCTTAGGACAAAGCAGGACAATAAAACACAGCACAGCACAGCACAGCACAGCATATCACAGCACAGCACAGCAAAGAGTAGCACACCACAGAACAGAATAGCACAGCACAGCACAAAACAGAATAGCACAGCACAGAATAGCACAGCACAGCACAGAACAGAATAGCACAGCTCCGTACAGCACAGCACAGCACAAGACAACAGCACAAAGAACAGGACAGCACAACATAGCATAGCTGACTCAACACAAACCAGAACACAAGTCAGTGGTCTGACCTGATGCAGCTGCTTCTTTGACATCAGCACTGGCTCCCTCACCATCTTTCTCTTTCTGCTTTTCTAAGAGTGAAGAATGTTTGTTATGAAATATCACTTTGTGTGTACTTTGTGTGTGTGTGTGTGTGTGTCTATGTGTGCATTCTGTGCAAGGTGTGTGTGTGTGTATATGTTTGTGCAGGAGTACCTTTGTCGAACATGTCATCAACAACCCTCCTGACTTTGATCTTCTCGATGGCGGTGGCCGTGGTTTCCTGTCTGAGCTTCTCCAGCATGGCCTGGGAGTTAGAGGACAGTTAGGGGACAGGGGGAATAATGTCAAGGCACAAACACAGACACACCAACACAGGCAAAGACACAGACACAAATCCTCCTTACATAAACACAACACACAGGTGCAAACATACAGACACACATACAGATACACACACACTAACACACACACACATACACACACACACACACACACACACTCTCTCTCTCTCTCTCTCTCTTTGTCTCGCTATCTCTCTCTCTCGCTCTCCCGCTACCTGATGCATAAAAACATATTCATAACCTTCAAACAAGACCGAGCGTTTTGGGTTGTCGCGCCTCACCTGTTTTATGGAGGCCTTGATTGGCTCCATCAGCACCTCCATGTCTATGACCACGGCGCCGTAGTGCTCGGCCAGGCGCCGGCTCAGCGTGGTCTTGCCCGTGCACGGCTGGCCAATCACGGCCACCTTGCAGGGCGGCCGCGGCATCGGGGGCAGCAGGTAGCGCCGCGGGTTGGTCATGAACTTGTACAGGGCCTGCGCAGACGACAGCACGTAGATCTTATCCAGGAAACTGGGGCAGGATAGAAAGAAAGGGACGGAAGAGAGAGAAAGAGAGAGAGTAAGAAAGAGAGACAGCGAGAG
>CM050219.1:16485000-16500000 GCA_027475355.1 Coilia nasus
AATCCTATCCATCCCTATCCATCATTGACAACCAAGTCTGACATTGTGTCAAACAAGCTGACAAGACAAGTATCTGCTAAGCTACGCCTGGTGCAGTAGCCTTCGATGACATGCAAGTTTGGGCTGAGAGAAACTGAGAGAGAAATGGTAGGCGACACAATTTTACACTGTGGATCTAACTGGTAGAGTCACCCCCTATTATAACTTTGTTGTTACCAGAACGGCAATGACCAATGTGTTACTAAAGACTCTCTGTGATGTTGTAGTAATGTTGTAATGTTGTAGTTACGTTTTCTTCATTCAAAGCAAGGTGTTCCACTGGCGGTACAGTGACCGCTAAAGGAGTACAAGGAACCTGATAAGCATTAGGGGTAACGTAATACATTTCAGTGGCAATTGTTTTCCACTGGAGTGTCACCTTGATGTTAATGATGATGTCTGGAGGCAGAGGCAGGTTTTGGATGAGTTCGATCTGTTCCTGGACCGTCAGGTACTCCTCAGACATGGTGGGCATACAACTCAGCACGTACCCTACCAACAAATTCAGCATACTTGTCAGTAGCTGTGCATTAATCAGTACTACAGTGCAAACCATGCATACATATATACTATGCTGAGGGACCACGTGAAGATGGGGGAATACAAGAGTTCTTGTGCTGGAACCATTTCTAACCAACTAAGAAATCCCCCTGCACTCACAGAACATTACGATCAATATTAATTGGGGGCTGGGGGGCTATTTCCTTTATTCAAATCTAATCTCACAGTTTCAGCCACATGTACAGGGAAAAACACTGAACTCCTTTATCTAGCGGCCGTAGACGTTGTTATACAAGGTGCCATGGTACAATACGCGATTCCACTTCAACCACATACCTAATAGCCTACCTGACAACAGTAGCCTCAAAAAAGCCTTCTAGAACAGACATCACCTGCTACTTTAGCCTAATACTGTTAGCCTAACATGCAAAGGACAAGGCTATAACAACAGAGCCAGAACTTGCAAAAACGTGTCTGCGTACCATAGTGCTGCACCTCAGGTGAGTTCAGTTTCTCCACTATTATCTTCATCACCTTCTCTTCTGGGATTGCTTTTCCTTTCCTGAGAGTTTCAAGTAGCTGTTCAGCAACCTTTAAAAAAAGGACCCAAATGAATGAAGGTCGTGCAAAATAAAAGAGGATGTTTACAACTGGGTTCAGGTGGCATATATATATATATATATATATATACTGTACCTCTGATAAATTCTCCTCACTACCCATTAGGTTGTAGAGCATCTCTGTATCTATACATAGTATAAAACCGAAAACACTAAGTTATAAAGTATTACATACTCAGAGAAAAACAATGATTTACCTGAAACATTTTAAGAAAACTGGGCACACACTTCAGGAAAAAAAACAGTAGAAGAATTACCATCTATGAGGACACATTTCCAAGCCTGGACCAGTTTTTCAGCAAGGGTGGTTTTGCCAACTCCCTAAATGAAAGACACAAGGAAGATGTTAAAAAATGTGTATTTGAGGTGTACCATGCCATTGAAAATACTATCTCTTATGGCAGTTCCATCACTTAGGCTTTCTCTTAGGGGTAAATCTGTGCAATACAATGATGTATAAATTGTTTCCCTGAGCACATCTAAACTATATTATTTTGTGCAACATAAATGTGTCATCAGAATGCACAAAATGTTGATAGTGGCTGTAAGGATGTGAGTTCCTATTTATGTTTACTAAGAAAAGGTTAATGTATCACAACTTACTGGTTTCCCAAAGATAACAAAACAGGTGGGCTTGGATAGCAAAAAATTCTTCTCGGCCTCATCGTCAATTAGAGAGTCCACTGGCGGGTACTCCACTGGCGTGGCATGGGAAGTTAAACTCGCAGACATCTTGCCTGATGATGTGGCTAAAATAGATTATATCAAACCAAATATCACGATGGCAGCTATCTCAAACATCAGTGTGCCACACTCCTTTACCCTTTTCCTGGTTACTCTATGTGTAACAGCTTACTTTACTTTGGGTGCAGTGGTATTTTCTAGATACGTTTAGCCCACTCATTATATTGGGCGTTATTAGTTAACATTATGCTACAGTAGGATATTAGTTACCTTACTTCATCTGCAACTTTTACTTTTGTATCGTTATGTGGCGTCACCCAATTATGGTAAGTGAGCTGTGTGAGATATAAAAGGCATTGTCTTACCTTACATTTTACAGAGGTGCTTCAAAATGTAAGATTAGAAAACTTAATTCCAACTGAATTTGGCAGGGAACAACTAACTCTGTGTGCCCATGCTCTGTCAATCTCTCAGTGTTGACTGTTGACTGGTATCCATAGTAACATAGGCCATTGGATTTGCAGCAAGTAGGCTACAGCAAAATAACTATCCTTGTGGTCTAAATTGCGTAATACATTTAAATGCAGTCTTAAATGTCAATACTGTAGTCGTGGCTTGGCATTGTGGCATTAATGTTGACGCAGAACTCTTTTTTTTTGCTGTACGTGTATTTTCAAACGCCTATTTTGCCACACTATGGCCGTACTTTTTGACCTACGGCGCTACCGGTTGCAGCTGAGTATGATGACAGTCACCTGATTGGGCTCATGGTTTGGCAAGAGGAACGCACACCTTCTCTCGCCTTTTGGACTTACCATGAAATCGTGTAAAGTTGAGATATAAGTTAGAATGACAATTTAAACTCTGTTTTTGCATGCCTGAGCTGAAGCAAGCTTATTACTGCCATTTACTGAGAGCAAGCCAGGCGAGTGACAACACCAGGTTGCTAGCTCAGTACCTGCTAACTTATCAGCAATAACGTTTCCTTATACTGTCCATCTCGTCATACAGTCACCGGATTTCATCGGCCAAAACAACTTTAAACAACCCCTTCCAGCTGTCTTAAGCATACCGACCGACAAGTTCGGGGCGGTAGTAGGCGTAAGTATGAATCTGTGTCAAAGTGGTGATGCTAGCTTTGGATATATACTGTTATGTCATCACAGTTATTTATTTTTTTCTGTCTAGAAACCATGCCTCTGACAGCTGCCGTTATTAGTGGTTTGCAAAAGCTTGTACTGTACGAAACAAGAGCGGTGAGTATTGCAAGAACTGATCTTTGCTTTTCTGTAGTCACTCTATTCCCCCATCAAGTCCTAAAGTCCCCCATTTGATGGTAGCTCACATTCTCATCATATGGCACGCCAAACACCCTCAATCAAGGTTATCAGTCAAGTATGAGCATCCCCCTTATTCCACTGTCGACTAGTCAAACGTAACACTTGGCAATCATGCTCTGTTAAGGAAAGTGGTTTATCTAACTCGTAGAAGTAGTGATCATCTTTTGGCATGTAGGAGCAATTTCAATCAGCTGATGATGATGATGACTAGTGTTACGTTAGTTTGGAAAGACATACTTTAAGCAGTTTTCAGCAGTTTTTTGTAATGCTTACACTATCAGTAAACTGTCCAGCAAATTAAACTTTAATATCACATTGTGATAATGTCAGTTTCTGGTGTTACAGAAGTGGTAAACAACATGGCTGATGGTAAAAATTGTATGATATTTAATAGAAGCGTATGGTGGCAAGTCTCTCTGTAGAAACAACGGGTAGTATGAAACATAACATGATATATGTGAAACTACATTGTTAAATGAAAGAGTGAGTGTGATTACCAGTCAAGAAGCAGCCAACCACCTTTCTAGTTACAGACATGACCAAAAATATTCTGTACCTGTTCACAGATGTTCTAAATCTGATGGTGGTACATGCAAAATTAAAGTGTTATGCAGATATGCTGTGTGTGTGTATGTGTGTGTGCGTGTGTGCGTGTACAGATAGGCTAGTGCACAAGCCGTACTGACACTATCAGATGAAATTGGCTGTTATTTAAATTAACTTACAAAGAACTTTAACATAAGAATAATTTGAACAACTAATGGTATCATTACATCAAACTCTAATAAAACATTAAATTGATACGATTGACAACAATAAAAAAAGCTAACAGGCTTCTGTCTGTTAACAGTATGTCGAATTATGGCACCAAAATTTGCTTATGACAGGAGATGGGCAAGGTTCCACAGACTATTAACAGTTAGCATGCACCTCACTTTGTGACATTACATTTACCATTATATGTTGCACAAGGTATTCATATATTGTCTTAAAGGCTGTGTATGTGTATATTCTGTTAAAGGCTGTTTGTTAAAGGCTGTGTATGGGTATGTGTGTGAGAGAGACTGTCTAGCTCTTTAAAAATTTACTGAACACTGATCAGTATGTCATCATGCACTGAATGAATAACTTGGGGCAAGAGATAGTGGCTAAACGTGCTTGTTTAAACACGTGATATGGATTGCTCCCCAATGTCTGCACTGATCTAGAGTCAAGTGACTTTAAGTGCCTACATGCATATCAGACTGGTAGAACTTTCTGCATCCAGTACCAGTACAGAGAGATATAGCCTATTTGAAGCATTAATATGCTAATGCAGTACTGCCAGAAAAAACACCTGGATGATTAAGACCATGTCCACATTAATTTGTGTTTACCATATCAAAACCAAATTTCTGTCCACGCACACCATTTTAGTAATGTCTAGTAATATTATGGATTCATGCAAAGATAAATGAATGTGCACATGGTTTAACTGAGATGAATATAAAAAAAGACTACAAAAAATAAGGCAAATATTGTTTCTTTATTTGACGAATGTCAGTCTCAATCACAAACATTTTCTACATAACAGGTCAGGTTTTGCATTTTAAGCTTCTTGCAGAAACACACCACAGACCACTGTGTGCCGCAGTGCGGCTAGACTTCGCATCTCGTCAAAAGAACCTCTGGTCCTCATAAATGGACCCCTAGACTTGTGTAAGGCAGTTTTGTTCCTCCATTCAGCCCTGCAGGATTTTGACCATTTTGGGGTTCAGCAACCCCCCTGATACTGTAGGCAGAAGTGCCCCCCACCTTGGCCTAATGGCGGGGCAAAGACCCGTGTGTTCCCAGTGGGAGCTAATGGGCACGTGGGGGTAGACGACTGTAATGTGGAGG
Source organism: Coilia nasus (assembly GCA_027475355.1). Classification (NCBI taxonomy): domain Eukaryota; kingdom Metazoa; phylum Chordata; class Actinopteri; order Clupeiformes; family Engraulidae; genus Coilia; species Coilia nasus. The sequence continues at coordinate 16,490,063 of CM050219.1, forward strand.
CCCACCCCGGCCCCAATTTGAGGGCTTTTAATGTGGCGATGGCGGCCACTTTGGGCTCTGAGTCTTAGCCACATGTGTTCTCTCTGGTATTGTGCTGCATGAAAGGAGCAAAGGCAAGCAGACCTGTCCTATTTGCTAGGCTGTGTGTGTATGTGTATGTGTGTGTGTGTGTGTGCGTGTGCATTTGTGCGTGCAGGGGGTGGGAGAGAGCAGATCATAGAGTGGAGAAGAGAGGGTGTGTGTGTGTGTGTGTGTGTGTGTGAGTGTGTGTGTGTGTGTGTGTGTTTGTGTGTCAGACAGACAAGCAGAGAGACAGGTAGGCAGATGGACAGACTTAAGGCAGAATAAGAGTGCTTAGAAAGAACAGAACAGGACACTCTCTACAGTGTTCCTGCACCCCCCTGTGCAACACACACACACACACACACACACACGTAGACTCCGTTCCAGTTTATTTTCTATGGCAGTAGGAATATATTCACCTTTGAACACATTTGAATCTGCGTTACACATTGTGCTCCCTAATGAATAGGCTGCCAGGTAAAAATGTCTTCATCTTGCCTTTGCGATAGAGGGCTGCAAGGCCTCCTGCATTAGTACATGCTGCTTACATACGACTGTACCCAGGGCAGTAATTGCATCTCACCAGGAAGCCTGCGCTACCAGATTTGGGTAGGTGTTCTTTAAGTAGGTTAGGCACACGCGTATTGACTCAGTAAGGCAGACTAATTTTGCCATGTTAGCCAAAGTTAGGTCAAACTTCATTAAGGCTGGGTATTGATATGGATTTCCTGAATCGACACGATTTCGCTACACAAGGTCACGATATGATACGATTCTCGATCTGATATGATTCGGTACAATAATCATCATAATATATTATTTATTTATTTTTACTTCTTAGTATCAATGGCAGTTGTGCTTGTTTGTGAAATGACTGAGTGAAGAGTAACCCTCTGCTTGCAAATGTTTAGCCAGCCAATGTTTATATATATATAACACCACCAGCATATACCAGCAGAAGAGACCTACTATTAAAGTATCGATCCGGAAATGTTAATATCGTTCTTTGATTTTTTTGAATGCTTATTGATGTGTCGATAAATCATTTTTTTTTCAACCCAGCCCTAAATTTCATTACTTAAACCAATTTATTGGCAAAGCGAGTAGGCAGCAAACTGCATTACTTTGATCAAGAGTTGGTGTCCAATGAAAACAGTATCTGCTCCTGATAGTCTATATGTAGACACGGAAGTGCTCACCTATGGTACTTTTGCTTAGTCAGTTTGCTTGAAGAGTCCATGGCCACTGTGGTCTCTCTCTCTCTCTCTCTCTCTTTCTCTCTTTCCACCTATTCTTCTATTGATGTGTCTTCTCTTCCTCTGGTCCAGAGGTACTTCCTGGTGGGCAGCAACGAAGCCCAGACATGCCACCGCGTGCTGAAGATCGACAGGACCGAGCCAAAAGACCTGGTCATCATCGATGACAAGGTAGGACTTGAGAGTGTGTTTGTCTGCTTTCGTGTTTGGCTGCGAAGGTGTGTGTGTGTTGAGGGGTGGTGCAGATTACATCACCTGAAGCTACGATTTCAAGATGTACAAGTTAGTATCTTAGTGGCTTTTATTAGAGCTACAGCAAAAGAGAGAGGGGAGAAAACATTGCGGTGGTTGAAGGAGAAAGTGCTGTCTGAATGCTCCCTTGAAATGACACTGTAATCAGCATACAGCCAGATTAAATGACACTGTAATCAGCATACAGCCAGATTAAATGACACTGTAAACAGCATAGAGCCAGATTAAATGACACTGTAATCAGCATACAGCCAGATTAAATGACACTGTAAACAGCATAGAGCCAGATTAAATGACATTCTAATCAGCATACAGCCATATTAAATGACACTGTTAACAGCATAGAGACAGATTAAATGACACTGTTAACAGCATAGAGACAGATTAAATGACACTGTTAACAGTACAGAGCCAGATTAAATGACACTGTAATCATCATACAGCCAGATTAAATGACACTGTTAACAGCATACAGCCAGATTAAATGACACTGTAAACAGCATAGAGCCAGATTAAATGACATTCTAATCAGCATACAGCCATATTAAATGACACTGTTAACAGCATAGAGACAGATTAAATGACACTGTTAACAGCATAGAGACAGATTAAATGACACTGTTAACAGTACAGAGCCAGATTAAATGACACTGTAATCATCATACAGCCAGATTAAATGACACTGTTAACAGCATACAGCCAGATTAAATGACACTGTAAACAGCATACAGCCAGATTAAATTACACTGTAATCAGCATACAACCAGATTAAATGACACTGTTAACAGCATACAGACAGATTAAATGACACTGTTAACAGCATACAGCCAGATTAAATAGCTGCTGTACACTATGCATCACTCAGTCAGGACTGAAACGGATTTATGTAAAACTGCTACATGCAGAAACCTGTTTACCTTGCCTGGGGCATTTAAATATGCAAGTCATAGATAGTATTTAGTGAACAAATCTATGCTCTTACATTCCATGGTCATACAAATTTAGCTGAAATGCAGATTGAATGTCTGAAATGCAGACTGAATTAAATTATGTAGCTGAGCTTTCTATCCAACATGTGTCAATGCTAATTTTGCCCATCTCAATTGGAAATCTAGAGTGGAAACATTTGTGATTTGCATAAAATCTTCTTGGTGGAATAAGGTAGGGGCAAACTCCTGAATCACATAGGGTGTGTAGCAAAGGTTGATGGAAACTACTTGCTTATTGGCCTATTCATTCAAATCTCACATTTATAAGTAGAAGAGAGTCCTTTTATAATTCATGAATTAAAGCAGATGGAAAATCCCTGGCAAAGACTGCTGTTCTCTTGAGTGGGGTTTTCATTAATAAGCCTTAAAAATGCTAAGAGCTGGATGGAAGCACGGTGGATGGTTGAGTAATGAACTCAGGATACCTTTAGTGTTTCCGCTGGTTAATTCGCCTCTGTCCCATTAGATGTCGTAATGTAAATTAATAATAATGTAATGCAAATGTAATGTTATGCAAATGTAAGGTTTACAAAGAACACAAAGTACTTGTGCATGTAGGAAGAGCACCTTAGGGAGAAACTATAGCTATTACACCTACCCCTACACTATCTATAATCAAGTAAATAGTTCAGGCTGTTGGTCCCTACTCCCAGGTGTAACACGCACAACTGGCCGCTGACTACAGCTATTCACGCAACCTCATGTGAGCTGTACAGGACAGAGCAGCTGAGGGGGTGGCCAACTGGAGCCGTACAGACAGATGCTCAACAAGGGTTAACCTGAACCAGCCGGCTACCATTACAGGGACTGGGGCTGCTGGGGCCGTTTACATGATCCACTCAGCAGCACTTACCTATCGCTTTCCCCCATGGCTTTCACCATGCCAACAACATGCATCTCATCCAGGACCACTGGCAAGCCTTTGCAGTTTCCTCCAACATTTCCTTAACAATTAAAATAACTAGATAAATACATAAAAATACAAGACACTTGCACATGTGGGGAGAGCACCCATTGTACCACACTTGAGGCTTTCCTAACTACAGCCATTACAATTATCCATACACTATGTGGGACACATCCTCAGCAGTGTACCTCAGGATCAACGGGTGTTTCGGGCCTTTATTCACTGTACACCCTCCCCTGAGGCGGCCCCACTAAAGGTGATCAATCCTTTAGCGTGTGTCCACAGTTTAACTACCTGCTACCCAAATTTCCAAAATGTACTTCCACAATTCACTTACAACCACCGTTTACTTCCAAAATTTACTACTTCCTGCTCATTACCAACTATTTGCACCAATGCATTAAAAAAAAAAAAAAAAAAAAAAAAAAAATAGGGAAAGAGGAGGGGAAGGAGAAGGGGGGGAGAGGGAGCCTGTCTGGGCTTCGCTCACCCCAAGGGCCTGTCTGGGCCTCATCTCCTCCTCCTCCTCCTCCCCCTCCCCCATCTCATCTCCTACACCGCCCCCGCCCGACTCCCAAAGTTTACTTACAAAAATAAACACACCCACAATTTACTTCCAAAATGACCTGCTTACTTACTAATTAGGACTTGTTATCGAATATTTGCACTTTACCACCATTTTACCACAGATACTATCACTTTGCAGTCATTAACGCATACGCCATTACACAAACGACACTGCCAATGCTAGTTCTAAAGACGATTCTACCCACTGACTTACCATTAGATGTATCCACCTCTTGAATCTAATGGTGTCTAATGCTCAGCTATCCCGTGTTCCATACACCGCAAAACCGCGGGAAACTTGGCCACTCTGTATCCCAATACACCGCACGATCCCAGAGAGCCTGCTTCTAAGCTGCCCATGTGAGTGATGGCTACCATTTATAAGCCTCTTTCTTCTTCTGTGTTTCTATTGACCCACTAAACGCACTACTGCCATCTGCTGGTCTGGGGTGCCCATCCTTATCTGCACAAACAGCCCTAGGTTGCACTAATCTCCACTTCCTCGGTGGTACACTGGCTAAGGCACTCGACCCACACCTGGAGGGCCCGGGTTCGAATCCCTCCACCGCCTCATTCGAACATGGCAACCCTACTGCTTACCCCAGGCAGAGACCGCCCTTCTCATCCAGATCCAGTTACTAGTCCTAGCCGCTTCCTCTGACATCTCCCTAACAGTTTTACGTAGATTCTTACCACCAACCCCAAGCTCCCCTAGCAATGAAATGACTGACCTCCCTACAAACCCTCTACAACCCACTTCTACTGGAAATACTCTTGCCCTCCATCCTTTCTGCTCTGCTTCCAATCTCAACTCTTCATACTTAAGCGTTTTTCCTTTCATATGCTTCCTCTAGGGAGCTTTCCCATGGAACAGTGAGTTCAATAAAATACACTACCTGTTGGCTGGTCGACCAATAGACTATGTCTGGCCTCAAGTTAGTGGTAACTATTTCTTGAGGGTCCACCAACTTTCCACCCACATCTACCAGCATCTGCCAATCCTTTGCTTCCTGTGTAGTACTCCTTGACTTTACGGCTCTCTTACTTTTCTCACCCTCCCGCACAAACTGGATACCTTTTTTATGACTACCTTCTGCATTTACCTGCTGCCTCCTACTCTCAATTCCTGCTGCTAAGCATTTTAATACTTGGTTGTGACGCCACGTATAGCGACCCTGTGCCAAGCTAATTTTACAGCCAGATAGTATATGTCTCAATGTGGCTACACCTGAACAGAGTGTGCATGACGGATCCCCATCTGTCCAGATTCTCAGGTTATCTGGCGATGGGAGCACGTCGTACGTCGTTTGCTAGTGACACCGCTTTTACCTGTCTACTAGCTTCTTCTTGCCTGCGTATCTGCTCTACAACCAATCTCCTTTTCTCCTTCTGATCTGCCTTTCTCCACATTGGCTTCCCTGATGTACGCCCCAAGCTTCCCCGCCCAATCTGGACATTTCCCATTATCTCTCCATGTCTAAGGGCTGCCTCTGCCTCCTGCACTGCTACCTTTGGTTTCCACTTTCTCCCTTTGCTCGGGTTAGGAGCCAGACCACTGACTATCCTGTCCTTGCTCCCTGTTAACAACAGCTCTGTCCTAACCTTAGCACACTTAATCAAATACTGATGTAATGGTGCACAAGGAACAGTGTTACTAGAAAGACGTTTGTCTATTCCATCCCCTAGCCTATACTTTTTAAAATTTATTTAATCTTTACCAGAGAATAAAAAGACATTGAGATCTAAATCTCTTTTACAAGTGAGCCCTGGCCAAGAAGACAATACACTGAAAACAAAAAGGCAATGTACACAGTCAATAAGTTAATTAGAACAAGAGAGAAGAGGATTAATACGACATAAAACACTCAAAACACAAAAAAGACAGAGCAAGTTAGTGGGGAATAAAGTTAAAAACAAGGACACAGTTTGAAATGCTTGATTCAGATGTGACTTTTAGGAACAACACTCACGCCAAGTTACTAATGGATGTGCTTTAGGAACACCAAGTAGCAACAGTGTGTACCAACATGTGTGCACCTCAGAAACCTCCCACACTCACTTTGGAGTGTCTGTCTGTGTGCTGTGTGTGTCTGTCCTCACACAAGAACACACAATGTGTGTGAACATCTAAGTGTGGGCTGGTGTAAAAGACATAAAATACGTGTTGAGAGGGCAAACAAAAATTATTTTCTAAGAGATCTCTAAAGGTTCTTGACCTGTTTGTCTCATCCAAGGACAGAGTGAATAAATGGCTTTTGAAGCATTTAATGTTTGCGTGACAGTGTTCAGAAGGGCTGTCAAGGACGTTCGTGTATAGGGACAAATTTTATTAGTGCCTCAGATATTACATGGGCTTCTAGTAATGTGTATTGGACTGATGGGGTGTGTTTATGTGTGTGAGAGAGAGAGAGAAATAGAGATATATCTGTGTGTGGGTGTGTGTGTGTGTTTGTGTGTGTGTGTGTGTTTGTATGTCAATATGTCTGCTTTTGGGTGCTGTCTTTGTGTATTTGGGATTATGTCTCTGTTTATGTGTCCGTCTGTGTGTACATTACACATACATAACTGCCTATGTCTGGCTTTGTGTGTAACTCTTTGTGTGTGTGTGTGTGTGTGTGCGCGCACACATGCATACATGTGTGTATGTTACCGTGTGTGTGCCTGTGTGTGTGTATGTTAAAGGAGAAATTCGGTGTAAAATGAAAATTGGCATGTTAAATCATCATACTGAGTTGGTAAATTGAGCCAGCCTGTTGCATTTAGAACTTCATTATTTTTTACTGTTTGGCCAAGAAGGCTAACAATGGAAATGCTAGGCACCCTTATTGGAAGCATGAAGATTACTCTATTTTTAAAGTATGTGTGTGTGTATATCTACATATGTGTAATAATGTGTGTGTATGTATATTGAAGGAGATGTTTGGTGAGAGTCAGTCCATGGCTCTGTTGGTTGAGGTGTGTGTATATGTTTTAATGCGTGTTTGTGTGTATGTGTATGAATGTGTCTGTGTATATTAATTTGTGTGTGTGTGTATGAATGTGTCTGTATGTATATTAATATGTGTGTATGTGTTAAAATGTGTGTGTGTCTGTGTGTGTGGGCAGCATGTGTACAGCCAGCAAGAGGTGCGTGAGCTGCTGGGTCGTCTGGATCTGGGGAACCGCACCAAGATGGGCCAGAAGGGCTCCTCTGGACTCTCTCGCGCCGTCTCCGCATGCGGCATTGTGGGTAAGACACCCAAGATTGTGTGGCGGTGTGTGTGTGTGTGTAAGATATCTAAAAATGTGTTTGGGTGTGTGTGCACGCAAGAGACCCAAGATTGTGTGTGTGTGTGTGTGGGTGCACATGTGCGCACAGGCTCAGATCCCACATAGTGTGTGTGTGTGTGTGTGTATGTGTGTGTGTGTGTGTGTGTGTGTGTGTGTGTGTGTGTGTGTGTCTATGTGGGTGTCCCTGCTCTGCCACTCAAGCCCTACTGATAATGCACTGCCAGTCCCAAGGACCACTGATAGCGTGTGTCCTAGCACTACTAAGGCCACTGAATGCCTCATATTAATAAACTGTGAAAGTAACTGTCTGTATGTGTGTGTGTGTTGTCTTTGGTCAGTGGAAACATGGGTACAGAAGCACCACACATTGCTGTGACACTTTATCAAAGGCTTTGTAAGTACCCACAGATGACATGTTGACAGAAATCACTGTCAACTAGCCTGGGTTAATGACTGTCTAGCTCAGTCAGTCATTGCTATGGGTCTGAGTACTGCTTGTAGCACTACGTAAACGGAAACTGCTCTTTATAGTAATGCAGTGTATGGTGTAATAATTAGGCAGTGATTATGCCATCATGGAATGGAGACATGACAAATGAACTCCAACATAGTGTGATTAAAGGGAATTATGGGTTTTGTTTAAAGCATAATGACTCTCCCAGTTAGCCAATCAAATCTCAACATGAGGTGAGGAGTGTGAGGACCTCTCCTGACGTACTGATTTGTCTGTAATGATGTAGGCCAGGCTGGAATTGACACGCTGCCAGCTCGACGTGTGTGTGTGTGTGTGTGTGTGTGTGTGTGTGTGTCTGTCTGTCTGTCTGTCTGTCTGTCTGTCTGTCTGTGTATTTGTGTATGTATGTGTAAATGTGTGTGTGCCTGAATTGAAAGTCGCCGGTAGAGCACAATGTTACTCAATTTAGCTGTGTGTGTGTGTGTGTGTGTGTGTGTGTGTGTGTGTGTGTGTGAGAGAGAGTGTGTGACCATGCTCCATCTGCATTTACCCTCTTTTTCCATTTCAATCTCTGCTCTTCATGGCTTGTTCAATTTTGCCCGTAAATGAAGCGCTCCCCTGTGAGCACTGCCTGCCCTCTCCCTTCTGGCTGGCTACAGGAGTGTGTGACACAGGGCTTGATGAGTGTGTGACACAGGTCTTGATGAGTGTGCGACACAGGGCTTGATGAGTGTGTGACACAGGGCTTGATGAGTGTGTGATACAGGGCTAGACAGAGCGCGGGGGCTATCTCACGGATGGGGACACGTACACATAGACACACACACACACACAGACATGGATTAGTAAAGCACAGACACACAAACTATAGGAGTTAGCAACACACACAAACACACACATACTGTACAAAGCACACAGAAACAGACACACATACACACACAGAGCATAAGAAACACACAGACACACACACACACACACAAAATCATCAGTCGCTGCATGAAAATCCTAGTTAATCACCCAGATAGACTGACAAAAGCAGATATGGTGTGTTACTCAACTGAACTCTTTATGTGAGCGTGAGTCATTATGTTGAAAATATCTCATCTCCTCTTATTTGTTTTGACCTACTTATCCAGTGAACTAATAAAACACACACGCACACACACACACACATAACTGCATACATTGAGTGAGAATGTGCTTCAGCGGCACCCTTGAGTGCATACAAAGGTAAGGACCCATGTTATTGTGTTAGATAGATAACACACATGAGGCTCCATACCCTCAAAAGATTGCCCTTGGTTTTAGTGGAGCCACTGTCGCACACAGTTAGTTTGTGTTCGAGATTGTTTTGGTTGTGGGCAACTTATCCTTAACATTATTCATAGCCTGCCCGTCTGGGCAGTATTTTCTCAGCCCCACAGATACATAGCCTCTCTCTCTCTCACACATACACACACACACACACACACACACACTCACACACAAAATCATCAGTCGCTGCATGAAAATCCTAGTTAATCACCCAGATAGACTGACAAAAGCAGATATGGTGTGTTACTCAACTGAACTCTTTATGTGAGCATGAATCATTATGTTGAAAATATCTCATCTCCTCTTATTTGTTTTGACCTACTTATCCAGTGAACTAATAAAACACACACGCACACACACACACACACATAACTGCATACATTGAGTGAGAATGTGCTTCAGCGGCACCCTTTAGTGCATTACAAAGGTAAGGACCCATGTTATTGTTCCTATGTTATAGGCTCCATACCTTCAAAAGATTGCCCTTGGTTTTAGTGGAGCCACTGTCGCACACAGTTAGTTTGTGTTCGAGATTGCTTTGGTTGTGGGCAACTTATCCTTAGCATTATTCATAGCCTGCCTGTCTGGGCAGTATTTTCTCAGCCCCACAGATACATAGCCTCTCTCTCTCTCACACATACACACACACACACACACACACACACACACACACACACACACACACACACACGCATACACATACACACACGTGTGTGATGGGTTAAATGCAGAGGTGAATTTCGTTGTGTGCACTGTGTGCTGTGGTGGGCCGTGTAATCACAATGTCAAAAATGGGACTTACACACACACACACACACTCTCTCTCTCTCTCTCTCTCTCTCTCTCTCTCTCTCTCTCTCTCTCTC
>CM050219.1:16505000-16520000 GCA_027475355.1 Coilia nasus
TTTAATGTGTGTGTGTGTGTGAGTATGTGTGTGTGTGTGTTTGGGTGTGTGTCTTTAGCTAGCAGAGGTATCGCCTGTGTATCCCCAGGTACTGCTAATGAACATAGCCAGTTATTATTATTGCTTCTTTGGGCCGCTTCTTTGCATATCAACAACCTTAACTAGAAAAGCAGTGCAGACCTCTGCAAGGGCAGCTCAGAACACCACCAAAATCGAATCACGTTTAAATTAGCCCATGTTTGACCTAGCCTGAAAATGTCATCAAAATCCGTCCATAACTTTTTGAGTTATCTTGCTAACCAACCAACAAACAAGCAAACAAGCAAACGCAGATGATTACATAACCTCCACCCCCTGTCGGAGGTATACACCTTCAAACCTGAGTCAGAACCAGAAGATTCAGGTTTGCATGCAGGCAGGGGTCAAAAGATGCCCATGACTTCTCTAACTAGACAAAGAATGAGCTTAAACATGAGAGTTCTACCGAGTTCAGGTAAATGTGTTTTTCTCCAAGGTGCACGAACACAGGCCTGTGCTAACAGGCAATAGGGTCCTCTACTACAACACAGCACTGAGCCCATGATGATGTTACACACACATTCTGCTCTGGTCCTCTACTACAACACAGCACTGAGTCCCATGATGATGTTACACACACACTCTCCTCTGGTCCTTTACTACAACACAGCGCTGATCCAAGCAATGATTTTACACATACATTCCACTCTGGTCTGGAACACTCTGGGGATGTAGTCAAATCATACACATAAAGGAATCCTATTTGTCTGTAAGTGTGTGTGTGTGTGTGTGTGTGTGTGTGTGTGTGTGTGTGTGTGTGTGTGTGTGCGTGCGTGCGTGCGTGCGTGCGTGCGTGCGTGCGTGCGTGCGTGCGTGCGTGCGTGCGTGCGTGCGTGCGTGCGTGCGCGCGCGTGTGTGGTCACTCTCTGAAGACGTACCATTTGTCTGTGAGTGTGTATGTAGTCCCATCACCCGCTTGCATATAGTCTGTCTGCGCATGTGTTCATATACGTGTGTGTGTGTGTGTGTGTGAGAGAGAGAAATAGATGCAGCGGCCTTGAGCGACCCTAGTCATAAACCCACGTGTGTGAGTGTTTCATCAGCTGAGGGGAGATGCAGACCAGAACCAGTCTGACATTTGCAATAATAATGAAGTGATAACCTGAGATTGCACCAGAAATGTCATTACTCTCCAGAGAGACATTTGTGAACGTGTGTGTGTGTGTGTGAGAGAGAGAGAGAGAGAGAGAGAGAGAGAGAAAGACTGACAGAGAAAAGATACAGATTTATCTATGCATACACACAGTAGAAGAGTGAGTTGTCCTGATGGGTCACAAAGGTCGAACGAATGGCCTCATCTACCCTTCATTTATTTTGAGGTGTGCGTGTGTGTGTGTGTATGTCTCTGTGTGTGTGAGTGTGTGTGTCTGTGTCTGCCCCCTGCTCTGGGCTCATTTAATTGCGCAGGGTGAAGTAGGGCTTTTGAAGCTGGCACAATGGATTATGTAAGGGTGCATTAGTGTCGGGTTCGGTTCCGTTGTGGTCGCCATGACAGCGAGTGTCTGCATGCGACCCTTTACGTGGGTCTTCACCCTGTCATCCGCAGCACATGCACACACACACACACACACACACATGCGCACAGACACACGCACTTTACAACACCCTCACTGACTGCCCCCAAACACACACACACACACCCCTACATACAAACACACACAGCACAGGTATAATACACAGACACATAAATACACGTGGCAGCTTTCCAATGCAAGCATATCCAATGCACACACACACGCACACACAGGTTATTCTTACGACACGCAAACACACAAGTGCCATATCCACAAATATACGTGTGTACACATGCACACAAATAGTTTACACCCATTAACATACACACTCACAATCATTTGCTCCTAAACATGCTGATATTCATACATGTCAACAAACACTCGTCGTGTTCAGTTTCTCACATAACATTAGTGCTCTGTTGCCACCAGGATTTGTGTGTGTGTGTATTTGTGGGTGTGTGTGCATGCAGATACACAGACATGAGCCACTATAACCTATGATCTGAGCCATTTTCTGCTCTGTGTGTGTGTGTGTACAGTTACAGCTATGACCTGAGTCACTCCCTGCAGTACAACATGTGTGTGTTGCGAGCGCCCTATGAGAGTGAGGAGGGAGAGGTGGAGGTGACCACAACCAGCAAACAGGACAGCTTCGACATCTTTGAAGACGAGGGCCTCCCCACACAAGGTGTGTGTGTGTGTGTTTGTGTAAATATGTGTGTGTGTTTGTGTATGTGTACATGTGTTTGTGTGTGTCTGAAAGTTGTATTGAAACTTGAGTTGGCTTGTTTATTCTTTTTTTTTTTGTAATTTACTTTTTATTGATTTTTAACCATATTGACAGTATGGCAAAACTATAAACAAAAACAACCAAACAAAATAAAAACAAATAGAGTACAACCAGGGGAGATTCTTGACATGAGTCTTACATCATATAAAGAGTAATAGTTACAAATTCACAAGTGTCACAGAAGATAGCTGCAGTGCTCAAATTAAACAAAATCAGGTCTTTTTAGCCGATACAGGCTTGTTTATTCTAATCTTCATATGTATTACGTATTATGTGTGTGTGTGTGTGTGTGTGTGTGCGCGCGCTTGTGCTTGTATGTGTGCATTTGTGTGGGTGGATCGGGTTGTATGTGCATCTGTGTGCTCAGTGTGTTTGTGTGTGTGTGTGTGTGTGAGTGTGTGTGTGTATTTGTGTGTGTTGTGAGAGTTTCATTTGTGCATGTGTGTGCCAGTGCAATTTTTTTGGGTGGGTGGGTGAGAGTGTACGCGTATGTGCTGTGTGTATTTATGTGTTGCAAGTATGTTTCATTTGTGTGTGTGTGTTGCAGTGGTTCAGGGTATCAAGAACGAGCCCTGTGACAAGTATGTGTGGAACACTGTGGGTGAGAATGTACAGTACTGTGCAAAAGTCTTAGGCAGGTGTGAAAAAATGCCGTCAACTAGGAATGCCTTCAAAAATGGAAGTGTTAATCACTTATGTTCATCAATTAACTCATTCAGTGCCAGCCATTTTCAAAGTTGGTCACGTCCCAGTGCCAGGATTTTTTGAACATTTCAGTGTTTTTTCAAGACCCACAGAAAATTGAGTTCTATGTCTGTGTCAACAAAAAACATACCAAAAGAAACTCCAGACTTTCCTTTATCATCAGAAAAAAAAAATTGTTTGTACCTCTTTCCATTCCTTAGCAATTGTCTGGAGAACATGGGTGGGTGTAACTAAAAATGCTGATTTCTGACCAAAATACTGAGAAAAATGGCTTTTTGTAACGAGCAACATTTCAAGCAGAAAATGTCTTTGATTACAATTGTTTTTGCTTCAGAGACATCTCAAACATTAGGAAAAGTGATCCCATTATATACTGCACCAAAAATAACGCTGGCAACATTATTTATAAATTAAAAAAATACAAATTTATTTATAAAACCATGTAGGCACATTTCATAGATTCTTTGAAGCACAGCTAAAAGCAACACTTCATGGGAAACACTTTGTGCGTAAACATTTCAAAGGCAAAAATTAGACTTTCTAGCAGCTATTTATGTACAGCACTCTGCCCCTCTGTGTGCGCGCGTGTGTATGCATGTGTGTGCATGAGAAGCAGAGCAGAGAAGCAGAGCAGAGAAGACCTATAAACACGATCTAAAATACCGGTCCATACGTCTAGTATCGGAGTAAGCTATGCAATTAGACTACTGCTCCATGCTTGTAAATGTAATATTTCTGAACGTCACCAAACACGATATAAAACATTGTAACATTTTAGTGTGGGAACTTGGCTCAGAGAGGGGATAGGCAAACCGAAACCGAACTAAATATACAACGCCTTCAGAGCAAAATAACATCGTATTCCACAGGATCCGCACACAGAACAACTAGATTAACACATGAGAATGATAGCACAGAAAATTATGATGTTGGGAGAGTGCAGTGAATCCGTGCGCTTTACCAAATATAGAGAGCTGGGTCGTCAGTGACTTGCTGTCGGCGCAGACGGGTCAGTCAAGTGCAGGTGTAGCTATCTATGAAGCAGCGCGACAGGCTGCTCATTATGCATTACCTAAAGTGAAATTAATCTATTGGTGGCTTGCAGAAGCTAAACGTGAGATGTTGCTAGGAAAACAGTAGCTTCAACATACGTGCTGACAGGAGTTATTTTGATCAAGCTAGCAGTGTGCAAAACTGCAAGCAACTGAGCAAGCCAGGTCCAGCGTCTCTTCTTTGAGACAATGTTAGATGATCACATATCCACACGGATACTGGTACTACCCACAGAATGGGTTCCCTTGTGATTACAACTTTGATTTTTGTACACAAGCTGGATCAGATGATTACCCCACCTCCCCTGTAAAAAAACGCAATTGACGCGATAACGCGTCATTGGCACTGGGCGTTACTATCGTAAAAGACGCATTTTCGCGTCATTGGCATCGAATGAGTTAACAAAATGCAGTGACTGAACAAAAGAGAAACCTAAATCATATCAATATTTGGTGTGACCACCCTTTGCCTTTAAAAGAGCATCAATTCTTCTAGGTCTATTGCATAGAGTTTTTGAAGGAACTTGGCTGGTAGCTTGCGCCAAACATCTTGATGAACTACCATAGATGTACTGTGGATGTATGCTTCCTGACATATACAACCAATTTAGTGTAATTGGTTGATCATACACTTTACTATAATCCTGCAAAATCCCTGACATTGTGTGTACCCCTGTGTGTGTACACTTTGTGTGCACCTGCCTAACACTTGTCAAAAAACAACTTATGTCCATCTTATGCCTTAAGTCCTTTCAGCCTTATGGGTGTTTTAACAAAAAACATGTGGATGGCTAAAAAAATATAGTACTGTCCAAAGATTTAGGCAGGTGCCTTCAAACCAGCATCAGTTCACACACAGGGGTACACACAAAGTCACACCAAATATTGATTTGATTTAGGTTTTTCTTTTGTTCAGTCACTGCATTTTGTTGATTGATGAAAATAAATGATTAACACTTCCATTTTTGAAGGCATTCCTAGTTGACAGCATTTTTTTCACACCTGCCTAAGACTTTTGCACAGTACTGTATGTGCTGTGTGTATTTATGTGTTGTGTGTATGTGTCATTTGTGTGTGTGTGTGTGTGTGTGTGTCTGTGTGTGTGTGCAGTGGTTCAGGGTATCAAGAATGAGCCCTATGTGTGGAACTGTGGATGAGAATGTATGTGCTGTGTGTATTTATGTGTCATTTGTGTGTGTGTGTGTGTGTGTGTCTGTGTCTGTGTGTCTGTGTGTGTGCAGTGTGTGATGGAGTGACCATCACTAGAGTTGTGGGTGTGCTCTGACTGCCACCCCAACGAGCCTGGATCTTTGGCGTTGCGGTCAGAGCCCCTGTTTGGTACCCCGGAGACCCAGGTTTGAAGCCGGGTGGGGTGACTTCTCCTCCCCTTCGCTACAAATGGTGTCAGAAGTGGGATGGCTTGCCGTGAGGTCATTGGAGGTCCACCCACTGTTTGAGCCATACGAGGGACCCCCAGGGTTAGGTTGACTTAGGTTGGGGTGACTTCTCCTCCCCTTCGCTACACAGTGGTTTAGGGAATCAAGAACGAGCCCTATGACAAGTATGTGTGTAACGGTGGGTGAGTGTATGTGCTGTGTGTATTTATATGTTGTGTGTGTGTGTGTGTGTGCAGTGGTTCAGGGAATCAAGAACGAGCCCTATGACAAGTATGTGTGGAACGGCCGGCTGCTGGACAAGGTGAAGGACACGCTGCATCCTGATTGGCTGCTCTACATTATCCACGGCTTCTGTGGCCAGTCCAGTATCCTTTGCTGTTCGGTATTTTGTGTGTGTGTGTGTGTGTGTGTGTTTACATATGTGTGTATGTTTGTGTTTGTTCAGAGAATTAGGTGTTTGTCTGTTCAGTGTGTGTGTATGTGGTTAAGTACACTTGGTCTGTGTGTGTGTGCGCGTGTTTGTGTTTAAGTAGACTTGGTCCATGTGTGTGTGTATGTGTAAATGGTGTACACTCGGGGTGTGTGTGTGTGTGTGTGTGTGTGTGTTTGTGTTTAAGTACACTTGGTCCGTGTGTGTGTGTGTGTGTGTGTGTGTGTATGCCATGTATGCCATGTGTACCTTACTGTGTGTATGTGAGCATAAGAGTGTGGGCGCTGGTGTGTGTACGTTCCCTAACCGGGCTGGCGCAGAGCTGCTGATATACGGTCGGCCGGTGCACGTGAGTCTCATCGCCCGCCGCTCCAGTCGCTTCGCTGGCACGCGCTTCCTCAAGAGGGGGGCCAACTGTGAGGTAACGTTGCCATGACAACCAGCCCCCTCCCCAGCATTCCACGTCTCCATAACAACTCCATCTTAGGCTAGCGATAGGTGAAAATGTGTGATATATGGAAAACCATATAGAAAACATTTTATTTTATAGTTTTAGACCTACAATACCCATCCCACATGTTGTTTTAGTACATTTACTTTATGTGTTATTGAATTCTTTTAATCGATGCTTATATGTTATAGTATAGTTATCATAAATGATAATATTGTTCTGAGAAACTTTTCTTTAGCATGCATAGTGACTAAGCATGTAGTGATAAAAAAAATCTGATATAGCAGGACCATGACAGGTGAACTGTGATACAGTGAGGGTGTGTGTGTGTGTGTGCTGAAATGATGTGTGTGTGTGTGTGTGTGTGTGTGTGTGTGTGTGTGTGTGTGCATATGCGTGTGTGTGTGTGTGTGTGTGTGTGTGTGAGTGGTGGTGCGCTGAAATGATGGTGTGTGCGTGTGTGTGTGTGTGTGTGTGTGTGCAGGGCGATGTGGCCAATGAGGTGGAGACGGAGCAGATCATCCATGATGCGTCGGTGATGTCGTTCAGGGCGGGCAGCTACTCCTCCTACGTGCAGGTGCGCGGCTCAGTGCCCCTCTACTGGAGCCAGGACATCTCCACCATGATGCCCAAACCACCCATCCGCCGTAAGTGTGTGTGTGTGTGTGTGTGTGTGTGTGTGTGTGTGTGTGTGTGTGTGGGGACATCTCCACCATGATGCCCAAACCACCCATCCGCCGTAAGTGTGTGTGTGTGTGTGTGTGTGTGTGTGTGTGTGTGTGTGTGTGTGTGTGTGGACATCTCCACCATGATGCCCAAACCACCCATCCGCCGTAAGTGTGTGTGTGTGTGTGTGTGTGTGTGTGTGTGTGTGTGTGTTTGTGTGTGTGTGTGTGGGGACATCTCCACCATGATGCCCAAACCACCCATCCGCCGTAAGTGTGTGTGTGTGTGTGTGTGTGTGTGTGTGTGTGTGTGTGTGTGTGGACATCTCCACCATGATGCTCAAACCAGCCATCCGCCATAAGTCTGTGTGTGTGTGTGTGTGTGTGTGTGTGTGTGTGTGTGTGTGTGTGTGTGTGTGTGTGTGTGTGTGTGTGTGCGTGTGTGTGTGTGTGTGTTTGTGGACATCTCCACCATGATGCCCAAACCACCCATCCGCCCTAAGTCTGTGTGTGTGTGTGTGGGTGTGTACATCTCCGCCATGATGTGTGTGTGTGTGTGTGTGTGTGTGTGGGTGTGTACATCTCCACCATGATGTGTGTGTGTATGTTTATGTGTGTGTATGTTTATGTGTGTGTGTATGTGAGAGACAAGGAGAGATGGAAACAACACGTGCTGCTCCTAGCAGTGTGCTGTTGATAGCTCTGGCATTTGGTTTAAATTGTGCAGCCCTCATGAACCATCTAAGCTGAAGAACTTTTATTCTGAAGAACTTTTATTCTGGATATTTGGCTGTCAAGATGTAAAGAACTGTTGCCAAAGCAGGATAAGCCCAGAACCGCCAAGTTTTATAAAGGACTGTTAGCCACCCTCTATCTACCTCTTCTCCCTCTCCCTCTCCCTCCCTCTCTTTCTCTCTCTCTCTCTCTCTCTCTCTCTCTCTCCCTTTCTCTCTCTCTCACTCTCTCTCTCTCTCTATCTCTCTATCTTCATCAGTGTTTGTAAGCTGTGTGTGGGTGGGCATTTTCCATGATGTGTGTGCATTATTGTTGATAGCGTGTGAGAAAGTCAGACAGGGCTTTAATACAGGCATGTTCAACCTTAACTTCTTCCCTCTGTTTTTCTCCCTCTCTCCTTCTCTCCTGCCCCCCCCTTAGTGGACCAGGCTGACCCGTATGCCCATGTGGCAGCGCTGCACTTTGATCAGATGCTCAGGCGCTTCGGCTCCCCCATCATCATCCTCAACCTGGTCAAGGTCAGTCCCATCACACAGTACCCTCCCGCACAAACACACGCACACACACATCACCCTCAACCTGGTCAAGGTCAGTCCTATCACACAGTACCCCAAACACGTACACACATCATCCCCAACTTGGTCAAAGAAGGTCAGTCCTGTCACACAGTACCCACCCCCCCACACACATCATCCTCAACCTGGTCGAGGAGGTCAGTCCAGTATTCCCCCCTATCTACTATCTTTGTTTACGATACTCTTCAGTCTCCGAATGCCTGTGTCCTACCCAGCCTCTTATTCTCAGTCAGTATTACCCTGACAAGGCAGCCCTTATCAAATTGTGTGGTCTGGCCACTATAGAATGTATAGAAACCACCTCTGCATGCAGTAGAATAGTGCTACAACCAATTAGATCAGCCAACCCGTGTAGCGCTATAGTTAACAAGTTTGTTGTTGACGGATTTGTTGTAGCACTGTCCTATTGCATGCAGAGGCAGTTTTATCTCTCCTGTCATGGCCAGGCCAGAAGTGGAGTGTGTGTATAACACACAACTGTAACTCTTACACACACTGAGAGGATTACACCTCTGACTAACGCTCACAGCATCAGACATCTCATGCAAAATCCCACCTGTGTGTGTGTGTGTTTGTGTGTGTGTGTTTGTGTGTGTGTGTGTATTGGTGAGAGACCCTGGCTCTCTGGTGTCAATTATCACATGGACAAGCACGTGAACACACACAGACACACAAGGACATGTATAAACAAGCACATGTATATGGCTGGCAGTGATGCGGACAGAAATAAACATATGCATGGGCAGCGGCCAGACATGTGAGGTGGTGGTGTCTCGATGTCTCGTTTCTGCTTATCTGAAGAGGCACAGATTGCGGGGGTGGGAGAGAGAGAGATCAGAAAGGTCTTTTGGGATGAGGAGGAAAAGTAGAGCTATGGTTACATTTTGTGTGTGTGTATGTGTGTATGTGTGTGTGTATGTGTGTATGTGTGTGTGTGTGTGTGTGTGTGTGTGTGTGTGTGTGTGTGTGTCAGGAGGATGAGTGATTTATTTGAGTTGAGTTGAGTTCATCACGATCCCTCACCAAAGAACATTGTTTTGTTTGTGTGTCTGTGTGATGATGTTATTGTTTGAGCATAGTCACATTTGAGACGGAGAGAGTGATTTAAAATCCCTTTATTGAACCATTACATTGTCCAAGCATCCACTACATGAAATCCTCTCATCCACTAGTTACAAAAAAAGGAACACAGAGGGGGAGAGAGAATTCTAGAATTAGAGAGTGTAAAGACAGAGAAAATAGAGAGAGAGAAAAGAAGGAGTGAGTACGTGAAAGCACCACCCCATGGGGAATGAGAGATGTTCTTGGGTTATCTTTCTTTTACAATGTTTTTCTTGTTGAGTCTGAGTATATGGGGGTGTGCTGGAGCGTAGAGACCCGCAGTGTGTGTGTGTGTGTGTGTGTGTGTGTATGTGCGTGTGTGTGTGTGTGTGTATGTGTGTATTAGGGATGTCCCGATCCAGCTTTTTGCACTTCCGATCCGATACCGATATTGTATTTGCACTTTCGAGCCGATACCGATACTGGTGGCCGATACTGATACCGGCCTATCCAACCGAGCATGTATTAAAGTTATTTAGCCTTCTTACTTAGTTATTAGACTCATATTGAAAAGGGTTTTAGTACTCTTGATAACAACTAGCCAGCTGACTTAAGTGAGTTTGAATACACAATGGTTGGTAACAAGAAACTGACCTGTTTATTCAGGGATAAACAGAAAATAGACAACATTAAAAATAACAAACAGGGATGGCATCAGTGGTCAGTAAAAGTGCAAATCAGACTGTAAACTGTATAGGAAAAAAAAGAAAAACACACAAATAACCTGAGTGTAAAATAGTCTATTAACTCAAAAAAAGCAAAACACACAAATAACCTCTGTGTAAAATAGTCTATTAACTCAGCATCAGTACTCTGCTCTTGAGCAGGTGTAAACCAAGGCTTTAAAAACCAGTGCAAATAATATCGTTAACTATTTAAAAACAAAAATGCCCTCTACTCCCCAATCTCCTCCACACGTTTTGCTCCATCTCTATCTACAAACTGGGAGACGCTAATGCTGGTGTGCTGGAAAATGGACCGGATTTTAGCGAAACCACAGCAAAAAAACTGGAATGGATTATCTGAGCGCTGGAAAACCCGGACCAGACTTTTTTTTCCTTGCCGCCACGCCGATACCGATACGCATTTTTTTGCCAATATCGGCGGCCGATCCGATGCCGATATTGGATCGGGACAAGCCTAGTGTGTATGCTGGTGTGCTGAAGCAACTGGTCAGCGCTGGCCCCAGCTCACCCTACAACCTACCTCTTGTTTGTTCTGTGTGTGTGTTTGTTGTGTGTGTGTGTATTTGTGCATGTGTGTGTATTTGTGCATGTGTGTGTATTTATGCATGCAAAGGTGCGCACATGTGTTCAGCTGTGTGTGTGTGTGTGTCTTAGCATTTGTGTATTGCAGCCCCTAAATGGTTTTATTTGGCCATGTCAGCCAATTCCACAAGGAAGGAAATTCCCAACATTCTGCACCCATGATCTCTCCACTCCTTCCCATTACATATTGTGTGTGAGAGAGTGTGTGTGTATCTGTCGGGGGATGTTTGGGCTTTTTGTTTGACTGTGAATGTGTGTGTTTTGTGTATATTTATGTATATGTGTGTTCATTCACATTGTGTGTTTTGTGTATGTGTGTATGTTTACTCATGTGAATGTTCAGTGTTTGTTTTGTGTGCACAGGTGTGTGTGTGTGTGTGTTTGTGTGTTATGTGTACTTCGTATGCGTGTGTGTACTGTGTGTGCTTGTATGTGTATTTGTGTATGTGTGTGTTTGTATGTGTTTCTGAGCTGCTGTGTTTTATAGTCATTATAGTCATTGAGGTTGGTTTTGTTTGTGTGTGTGTGTGTGTGTTTAGAAACGTGAGAAGCGTAAACATGAGAAGATTTTGAGCGATGAGCTGTACCCCGCTGTGCTTAACCTCAACCAGTTCCTCCCACCGGACCACGCCATCGACTATATCGCCTGGGATATGGCCCGCTACACCAAGAGGTAAACACACACACACACACACACACACACACACACACACACACACACACACACACACATTACGCCATCGACTACATCGCCTGGGATATGGCTCGCTACACCAAGAGGTAAACACACACACACACACACACACACACACACACACACACACACTACGCCATCCACTACATCACCTAAGATACGGCCCGTTACACCAGGAAGTAAACACACACACATGCTATATGCCATCACTTGGGATATGGCCTGCTGTCAGATGTCAAGATGTCAACACACACACACAGGCACATAGTACCTTGGACATGACCTCCTCCACGAAGTGGTGAATACATACGTATACACTCTCAATACATATAGTATGAGATATACTATGAGATTCACAAAGAGCTAAACACAAAGTACACACGCACATATAATATGCCATCGACGACATCATCTTGGACATGGCCCGCTCTACGAAGAAGTAAAGATACATCATACACACACACACACACACATAACCACACATATGGAATGAATTATCTGCCGGAACGTCTGTACTCGTAGAAATATCTTGTGCTCATGAAAAGAACTTGTGTAGACGTGGAAATATTTTGTGCTTGTGAAAAGAATTTGTGTACACGTGGAAATATTTTGTGCTTGTAAAAACAATGTGTCCTTGTGTGAAAAACTGTCATGTCTCTATAACAAAGTTTTGTGCTTGTAAAAAAAAATGTGTCTCTGCGTGAAAATCTGTTTTGTCTCTGTAACAAAGTTTTGTGCTTGTAATAAAAATTTGTGCTTGTAAATAGATTTTTTGTACATGTAAAAATACTTTGTATTTGAGAAAAAAACAAATCTCCCACAGCCACAAATCGTATTCACAAGCACAGATTCTTTTTACGAACACAAAACCAAAGTCAGTGAAATCTCTGCCAAAACTTCTCAGCCAATCACCAAACGTCTTACTCACCGGTACGTGAATTCTATATCTAGCCATGTACAATAAAGTAGCCAGGTTAACGGCGAACTTGCTGCAGTATATAATAAGGACAGACTTTTGCCCTGCAATAGGGTTGGGACTCAAATGGATTGTAAAATACATTTTCAGCGCTGCATAACAGTGCCTTCATATTCACATCCCCTGAAATGAAAAGAGGTGCCAGAACACCGCGGCCCACTTCAAGCACGCCTGTTCATAATGTAATTTAGAACTTGTCCTAAAACTCCCGATTAAAAACACCAGACAACTGCAGCAAGTTCGCCGTTAACCTGGCTACTTTATTGTACATGGCTACATATAGAATTCCGCGTCGTCTCTCATGGAACACAGCAGATATGATCATCAGTGTCCGGAAAATATGCCTCCTCGCCGTTTCTAAATAAAGGCGGCAACTTGATTGGCCGGTGAGTAAGACGTTTGGTGATTGGCTGAGAAGTTTTGGCACAGATTTCACTGACTTTGGTTTTGTGTTCGTAAAAAGAATCTGTGCTTGTGAATACAATTTGTGCCTGTGGGAGATTTGTTTTTTTCTCAAATACAAAGTATTTTTACATGTACAAAAAATCTATTTACAAGCACAAATTTTTATTACAAGCACAAAACTTTGTTACAGAGACAAAACAGATTTTCACGCAGAGACACTTTTTTTTTTTACAAGCACAAAACTTTGTTATAGAGACATGACAGTTTTTCACACAAGGACACATTGTTTTTACAAGCACAAAATATTTCCACGTGTACACAAATTCTTTTCACAAGCACAAAATATTTCCACGTGTACACAAATTCTTTTCATGAGCACAAGATATTTCTACGAGTACAGACGTTCCGGCAGAGAATTCATTCCATACACACACACACACAGCCACACACACACACGGTACAAACACACACACACACACGCACACACATATGTACAAACACACACACACTGAGGTGCAAACACACACACACACACACACACACATACCTGAAGCTTCATCTTCTCTGCAGCCCCATGCATCCAGGCACCACACGTGATCCAACTTCCACACACACACACACACACACACACACACCTTCAAACTCAGGAATGTCACACAGTGTGTCATTGTCACACACACACACACTCCTGTGTACCTCACACTTCATGGCATTCAGCAGTCTAGTCAGGCAGGAAGGGCTCAAGGACTGAAGAGACAGAAATATAAAACTTACTTAAGAACATGGTTGAAAGCAAGAGAAAGCTCCATGCACTGAGACGACCTAGCCTGGTAAACCTGCCCCTCGTACCTCATTTCATTTTGTACAGAGGGTCTGGACCGGAGGCCGTTGACGCGCATGTAAGAGGGCCGAGCAACTCCTAGCCAATCAGCGAACAGAGGGTGTGTTCGTGAGCCGTGACGTTGACTTTGTGTGCTACATTTGAATTGTAGTGTGTAGGTAGGCTAATTGCATATTATGTGACGACCAGACGTTAGCGATTGGGTAAAGGCAGAGCCACTTGTTTTAAACTTCAGCAGAGTCCACACCTCCAGGAAGAAATCATTTCTCACCGCCTCTGCTCCAACATGAAAAATGAAATGAAGTACAAGGGGCTGGTTTACCAGGCTACTGACTTCCTGCACTCTCACTGCTTTCTGGCCTCCCACTTTAGTGAAACACACATTTTCCAGTAAAATCATTTATTGAATTATTTTTCAAATTTGTGAAAGCAGCTTACCTGCACTGCGTTTTCAATCTACATGAGGGTTTGTTTTCCTTAAATTTTATTTTTTTTCTTTCTTTCACTCTTTCTCGTCTCTTTCTCGGTCTCTCTCGGTCTCCCTCTCTGTCTGCCTGTCTGTCTGCAGTAAGTTATGTAACGTCCTGGATCGCCTAAGCATGATTGCGGAGAATGTGGTGAAGAGAACTGGATTCTTTGTCAACCGATCCGACTTCCATTGCCACAGCGTGAGACCAGATGAGAGGTACACACACACACACACACACACACACACACACACACACACACACACACACACACACACACACACACACACACACACACAAACACACACACACACAAACACACACAGCTTTGTGATGAGCCTTACACTGCCGAAGCTGACAGGTAGATAACGATAACAGACACTTAGACAGAAAGACATACACACCTGCGCATCTCTACAGCTCGTGTTCAGTGCACGTGTACAAATAATACCTCTTATCTCTATCCCTGCCATATGCACCCTCTCTCTCTCTATCTCTCCCCCCTCTATCTTTGTCTTTCTCTCCCTCTCAGTTTTTGTCACACAGTCATCTGTCTCTCTCTCCCTCTCCTTCACTACTCTATAAAATGTTTAGGCGTGTCATGTCAGAAGGTCAGCTGGTTAGATGAATCAGTCTGGTGTTGAAGATCTCCTGAGGGAGACTTGGATCACTCACACAAGTACATCGCCTGGGACACAACAATAACAAGTCTGATGTCCAAAGAGTCATGAAGGCTGCTCTCTTACTTTTGGTTTATTGGTGATTAATGAGAATATCTCTACAGTTGCTGAGTTTCACTGGGTCCTATGTGGTGCATATGTATTGGACTTATAGCAATACAATGTAGGTTTTCTAT
>CM050219.1:16525000-16557500 GCA_027475355.1 Coilia nasus
GCCTTAGGCCCTGTTCACCCACACCAGAAAAAATGTGTCAGTGTTTCTCTGTGTAGCTCTTCTGAGTACACTAAGAAACAGCTTTTTTCCGACACCCAAAACTACATTTCATAAATCATCCTCCATCGGGTACATTCGTTTGACGGTGTGGAGCTACAACATTTCGCAGTGGGCACAGGGTAAACCAAGGGTTTCAGAAGGGGTCACACATGGTTACCCTTGCCACCTCAGGCACCCTTGCCACCAGTTACGCCTTCTAGGGAATCTCTGCTTTTGAGTGTAAACAGAAAACACTTGAAAAACAATAGGAAAATGAACAGACAGTCAACAGAGACTTTTTTTGCACACAACAAACGAGGTTTACTAGATGTAGTACGAACAGAGCCTGAAAAAGATACCCACAGTCCAACCCTGTTGTAAATAAACTCATATCCATCCATATACACACTCACCCACATACACCAAGACATGCACACGTACTCCTACCCATACACACACACACACACACATACACACACACACACATACAAACATGCTCATAGTTGTGTACACACATGCCCACACACATGTACCCACTCACAGTCGATAACACACACCCACCCACACATTTGCGCACTCTCAAATGAACACACAGAAGAGATGATGGCGCCAGAGGAGTGATTGAGATGAGAAGATGTGTAGATCTCAGAGCTTAATGGCTTAGCTATGCTAATAACAGTAGGTGTGTAGGTGTGTGTGTTGTGGTGTTACGCAAGTCTGATGATGTTAATGCTGGTGGCCTTTGTATGTACGTGGATGTCATGGTGTGTTTGCTTGTGTTTGTGTGTGTGTGTGTGTATGAACATAAAAGGCGTGCATTCCTGGATGTCTCAAACACTCTTTCACATATTGTTGATTATCATGGAAAAGATAAAGCCTGTGTCTTGCAGAAGACTTTGTATGCTTTAGCGTCCCCATAAATTTCAGACTCCTCTTATGTTCTCCTGAAGGGCAATGTCCTGATACAGGGGTACTGATGATAAATCTGGGTTACTGGTTCAGGCTCCTATGATTTGCCACTTTAAAACAAGATGAAGATAAGGCAAGAATAACGTGATCAAAACATCCGGAACGCATGCCTTTCACAACATGTTACACAGTATAGTCTATTAAATCCACACTGTTGTGGCCATGTAGCTCCATGTGGACTGTGCTTTAAATGGGTCAGGTTTCTTATCTAACAGCAAATCTGACCACAATGATGCTGTGTGAGAAAATTTGTGCAGTTTGATTACTGTGTCATGAAAAGCAAATTGACCATTAGTGACAGGATGCAAAGAACACTGTGGCCTGTTGTGCTATCACTGTTGTGTGTGTGTGTGTATGTGTGTGTGTGTGTGTGTGTGTGTGTTTGTGTGTGTGTGTCATTTGAAGTAAGAATAGGGTGTGAGTATGTGTGTTGTCTGCAGTAGAAGAACACACACACACACACAGATACACACACACACATTCAGCAGCTGTACCAGAACACCTTAGACCAACACATGAAGCTCTTGTTCAGGAGGGTGCTGTGTACAGTAG
This sequence comes from Coilia nasus, assembly GCA_027475355.1. Taxonomy (NCBI): domain Eukaryota; kingdom Metazoa; phylum Chordata; class Actinopteri; order Clupeiformes; family Engraulidae; genus Coilia; species Coilia nasus. The sequence continues at coordinate 16,526,561 of CM050219.1, forward strand.
TGTTTGAGTAAAACTGTATTCTCTGTGGATGAAATGTGGCAGACAAGACATTATGTCACCACATCGTACAGGGGGAGTGTGAGGGGGGAAAAGGTTTAGATTTGTCTTTTTATCGCTTGTAAGAGAAGTAGAAATAGACAGCGACAAACGCAGGTCTTGCTGTCCACAGACAAGGGCCTACTCTCCATCCTCCAGAGCAGTGTGCAGTGTTCTGGGCACAGATCATTCAGTGCTGCCGCCTTCCTGAGTGAAACTAGCCTGACACGCCAGGCCACATCAAATTGTGTGGTCTGGCCATAATGGGTAGGCCAGGTGCAATCCAAGGGGCAGAATCAATGGCTGTCTTTCAAACTGCCTCTGCATGCAATAGGATAGTACTGCGACCAGTCAGAGCAAGGAAGTTGTTTATTATAGCACTACACTAGAGCAAGAGCACTGAGGTGGCCCTGTTGTCGTCACCCAGCGACTCTCTACAGGGATAGACCGATGTGATTTGTCTGACCAGATTTGGGAGAAAAACGATTTGGCTTCAGTGGGTCGTGGCTAGACTGTACCCAGGATATAAATTTCAATTGGTACTAGTAGGGTATGTCTAGATTCCTAGGCCAGAGTGAAACTGCAGTGGTTCGTAAAGCAGGGGCAAGGAACTTTGGTTGAACAATAGCTATTTAACCTACCGAATAGGCAGGCAAAATACATGCATACACCACCAACAGCATTGCTGGCACTGACGGTTAGCACAGCCTTAATGGCTAATTAGAATCTCAAGTTTGTTCATCTGTTTTTTACATGACTGTGTACCTTGACGATGGCACCAGAACTAGTTGCCAGTGACAACATGTCGCACAGCAGCCTGTTGGTGGCAGCCATATTGGGTTTCTTGAATTTGAGGCACAAGGGTAAACCAGCCCCTCGTACTTCATTTCGTTTTGGAATATTACATTACACTTAGCTGACGCTCTTATCCAGAGCGACAGAGGACAGGATGGGATTCGAACCTGCGACTCTCTGATCCCAACACCGCATGACATTTTGTGCAGAGGGTCTGGCAGTGCTGCACTGAGAAACAATTTCTGACCGTCGTTTGACCCCCATGGTTTCATGCATACGCCAGTGTGCTCACCGTGTTCAGATCAGCTTATCTCGTCATTAACAGTCATGCTCCTATTCACGCTCATTTAGCAGAGCTTCTCTCATCATTAACAGTCATGCGCCTATCCATGCTCGTTCACCACATTGCAGAGAGAGAGAAAGAGAGAGAGAGAGAGAGAGAGACACAGACAGAGACAGATGCTTTCAAAAGGAACACTCATGACTCACTCCTTGACTGCATGACTCACTCCTTGACTGCATGCAATGGATCCCATTGTTATCATTATGATGACGATGATGATAATTGTTATTATTGGTGTTATTATTACTACTACTACTACTAATAATAATAACGACATTATTAATAGCAGCAGTAGTAGTATAATAGGCAAGGGAAGGCATGTTTATTTGTATAGCGCAATTCATACACAAAGGCACTTTAATGTGATTAACAAAAATAAAAGCAAAGAACAATATGTAAAAGCATAAAAGATAAAATAAGTGTAAATGCTAAAAAGGATAAAACTAAAATAAGTATAAATCAGTAAGAGAAAGCCTCTGAGACCAGTTTGGTCTTAGGGCTCATTTCCACCAAACACTCTGCGTGTACAGCGCGTGCCCGTTTTCTGTCCGTATTTGTTTAGAATGCACGTTAGACCATTTCCACCGCACGCGTGATCTGAGCGTATTCTGTCCCTATACAAACCTATTGTACACGGATACGCGCTGTACACACTCAAGGCGGTGGAAATGAGGCCTAAAGTCAAGAAACTGCCAACAGTAGGAGCATTTAAACAGTTAAATCTGTTTGATGGTCTTTTTAGGAAGGCCTGTAAAAAGGCCTTTCTACTGTACATTTGTCTACATCTTGACATAAGCCCTTTAAGTTTAGCAATGTTTTTTCGGTGATAAAATGCAGATTTTGTGATTGTGTTTACGTAACTGTTGAAGGTTAGTTCAATGTCAGTAAAGACACCAAGGTTTTTAACAGTATCTTTTACTTTAAGCCCCTTAGTCTCAAGAGCAGTGGCGATCCTAAGTCTTTCTTCCTTTTTCCCCCCAAAATGTAATTACTTCAGTTATATCTGCGTGCAGCTGAAGAAAACTGTGTCATCGAGTTGTTGATGTGGTCAGTACACCCACAGAGCGACTCAAGGGTGGCATAGTCATTAGGTGGCAGAGCTAAATGATAAAACAAGAAGATGATTATTTTATCATACATACACACACGCACGCATGAACGAGCATACAGATACAACCCTATCCTGTTGTACATGTCTCCTTCTGTGTTAAGGGCCATTCACACCTAGAACTGCACCTAGAAAATATTGTTTTAACTTCAGTGAATGGTGCCGTTCACATATCGACTATAATGACAATGACAAACTGAACGATATCATTGAGATCACTTTCAGACCAATTTTATGAACTATAATTTTTGAATTTATGAACTATGAATTTTATGAATTCATTAGAATTCACAGGATGTCATGTCCTATTAGAGTTTACATCACGACTAGAATATTGCCGTTAGAATGTCGTTCTTGAGTGTGAACGCCAATATCGTTGTAGTTATAGTTGTCATTATCGTTATACTTCTTGGTGTGGACGGACCTTTAGGCCAGTCTCCATTCCATTGTAGCTTCCAGTGATGTTGTGCAGGATGGGGCTATGGGCCGCCAAGGCCTATGGGATAGTCTCACTCTCCACAGCGGACAGCTGCTGCTGACCAGATGGGGCATTCCTGAAAAGAAGACACATGAGCACACTCCACACTTTGGGCTGAGAGAGGGAGAGAGAGAGAGGCAGAGTTCTGAATTAACCTAGATTTTTTTTGTTTGTTTTTGTGCCGCCGTTGTCATTGTGACCGCACAGAGGTAGGGCAGGCCAAGACTGACACCTGCCCCGCTTTATTGAGTCTGTCTGAAAGACAGCGGGAGGGAGAAACGGAGGAGGGCAGCAAAGAGAGAGGGGAGACTGAGAGGGACAAAGAGAGAGAGGGGAGAATGAGAGGGACAAAGAGAGAGACAGAAAAGGAAATTTAGCGACCAAGAGCAGGGCTCATTTCTGGTGGGCATAAGGTGTTGACCCAGTTGAGTTCTGCCCCCGATGTTGAGCCTGAGAGACTGTGGACCATCCGGCCCACACTCTCAAACACAGCAGGACACCATGACCTGGCAGCTAGAGAGAGAGAGAGGCAGAGAGATAGAGAGAGAGGGAGACAGAGAGAGAGGGAGGTAGAGAAAGGGAGAGAGACAGAGAGTCAGATGGAGACAGAGAGAGATAGAGAGGAAGAGAGACAGAGTCAGAGGGAGAGAGAGATAGAGAGAGGGGAACATATGGAAAACTAAAGAGAGGGAGACGGAGAGAGAGAGAGGGAGGGAGACAGAGAGAGAGAGGGAGAGAGGGAGAGAGACAGAGAGGGAGAGGGAGAGAGACAGAGAGAGGCAGATCCGGAAAACTTAAGCCAAGCGCAGCTGTCTGTGATTGCCTCGTCTGCTGTCACACTGCCCTGGACTCCTTCAGCCACTTCACTGCTCTCTTGCGTCACACCTGCATATTCACTATGCCAATGTTAATGTCAGCGCCAAATTAGCCATCTTTTTTAGTTTGTTTGTCTATGGGGACGCTGCATTACTCATACACACTTTTTTTCCTCCCATGCTTCGCTTGTCTTGCCGTGCTAATATCGTTTTGTCATTCCCAATAATTTGTCTTCATTTTTCTTTCTGAAAAGAGGAGAGTGCTTCTGGTGTATTTGTGTATGTGTGTGTGTGGCAGGATGTGTGTGTGTGTGTGTGTGTGTGTGTGTGTGTGTGTGTGTGTGTGTGTGTGTGTGTGTGTGTGTGTGTGTGTGTGTGTGTGTGTGTGTGAGAGAGTTGTCTGTGTGTTGTTAGCTGAAGTACTCAGTCATTGGAAATGAACTGAAGGAAATAGACCATTACCCTACTTGGGCATACAGTCTTTCACTCTTTGTCTGTCTGTCTGTCTGTCTGGTTGGTACTGACAGTGTTGCCACTCTGTCTGTGTTTTTCCTTATTCATTAGCCAGCTTTTGTGCTGATGACGATCAGTTAAACAGTCCGTCTGTCTGTCTGTTTGCCTTTCTGTCTGTGTTTAGTCTGTCTGTGTGTCTGTCTATTAGCTGATGGCTTGTTCTGCTTAGTGGGACTGTTTGTCTGTTCCTGTGCCTGCCTCTGTGCTGTCATTGGTCCTCAAATCTCTGTCTGTCGGTCTGTCTGTCTGTCTGTCTGTCTGTCTGTCTGTCTGTCTGTCTGTCTGTCTGTTATTGGACTGCAAATCTCTATCAGTCTGCCTTTGATAACCTCTGTCTGTCTGTCTGTCTTTATCACTTTCTGTGTGGTCGTATTTCTGTCTGTCTGTCGTCACTGCTCTGCAACTCTACATCTTGTTTGTCTGTGTTTACATCAGTCTGTGTCTGTCTGTCTGTCTGTGTCTGTCTGTGTCTGTCTGTGTCTGTCTGTGTCTGTCTGTGTCTGTCTGTCTGTGTTTTGTTTGTTGGGTGGGGTGGGGGTGGTCTGTCCAAGGCTCTTCTCTCAGGTGTAGGCTGGTGAATGATGTCTCTCCTCTGTGTCTGCAGGGGAGCTGCCCTGTCTAGGCCAGCAGCAGTCAGCAGAAAGACAGTAGAACAGAATACAACTATATTAATCCCTCCTGGGGTACCCTTCAGGGAAACAGGGATTCCAGCAGGACCAAAGCGAGATACATATACATAATAATAAAAAGTGCCAGCGGTGCTGTGTGTGTAACTGATGCTGTGTTCCCTGCCCTCTGATCCCCAGGGCTCTGCAGCTCACACTAGAGATGCGGGGATGGCGGTTACAACTGCAAACTCTGTGGATAAACCACGGGTCGGGCGGATGATGTGACGAAAAGTAATAGTTTTAATTCAGTTCGGGTGGGTGGTGGTTTAACTACTGAAATATAAATATAGCCTACATTGTTAAATGTGGTGGGCGGGTGCGGTTTTGAAAATTGATCAAAAACCGTGGGTGCAAATGGATAGCGGACGGATGATGAGTTTAGTGATGCGAAAAATAGCCCATCCGCGCATCCCTAGCACACACAGACTGCGCTGTACCCCCGCTCATGCCTTTGTCCCCATATGGCCATGTGGCCATGTGGCCGTGGACATGTGAACATGTGCTGCTGTGTGTGTGCACTTGCTTTTTCTGTGTGTGTGTGCGTGCGTGTGTGTGTGTGCGCGTGTGTGTGGGCGTGCATACAATGACTTGTTCCTGTATTTGTATGTGAGAGTTTTAGGATATGTGGATGCAATAATGTGATAGCTAAAACATTGCTATGCTCACTGACTCATACTCATATTTTTCTGTTTTTATTTTGTGTGTGTGTGTGTGTGTGTGTGTTTGTATGTGTGTGTGCACGTGACGTGTGTCTTTTTTCGCACCTCTCTGCCTTTCTTTGCTGTGTTTTATGTGAGCACTGATGGGTCCCTGCACACGATGTCCATGGGCGTACACACCTGTACGCGTGTGTTTGACGTTTTTATGCCTGTGCGTGTGTGTGTGTGTGTATTGATGTGTGTGTGTATTGGTGTGTGTGTGCGAGTGTATAGATGTAGTTGTGTCTGTATGTGTATGCTCTGTGTGTGTGTGGGGGGGGGGTATAGTTGTAGTTGTGTGTGTGTGTGTGTGTGTGTGTGTGTGTGTGTGTTCCTATGGCATATTAACTGGCGCAGTAATCAGACCCTTACCCTCAATTAGAGCCTAATTACCGCTAAACGCACACACACTGCACGTGGCCCCAGGGAGAAGGGGGGAGAGGGAGGGAAGGAAGGAGGGAGCAGGAAAAAGAGAAGGATGGATGGATGGATGGATGGATGGATGAATAGAAAGGTGAAGAGGTGTTAAATGAAGGGAATGGTGGATAATTGTGGAAAAGGGGCTGAGGAAGAGGAGCAGATAGAAGTGTAGAGGAGGCAAGAGAAAGGGGGAGGGGGTGAGATGGGGGGGGGGTCACACAGGAGAGGTTGCATGTAGAATGGAGAGAGACGACATGGATAAGAGGGGAGGATGGGAAAGAGGAGAAGAGAGAGGGATAAATGGCATGTGACATGTGACAGGGATAAATGGCATGTGACGGAGTGGAGATGAGAGGAGATGGCGTGTGGAGGAGAGCAGGGAGGAGAGAGATACAGAAGAAGAGAAAATAGGGGGGGAGGGCCAAACAGGTGACAACAGACACGTGCCTTATACATCTCCATCCTATACATCTTCCTCTCCCTCTCTCCCCATTCTCTCTTTCCCCTCTCTCCCTCCCCTCCTCCCTCTTTACCTCTCTCACTCCTCTCTTCCACTCCCCCTCCCCCCATCACTCCTACCCCCTTCCTGTATGATTTCCTCTATTACTCTCTCTCTCTCTCCCTCTCTCTCTCTCTCCCTCCCTTTCTCTCTCTCTCTCTCTCTCTCTCTCTCTCCCTTCCTCTCCACCTGTCTTCCGCTATCTGTTTAATAAAGAAGTGTTAAGCCTCTCTTGTTCTTGTTTTTTTCTCTCTGTCTCTCTCTCTTATTCTCTCTCTCTCTCTTTCTCTCTCTCTCTGTCTTTTTGTCTCTCCTTTGTCTCAGTTGCATAGGAAGAGTGAGTTGTCACATTTTTTATTAGGATCTCTCTCTTTAGTGACATCTTTTGCACTGTATTCCTGTTTCTTTTTCTCTCTGTCTCTCTCTCTCTCTCTCTCTCTCTCTCTCTCTCTCTGTCTCTCTCTCTCTCTCTCTCTCTCTCTCTCTCTCTCTCTCATTAAATTGATATATATATTTCCTCCCCATCTCCCTGCAACAGTGCAACACATTTTCCACACGTGTCCTAGCCAAGTAGTGTACTTATTTACCTATTGCTTATTTACTACTACTTTAGTGCATTTACCTTTGTTACGGTTATTAATGCTTTGGCAATAGTGTAGTGAGTCATGCCAGTAAAGCTTTTTAGAATTTGAATTTGAATTTGAATTTAGTTTGTTTTACTCCACGTGTCCTTACCGGGGCTACCAGGACTGATGACACTTCATGCCTCTCTGCATCTGTCTTTTGTTCTCTCTCTCTCTCTCTCTCTCTCTCTCTCTCTCTCTCTCTCTGCCTCTGTCCCTCTCTGCCTCTCTCTCTGCCTCTGTCTCTCTGCCTCTGTCTCTCTCTGCCTCTCTCTCTCTCTTTTTCTCTCTCTATCTCTCTTTCTCTCTCTCTCTCTCTCTCTCTCTCTCTCACTCTCACTCTCACTCTCACTCTCTCTCTCTGCCTCTGTCCCACTCTGCCTCCCTCTCTGCCTCTCTCTCTCTGCCTCTATCTCTCTCTGCCTCTCTTTCTCTCTCTCTCTCTTTTTCTCTCTCTCTATCTCTCTTTCTCTCACATGTACATGCACACTATTCTTCTCCTTCTGCCCCAATCACCTGTTCTTTCACACATCTGTCTGACTGGTGCTTTGCTGTGTGTGTGTGTGTATTGGCTACATCCTGTTGCTTTGTCTTTGTCATTTATTCCTTTCATCCTCACTCAGCCCTATGGGCTAGCGTACACACACACACACACACACACACACACACACACTCACACACACACACACACACACAAGGTTTTATTGGTGATGTGCCGTCAAAAGAGAAGCATCGGAGGAAGTGGGGAAATAGTGTTTTTTTTTTCTCTGTCCTTTTTTCCCTCCACTTCTCTCATTCTCCTCATCTTTCTCCCCTCCACCTCTCATTCTCCTCTTCCGTCTCTCTCTCCCTCCCCTCCACCTCTCATTCTCCTCATCCTTCTCCCCTCCACCTCTCATTCTCCTCATCCTTCTCCCCTCCACCTCTCATTCTCCTCATCCTTCTCCCCTCCACCTCTCATTCTCCTCATCCTTCTCCCCTCCACCTCTCATTCTCCTCATCCTTCTCTCTCTCCCTCCCCTCCACCTGTCTCATTCTCCCTCCACTCCCCCCCTCCACCTCTCTCATTCTCCTCATCCTTCTCTCTCTTCTCTATCTTTCTCCCCTCCACCTCTTTCATTTTCCTCATCTTTCTCCCTCCACTCCTCCCCTCCACCTCTCTCATTCTCCTCATCCTTCTCTCTCTTCTCCTCCCCTTCATCTCTCTCATTCTCCTCATCCTTCTCTCTCTCCTTCCCCTCCACCTCTTCTCATTCTCCTCCTCCTTCTCTCTCTCCCTCCCCTCCACCTCTCTCATTCTCCTCATCTTTCTCTCCCTCCTCCTCTTCTCATTCTCTTCATCCTTCTCTCTCTCCTCCCCTCCACCTCTCTTATTCTCCTTATTCTTCCCTCTGTGCTTTTTTTCTCCCCGTCTGTCTCTCTCATCACTCTGTCTTTCTGCTTATTCTACTCGTTCATCCTCTCCCCTTCTCCCTTTCTTCTATCCCTCGCCTCTCTTTCTCAGTCTTTCTTTACCCCCCCCCATGTCACCATCTCTCCCTCTCTCTTTCCCTCCCTCCCTCCCTCTCTCCTACCATCCCTCCCTTTATGTTTAAAAGCTTTATTTGCATTGATCTTGAGATTCTGTGTCAGATTCTGTGCACGTGACTAGCAGTTTTATTGTTGTATTGTTTTCGCCCAGTTAGTGTGCAGACACAGCGTGCTGTCCTCTGGTTACAGTGGTCACGTTTTTATTCTGTCTGGGGAATACAAACCGTAAGATGCTCCTTCACCTTGGTGTGGGTGTAGTTCACAATTGGCTGCAAGGTAGAGATGAATACCATGCCTTACAATAAATGCCTTCTCCTCTTCTCTTCTCTTCTCTCTCTCTCCCACTCTGCCTTTTTATTTTTCATCTCTCTCTCTCTTCTGTTCTTCTCTTTCTCTCTCCTCCCTCCTTCTCTCCCTATCTCTCCTTCTCATTCTCTCTGTCCCTGTCCTTCCCTCTCTCTCCTTCTCTCACTCTCTCCTACTCTCTCTCTCTTTTCCCTTTTCTCTCTCCACCTCTTCTCTCTCAATCTCCTTCTCTTCTCTCTCAATCTCCTCTTCTCTCTCTCTCTCTCTCTCTCTCTTCTTCCCTTTTTTCTCTCTCCACCTCTTCTCTCTTAATCTCCCCCTCTTCTCTCTCTATATCTGTCTCTCTCTGTCTCTCTCTCTCTCGTCTTCCCTTTTCTCTCTCTCCACCTCTTCTCTCAATCTCCTCCTCTTCTCTCTCGCTCTCTCACTCTCTCTCTCTATTCTTCCCTTTTCTCTCTCTCTACCTCTTCTCTCTCAATCTCCTCCTCTTCTCTCTCTCTCTCTCTCTCTCTCTCTCTTTCACTCTCTCTCTCTTTCTCTCTCTCTCAATCTCCCCCACCTCTCTCTCTATCTCTCTCTATCTCTCTCTGTCTCTCTCCCTCCTCTCTCTCTCCTTCCCTCTTCTCCCTCTCCCCCTCTACCTCCTCAGATGCGGACAGACAGGATGCCATAAATCTCTTCCTGCAGGTGTTCCAGCCGGGGGAGAGCAAGCCTCATCTGTGGGAGCTGCCCACCGACTTCTACCTGCACCAGAGCAACACACTCAGCCTGCTGCAGGAACGACGCAGGTGTGTGTGTGTGTGTGTGTGTGTGTGTGTGTGTGTGTGTGTGTGTGTGTGTGTGTCTGTCTGTCTGTCTGTCTGTCTGTCTGTGTGTGTGCGTAGAGAGGGGTGGGAAGGATGTGTTCTGTGGAATGAAAATACTTTCAGTTTATGTCTGTATGTCTAAGTTTGTGTACGGTATGTCTCAAACCATCACAATGACAATGTACATATGCTTAAAAACACACATACACTGCCACGTGTCCTTGAGACGATTGGATTTCTGCCACTACCCCTCTCCAGTTCCCCCTCTCTTTGACATATGGAGGAGACAGGCCACGTGTCCTCCTCCTCGAACCCAGTGTTGGCTCGGCCTCAGACCTGCTGGCCTCTTTATGATGGTTCTTCCATCTTTCTTTATGGAACTTCCAAATGTGCCAGGCCTGTAATGGGTGCTAATTACTCAGGCCTAGTTAACTGGTGCTCTGGCAAACTAACCCAGATTCAGCTCTGAGATTACTTCACTTCCTAACTAATTATCTCTATTTCTCTAATTCTCTCTGTCTCTCTCTGTCTATCTCTGTCTCTCTCTGTCTCTCTCTCTCTCTCTCTCTCTCTCTCTCTCTCTCTCTCTCTCTCTCTCTCTCTCTCTTTCACTCTTTCGACAACAGCATTTCTGCCCATGAAGAACACACCATTAGCTACAGTGGGGCTGAAACCAGCTGTTAGTCATCAGCTGCAGTCTTTGAGATTGGGGAGTAAAAACGAGAGAATAAAGAGGAGATGGAGACTGAAGTGGAGGTTGTGTGACGGAGCTCTGTGGGTCTGTGGGAGAACAAATTGAGACTCCATTTAGTCTCCACCAGCACTTTAACTCCCCCTACCATACACCTCATTCACAACCTACTGAATACAACTCTGACATGTCTTTGTGTGTGTGTGTGTGTGTGTGTGTGTGTGTGTGTGTGTGTGTGTGTGTTTGCAGTTACACATACTGGTGGTCAGAGGGGGTTCTGTCCTATTTGCCAGTCCCATATGATGAAGGTACGTAGAACAACAGAAATAATTGTGCACACACATTCTCTCTCATGCACACACACTATTTAAAAAAAAGATCAACAACAACAAAAAAAAAAACCACAAACACATTACCCCCCCTCTCTCCCAAATCTGCTTTTATCCTTTTTGTTTTGGCTGACACACAGAGACACACACACACACACACACACACACACACACACACACACATACAAAACACTAGCTGAGTAGAGCACTCTTTTTCACTTCCTCTCTCTCTCAAGCACACATACACACACACACCCTCTCACCCCCCCCACACACACACAATTACAGGCATGCTCCAGCTTCCTTTTTCTCCTGAGTGCAGGTACTAATGCACTCCAACCATGGGCCCCACCTGTGCTTTACACAGCAGCTGTGGGTCTGCAGTGGGTCTCTGGCGTTCACCATCGACCCCACCATAGCACTGGCGTTCAGACCCATTCGACCCCACCATAGCACTGGCGTTCAGACCCCACGCCATCGATCCCACCATATCACTGACGTTCAGACCCATTCGACCCCACCATATCACTGGTGTTCACCCCCAGCCCACTGGCCCCACCATAGCATTCGTGTTCAGACCCCACTGAACCCACCAACCCCACCAAAGCACTGGTGTTCAGACCACCCCCACCATAGCAATGGTGTTCAAACCACCACCACCAGCATAGCACTGGTGTTCAGACCCCACTCCCATCAACCCCACCATAGCACTGGTGTTCAGACCCCACCCCTACCAACCCCACCATAGCACTGGTGTTCAGACCCCACCCCCATCAACCCCACCAAAGCACTGGTGTTCAGACCCCACCCCCATCGACCCCACCATAGCACTGGTGTTCAGACCCCACCCCTACCAACCCCACCATAGCACTGGTGTTCAGACCCCACACCCATCAACCCCACCATAGCACTGGTGTTCTAGCCTGGCTATCACGACTTGTCCATGCTCTGCGAGCATTGGTCTGGCCAAGCTGTGTTGTAAACCCATTTCTCAGAAGGCGGGCTTAACCCGCCTCTTTCAAATGCCTCTGTTTGCTACTGGACGAAGCTTCAATCAATCACACCCCTCTGCCCTCTGACGTATACCAAGCGAAAGAAACTGCTTGATCCAAACAAAAAGTAGTAGTAGCCTGTAGTCATATAGAAATGGCGTTAAATGATTTTTGTCGGACTTGTGAGGTGAACATGAGAGTGGCTGGTGTTGGCCATTTAATATTGATATTCGAAAAACGAATCAGTGCGATCAAAGGCGAAAAGACCACAACAACAGCGTTCTCGCAAAGCCCAATCGACTTGGCTACCAGCGGGGCTAACTGCTAAATTAAAGTTTTACCGAAGCCGGTCAGTAGCATTGCGAAAACGTCCTTTCCCGCAACAAATGCTTCAAGGGCTGCCCTTTGCTGTATTTTCAGAGAGAACTTCCCTTTGAATTCGTCCAAAACAGCAGCTACAGCTGCATTGAAATCTTGTGTTTGCTCCACCTTCGCCATGTTGACAGTGACTGAGATTTCCGGTCGTCAAACTACCGCGTCCATTACCATTTTGAAATGCTCGATTTTCATTGCCCCCATATTCCTGCCGGAGCAGAAACGGTGTAGATAGGCAGCTTGGCCAGACTGACTTGCTTGCGAAATGAAAATGCAGCGTCATAGGCAGTATGGGCACACCCAGGCTACTGGTGTTCAGACCCCACCCCCATCGACCCCACCATAGCACTGGTGTTCAGACCCCACCCCTACCAACCCCACCATAGCACTGGTGTTCAGACCAACTCCCCTAAGCACTGGTGTTCAGACCCCACCCCTACCAACCCCACCATAGCACTGGCATTCAGACCAACCCCACTTCCACCGACCCCAGCATAGCACTCGACTGTCTTGCTAAAAGCCCAGTAGCACATGCTAGAAGCACGTGGTCCAGTTGTATAAGAAAGTATTAAGTGAGAAAGTATTCTAGTATAATGTAAATATAACAATATTATAAAAAAAATTGTTTACATTTTTTTATGTTTTTCTTAACATACATGTAATATATGCTTTTAGTACACCTATATACAGTATACATATGTTTTGATCTTTCACAAGACATTTTCTATAGCTTTTTTCAATCGTGTTTGGTGTAGTAACACAATTACATAGTTCAAGTGGCCTTTCCTCACAGTGAAGAACTCATGATTGCTGAGCTCTCAAAGTGCTCCCAGTGCAAGACATTTTTTCTTTTTCAAATGCCTCATTTTCTACCCAGCCGATGACGGCCACAGTACTGATTGTTCCTTTTGCTGTAGAGGTCCTGCTGAAACTATGAGAAATGGCAATGGGTCTGACAGGAAATTCAGCCCAGGCCTAAAGGTTTGATTACATGGGGGCAGAAGTCTGGCCAAAATGGTACAGTTCGGCTCAAAGCTGGACTCCAGTGCCATCTCATAATATGACAGAATTCAGTAATCAAAATTTCAGTGTGTCATTTTGGGTGTCTTAATTTGAATTGAATTGAAGCTTTATTTATAATTGCATAGATGTTATTCTCTTCAAATATACAAAAATGTGTGCTTTCCAATAGTTTGTTGCTTTTAAAAGGTAATAAGTAAGATAGTCTGGTTAGCATCATTAAGATTGTCTTCGTTAGAAGCAGTGGCACATCTCCAAACAGCAGTCAGGGGCTAGCGGTTAAGGAGTTGGACCTGCAGCCAAAGGGTCACAGGTTCGGTTCTGATAGGTGGGTGGGAGGAGTGACCGACCAGCGCTCTCCTCCATCCTCCCCCATGACTGAGGTGCCCTGAGCATGGCAGCTGGAGGGCTGCTGCCCCCTACTCACACGTGGTGTGCTGTGTGATCACAATGACAAATGGGATTCACTTTAAACAGACAGCTCAACAGTTGGGTCCAAACATTAGTTGTATAGTGCCACTGTTTAAAAAAAAAAAAAAAAAGTTGCGTTGCTAAACTACAGACAGTAGGCCAGAAGTACCATGTATCATCTGCAGTCGGATTTTAAAGCAAATTATTATGTCCAAGGACAAATCCATTAAAAGCACAGTGCTTTAAATAGTAGCCATCTTATGCAGCAGGCTATAATAGTGCTGTCAAGTGCAATCTGGAAACCTGTAGTTTGGTACCTAAGAATAGCAACCCTATTATGGTATACCTAATAAAAGCTGTTATTCACTTCTCCACTTATTGTGTGAAGAGCTAAGCACTTAGCACTGCTAGCCCCTTTTTAGTTCTGTGGCGTGATTGTCGCCTTTTAGTTGTGAGTCGACCGGATGAAAGCCTAACATGTCAGTGCATCAGTTAGCAAGCGTGTGAAATACTTTCTTTTTTGGTTTATTTATTTATAGTTACTCTATATTTATATTTGCTATATGTATAGTGTATTGTCTACATAGTATATGGTATGTTGTCTATAGAGTGATTGCTAATGTGTGTGTGTGTGTGTGTGTGTGTGTGTGTGGCAGTCCCTTGTGAGGAGAACCGTAAGAAGGTGCTGGTGAAGCGTGTGAACAGGTTTGATGAGAGCATTGACATCTACACCGAGTTCTACAAGCCCTACGAGCTCACCTCCTTCGACGACACCTTCTGCATCTCAATGACCAACTCGGCTCGGTAGGTACGCACACACACACACATACCCCTCACACCCACCCCACACACACACACACAAACACACACACACACACACGGTATGCACATTACCAGATTATGTAGACAACCATCTGGTGATGCACAACACACACCCGCACCCGCATACAAGGGCCCACCTTGTAGAAATAAGTTATTGCCATGCATAGCTAATGCTAGCATGCAGACACTCCTGATTGTGTGTGCGCCTTCTTGCCTTGTAAAGTGTTTATAATAATAATAATAATCTTTACTTGTACAAGACACAACATTTCTTGCAGTCCAGTGGCGCCAGAGCGTACGAGCACAATAACGCAATGACGCAATGAGAGAAGAGTGTTTGTTCCAGTGGATTATGCTGTCTGTTTATTTGTTTGTTTGTTTGTCTGTCTGTCTGTCTGTCTGTCTGTCTGTCTGTCTGTAGGGAGTTCATGCCCAAAACTGTGGGGGTGGATCCCAGCCCATTCACCGTACGCAAACCAGAGGAGACGGGCAAATCAGTACTGGGGTAAGTGTGTGTGTGTGTTTACATTTGTTTTCACTTGTGTATGTGTATTTGTCTTTACTGTTGAGAGAGTGTGTTTGTGTGCTTTGTGTTTTTACATTTTGTTGACGTGTTCTTTACCACGTTCAGCAGTGAATGTGTTTATCTGAAAAGAAAGCTGCAAGCTTGCAACTGAAACATGAGTTTTTAGGAGTCCCAACCCAGCTATGTGTGTTACACATGTTTTTCGGTATTAAAGATGCTACAGTGATGAATGGGTCTGGGGACATCAGGGGACATCATTACCTCCATGGTCTCCTGACTTGCCTAAACCAAGTCCAAGTGTGGAGCTCAGCCTCCTTGCCTCCAGAAAATTCTAAAATTGGGACGTTGACAGACGGAATTTAAACGTATCACATACCGAATACATTTCTGAATTGGGGAAAAAAAGGGGGTGGTGTTGGAACGTAATGATGACAGGCGTGTAGCCCTAAAAGTTCAATTACAGATAACTAGCTGACTAATTAACCCTTCTAATCACTCAACTTCTCAGTCCTCCCCCATTACTGGTGTAGATGGACACCATCCTTGAGAGAACAAGTCTGACAGGAGTGACAACACTGCCTGGTATCGAACAAGACACAGTCTCAATTTTAAGCGCAATGCAGCTGTGAGCTGCTACGAGAGTAGGGTCATCATTCTCTACTTTCAAGAAGCACCTGAAGATTAGCCTATATTTTTATGCATCAATTGTTTTTCATGTTCTGTAGTGATTGAGAATCGAAATGCTGTCACATTACAATGTTCCTCTAAAACAAATGGGTTTTCACAGCTCTGAGCTTGTGTGTGTGTGTGTGTGTGTGCGTGTGCGCGTGTGTGTGTGTGTGTTCTGTAATGTTTTTCTGTACTTCTTACAGTAACTGGTATTTGTATCTGTGCTGTGTGGCTTAAGTTGTGACTTCCTGGATTGATTTTGTGTACATACTTTTAAAAATATATATACTCTATATACGTAATCCCTTTGACACAAACACACATTCTCTCTTTTTCTCTCGCGCTCTCTCTCTCTCTCTCGCTCTCTCTCAATGTGTGTGTTTGCACCTGTTCTGTGTTGTTTTTTTTTCTACCTCTTACAGTAACTGGTATCGATGTGTGTGCCCTGAGGCTTGTGCCCAATCTCGATTGATTTTGTGTGTTTGTGTAGTCCCTGTGGTATCTTTCAGTGTATGTGTGTGTGATAATGACTCTGTTTCATCAACAATAGAGCTGTGTGTGTGTGTGTGTGTGTGTGTGTGTGTTTTGCAAGTGTGATTATTAGCATATTCTACATCACTGTACCAGTCTGTGACAGTGTGTTTATATCTATGTTTGCCTGTTTCCCCCTCACACACACCCCCCCAGTACAATGTGGTGACATAATGTCTGCCTGCCACTTTTCAGTCACAGAGAATACAGTTTTACTGGAACGCTCCTGTAAACAACACTCTCCTGAACAAGAGCTCCCGACAAGAGCTTCATGTGTTGATTTAAGGGGTTCTGGGACAGCTACTGAATGTGTGTGTGTGTGTGTGTGTGTGTGTGTGTGTGTGTGTGTGTGTGTGTCTGTGTGTTTGTGCACGAGCCTGTGTACAAGTGTGTGTGTGCCAGCATATGTGTTCGAATGTGTGTGTGTGTGTGTGTGCGCGTGCGTGAAAAAGTGTTTGTGTGAATGTGTGTGCGTGAACAAGTGTGTGATGATGTTATTCTCTGCCAATTCCATCAACTCTAGGTGTTCTTGTGCACTTAACCCACAACAACATCCGCATGACTCCCCTACTTCTTAACTGCTGGGAAACCAGTTATTTGTCACACTGTCACACACACACACACACACACACACACACACACACACACACACACACACACACACACACACACACACAGTCTGACCTGCTGCAGTGTGCATATGTAGCTGTTAAGGTGGATCTGTTTTTACCTGGAAATTGTGGAGTGTGTGTGTGTGTGTGTGTGTGTGTGTGTGTGTGTGTGTGTGTGTGTGTGTGTGTGTGTGTTTGTGTGTGTTTGTGTTTTGGCAGAGAATGTGTGTCCTGTTATCATGGTGCACAGTTTTACCTCTCACTCTCTTACTCATCTTTTTCTAGTCGTCATTTTGTTCTCTCTCTCTCTCTCTTTTTTCTCTTTCTCTCTTTCTCTTTCTGATTCACTCATTGTTGTGGATGAAATGACTTCATAAAGCATTTTTGAGGAAGTCTCTTCATACCTACCTAGTCATCTTCTTACCTACCTAGTTACATACATTTGTGATGTCCATAATGCCCATAAAATGGCATGGTAGTTCCTATAATGTGAATAATTGCATGGAATTTTTAACATTCACTATTATTGCCTGTTGAACTACTCATACAAAATGCACATATTTTCTCTGGCCTTATCCATAATGTGGAATTGTCCATAGTTATTTGGTATATAAGAGGACTGACTGTATCTACCCCCCCCCCCCCCAACCCTCACCAGGAAGAGCAGTAAGGACGAGACGGTGCTGCAGCGTAAGACGGCAGCCAGCGCCCCCCCTCCCCCCACGGAGGAGGCCGTCTCCAGCAGCAGCGAGGACGACTCGGAGGACGACCGAGAGGACGATGGCTCCGCCTCCCAGCGCTCCACCCCCATCAAGCTCGCCGAATCAGGAGACGGCGTGCGGGCGCAGGAGGTAACAGGCTCCACCCTCTTTGCATTCACAGCTAAGAGACGCCTAACCCAAGCAGTGCCACCCCAGAGTAAGATAGTGCTTCCTAGAATTGTCTTGATTTTGCCTCTCAGAAACAGATGATTTTTCTGTGTGAGGACACTATTAATATTATTATTCACAACAACAATTACAAGGAATTACAATTCATTAACAACAAGTCCCACAGTAGCATTCTGTAAAAGGGCCCAAAACTAAGCTCTTCAAGGTGACACTGAGGCCTCATTCACCACGAAACCTGTGCGGTCGCGGGGTGGAAGCAGTGTGGACACAGTTTGTGTGCGTTTTTCGGAAGAATGCATGATAACAGATTAGTCATTTAGTCATTAGTCATTTAGTCATTAGTCATTTACATAATCATTTACACCGCACGTGTTCCCCTCGCGTGTTCTGCCTGGGTCGACCGTGCAGAAACCGCGCTGCAACTACAAAATAGAAATCAAGTTTTTTTTTCTGCGTGGGAGGCAAGTGGGATGAGAGCGTTTTCAGCCAAAATCCTACTAAAGGCCTGACCGTGTGAAAAATATGACTATTCACCAACAATTGCATGAAACAAATGCTGGAAAGCTGTCAGTATTGACCTTGTCATACCAGATGATTTGGCTGTTTCTAATGTTTTTTTTTTTACCTTGGGACCTGTACTTTTCCACCTTTCTGTTCCCTCACCCTGAACTTTCCATCTGTCTTCTAACCCTCATTCTGAGCCGATTTCTTCTTTTGAGGATTCTCAATAAATGAAGAGCCGCAATTGCTTTTCTTCTGTCCTTGAACTAAAAAAATAGCAAACTTGGTCTTGTCCTTTAGTGTTGCATATTTGGTTTGGCAAATTTAACGTCAACAAACCAGTGGACGAATTTGAGCTCCATACTGCCTGTCACAAAACTTTAATTATTATTTTGTATTTATTTACCTGATGTAGGACAGAGTGACTTCTGCCAAAAAAGGGCAGAATTTATCACAACTTTACAGAAGTTGTGAAAAATTGTGTTGTTTTTTTATTGTTGTACCAGAAGTGAATGAAGGCTACTTTGACAGTAATTCATTAGCCTACATGTTTTGAAACAATGTCAAGTATTCCTTCAGCATTATCAAAGTAACCAAGTTCAACTGTGTGCAGTTATACTTTCCTAAACATTGTTTTAAAATAAGAAAAAAAAAACAGGGACACGTATTGTGTTTATTAAAGCGATATCAGCGGGAAAAGATGAACTACATCACATGCATTTATAGACAGGGCTGACAGCTGATGCCCCGCACACGCACAGCGTCGCAGACATGCCTGGTGTGAATTACACACACGCTCACGCCCCGCTCATGGACAGAGCCCGCCCCGCACCGCTCATGCCTAATGCAGTGTGACTGAGACGTGATACACACACACACACACACACACACACACACACACACACAACCACAATCATGCACACACAGGCACACACTCATAATAATAATAATAATAATAATAATAACAATAATAATAATAATCTTTACTTGTATAGCACAATTCATACAAGATGCAGTTCAAAGTGGTTCCCAGTTTGGCAAGAAAAACACAAGAGAACATTTCTTGCAGTCCTGTGGCGCTGGAGCGAAAGAACAAAATGACGCATTTACGCAGTGACGCAATACAGACACAAATGCACACACACACACACAATTACAAACATGTTTACACAGACATACACAAACACACACACACACACATACATACAAACATGTGCACACACACACACACATATACACAAACTAAGACACGCAGTGAAAATCTCCTGCTGTGCATCTAAGCACGCACAGACTTGCCCACAAGTATGTCATCACACATGAGAGGTTCTTAAAGGAGAGACCTGATGTAGACATACACTCACACACTGACACACACACACTAACACACACACTAACATACACACACACTGACACACACACACTAACACACACTGACACACGTTTCTTGGAAGTGTGTCTTTATTAAGGCAATGAGGCCAAATACGATGAGTGGTCAGCAAAGCATGGCTACCTGTGCATGATTGAATCCCTCATTAGGGCACGTGCCTCTGCACTGCAGGTGGGCCGGTGTTGACTGTGACACACAACAAAGCTCCTTCAGATTCATCAAATAAATAATGAAGAACTAATTCTGCAGGTTTAGGCGAAATTAGATTGACGAAACCATCATTTTGTCCCCAGTGGGTTTATGGCTTTGAGACAGCACACTTTCGTCTGCTTCCTCTCTTTTTCGATTTCTCTCTCTCGCTCTCCTTTTTATCTCTCTCTCTATCCTTTTGTTTGGCCATTTCTCTTTTCATATGTTGGTCTCTGTCTCGCTCTCTCTCTCTCTGTTTCTCTCTCTTACTCGCTCTGTGTCTTTCTCTGTCAGACTCTCTTCTTCCTCCTCCTCCCTGTCTGTTATATCTGTGATGTGTAGATGAGCTGGTTCTTTGGACTTGATGAAGGGCTTCCCATGTGTGGGTGTGTATGTGTGTATGAATGAGTGTGACGCAGGCTCGACACACAGCTAGAAGAAAGGACCAGGGAGTCCCCTTCCGAAGCCATAGTCTGTCTGTAGGAGGGGATTGGACACACACACACACACACACACACACACACACACACATGCACTGCATGCATGCACACATACAAACACAATCTAACACAGAGAGTGTACCCACTCTAGCACTTAGACACAAGCCACTCTACAGTATATACGGTACACAGACTCCCAACCCCCCGTCACCGTCCCTAGACTCAGACTCACTCTAGCATTCAGACACAAGCAACTACAGTATACAGACAGACTCTACACCATAACCCCAACACCCCACCCACATGCATCTCACATAGTGTCAGTGTCATTGCAACTAGTTGGGAGTGTGTAATCAGTGTGTGTGTGTGTCTGTGTGTGTGATGGTGAGTGCCATGCTGTTGGCCATCTGAGGAAACACCACTACAACTGCCACTAATTCAGGATCTGACACAGGAAGTGACAGCAGCAGACGAGCCAAGGCTAGGCCAATCAGAGCCGACGTGTGAGGGTGGCGTGCAGGGCGGAGGTTTTTAGCTGTTGGGGGGCCGTCATGCCTCTCGTCTGTCACAGTTTACTGTCACCGATGTAGAGTGTAGTGTGTGTAGGGATGTCTGTAGTGTGTGTGTAGTGATGTCACAGCCAGACATTACTCCGTGTTTCCCTAATATGGCAACTAGACAGTTAGGAGGTTTTTTTTCTGTATCTTTCTTTGTTTCTTTTTTTAGTTTCTGTCTGTCTGTCTTCTGTGTGTGTGTGTGTGTTTTTTTATTTGCCTGTGTACTGCTGGAAACTGCCTTTAAACAAGATCCTGTTGTTTTTTATTTTTGTGTCGAGTAGGAGGGTCTTGGATTAGACTGTGATGGAGTGACCATCACTAGAGTTGTGGGTGTGCTCTGACTGCCATGTGTGGGGCACCCTGGATCGGAGAAGTATGGTGGGAGATGCATGAGGCACACCTGGTATGTGAAGCGCATGGGTGCACCTGCTGAAGAGGAAGGCAGTGTGATGGAGTGACCATCACTAGAGTTGTGGGTGTGCTCTGACTGCAATCACAACAAGCGCCCCTGTTTGGTTCCCCGGAGACCCGGGTTCAAAGCCAGGTGGAGTGACTTCTCCTCCCCTTCGCTACAAGAACAATATGGACAGAGACAGGAAGTGGGATGAGCAATGCTAGTTTGAATCAGCGAAAGGCTAGTGCCATTACTTGGAAGGAGTTTTATTTTATGTTTATTTATGCTGTTAAGAGTCCTCCTATGTCCTTGATGTAATCATTCAAATGTGATCATTGTGATGTGATCATTCAAACAGGTCTGGAGACCTTTTTGTCACTCTGCATGGTAATTACATTCACCTAAAACTCGTCTGTGTTGGTTCACCCTTGACCACTTCCTCAACCCATACTATAATTGATTGGTGTTTTCACACCTCAGGTATCTGACTGTTCTTGTTACCATAACGGGATTACCATTCAGGAAGCCATATTCGTGACACTAGTATCACAGGCAGGGCAACAATAATTTCTTACACTACACACACACACACACACATACACATACACACACACACACACACACACACACACACTCACACACACACATACCCATATACTACATGGACACACATACATACGCACACTTAAACACACACACACACAGGTATTGTGCTACCTTCAGACGCAGTCTTGAGAGCATGATCCTGGCTAGTAGCGGTTTGCATTGCATCCTCAAATGCCCTTGGTATTTGTGAAATTGAATTAGGCATTTTGTGGCTTCAACCAAGGAGTCATAACTGCGTGCGCATATCATATTATGGGCTGCGTGCTGCTGCAGCCGATCGGTGCCTATGGACTTGTTTCTACTGTATGAGGCTCTCATAGTCAGACCCAGTGGCTGTTTTTGCAAGGTCTCCTGCCTATCTCCCTTATTAAAAACCAGGCAGTTAACAGGGCCAGGGGAAAAGTAGGGGAATGAAGATATGAGATGTATATGCTTCAAGCTCAGAAAAGCCAATTTAGCTCTTTGTGTTGATATTGTTATTCATCTGGGTTCATCAGGTTCATCATCTGATTTTTGTGTGTGTGTGTGTGTGTTTTTGTTTGTGTTCTTGTTTGTATCTGTGTGTGAACTTGTTTGTATCTGTGTGTGTGTGTGTGTGTGTGTGTGTGTGTGTGTGTGTGTGTGTGTGTGTGTGTGTGTGTGTGTGTGTGTGTTGTGTTTGTTTGTTTGTATCTGTGTGTGGACTTGAGTCACAGTTAGGGGCCGTTCACACTGGGACGCTTATTCCGCCTCTGAAACGCGACAAGCATCACGACGTATTCTGAAATCCAAGCACTTAATAAGCACTTGTTGGAGGCTCGTTTATTGTTGCTAAGTTACATATAATCCTCCATTTTTTACCAGTGATATTTTAAACTCAGATGTCGGCGAGTCACCTTAGCTATTCAACGACCCTTTGCAGGAAAAACGCATTCCATTACATTACATTACACTTAGCTGACGGTCTCATCCAGAGTGATTTATTATTATTAAAGGGTTTCAGTTACAGTCCCTGGAGCAGTGTGGGATTAGATGCCTTGCCAAAGGGCAGGGCGGGATTTGAACCCGCGACTCTCTAATCCCAAGATCAACACCCTAACCACTAGACTACAGCTGCCCAAAAAGTTAAACAGATTTTAACTTTGACCACCTCGCGTTTTTTAGAAGCTTTGCTGTTTTTTGAGCGAGGCTCAGGCAGAAAAAGCAGCGAGGCACATCGCAGCCATGAAACCGCTTGTCAACTGCATGGTTCCATAGGAAAACATTTGAATTGGAGCATCTAGCAGAGAAAAAAGCACTGCAGTGTGAACGCCCCCTTAGTCTGTAGTGATTCAATGAATCATCATTATCGATCATCTTCACGCTTAGTCATGATGTCAGTCAGTGGAGTCTTGTAGTAGTGTGAGTCAGGTTTAATCTGTAGTGATTCAATAAATCATCATTATTATTCATTATCTTCGATCCTGAACATCAGTCAGTCTCATTTGTCATTGTGATCACACGGCACATCACAGCACACAGTGCACCCAACGAAATTCAACCTCTGCATCCATGCATCCGTGCACCCATCACACACACATGAGCCAGGGGGCAGCCATGACAACAGTGCCTGGGGATTCAAACCTGCAATCCTGCGGTCACAGGTCCGATACAGGTCCTCAACTGTTAGGCCACCACTGTCACCTAATCATGATCTCAGTCAGTCAACTAGTCAGTCCAGCGGTGTTGGAGTCTAACTGTTATGGTAGAGTGTCACAACTAGTCAGGCGTGATTCAATAAATCATCATTAGCAATCATTATCTTCAATCTTAAAGCAGTACTAAGGTTGAAGATTGAAAGCAGTACTAAGTACCCAACTACAGGTTGGAAGTGGAATTGTCTCTAATTTGAGCTAAAGGGAGACGGCCCGCTCCTCCAAACTTACTTAGGGCTCATTTCCACCGCCTCGTTCAGCGCGTAGCCGTGTTCAGCGCGTGGGCGTATACAATAGGTTTGTATGGGGACAGAATACGCTCAGAACACGCTTGCGGTGGGAATGGTCTCATCTGCTAACGTGCATTCTAAATGAATACGGACAGAATACGGCCACGCGCTGAACACGCAGAGAGTGCGGTGGAAATGGGCCCTTAGTGTGGTTAAAGGCTATGGAGGGTGGCAAAACGAATTCAAAAGTGCCTTTCACCCAGTTACAAGTTAGACCAGGTTAAAAAAAAACCACTTAGTGTTGCTTTAATCACAATGTCAAAGTCAAACTGGTCAATGAGTGGTGGTGGAAGTCGTGTGAGTTGGTGTGCGGTGGAGGGGAGGGGAGTCACCAGCAGAAGCCCACTCTCGCCTCAGTGTGATCAGTGAATCAGCCGTCACTGGAGGACTATTTCAGATGTGTTTCAGTGCTATCCGCGTCACTTCCAAATGTCTGTCTGTCTGCTCGCACGCTCTGTCTTTCTCTTTCTCTTTCTCTGTCTTTCTCTTTCTCTGTCTCTCTCTCTCTCTCTCTCTCTCTCTCTCTCTCTCTCTCTCTCTCTCTCTCTCTCTCTCTCTCTCTCTCTCTCTCTCTCTCTCTCTCTCTCTCTCTCTCTCTTTGTATGTGTGTGTGGTGTTTGTGTCACCATCCTCTGTTAAATGTGTTTGTTAGTTCTACAGTGCAGTCTTCAAAATGGTGTCACTTTCACTGTGTGTAAAGTGTGTGTGTGTGTGTGAATGTTTGTGTGTGTGTGTGTCTGTTTTGGTCTCTGTTTATGTACTGTAGTCACATTAAAATCTGGAATTTGGATTGGAAAAAGTAAGTCTTATTAATTTAATGGCTTGTTTAGTGACAAACACAGACACACACCTACAAATACTTTGTTGCTCAATTTATGAGAGGATTACCAGTCACATTAACCTGTTTTCTAGTTGTGTGTGTGTGTGTGTGTGTGTGTGTGTGTGTGTGTGTGTGTGTGTGTGTGTGTGTGTGTGTGTGTATGCGTATGCGTGTGTGTTGATAGTTGCTAGAAGAGTCTGGAAAATTGTTTCTAAAAATGCAGTTGGACCCCAAACACACACTCACAAACACCAACTCTCCTTTAAACACCCACGCACACACACAAATACTCTCTGTTGTATACACACACAAACACTGACGCAGAGCAGGGCTGTAAAAGTGTCAGCTTGGCCCTGTGAAGATTAAAAAGTGCCTGTGTTTTCAGAGAGATCTGTTGTCATGGAGAAGGAAATGTGTGCCATCACCGTATCCCAGGTGCCCTATCTTCTGAACACACACACACACACACACACACACACACACACACACACACACACACACACAGTCACTGTATGTGTGTCTTTTACAAGCAAACACATACACACTTAATTACACAATGTATCTTATACACACACATACTCACAAACCCAAACACCTCTCTCTCTTTCTCTCTACCCCTCTTTCTCTCTCTCTCTCCCTCTTTCTCTCCCTCTTTCTCTCTCTCTTTCTCCCTCCCTCCCTCCCTCTCTCTCTCTCTCTCTCTCTCTCTCTCTCTCTCTCTCTCTCTCTCTCTCTCTCTCTCTCTCTCTCTCTATCTGTTGCAGTCTGTAAGAGCCACTCACACAAATACAAGCCAGAAAGATATCTTGCGGTCCACATGTACACACACTCAACAGGCCCATGTTTTCATGTAACTGGTGTTTAGTTGGCAAATTGAGAAAATCCTGACAGCATATCTGGTAGAGCCACTGGCTAACCACCCCATGGTGCATGGGCTGGTACAACCCACTCTTCTTCCCAAAGGATGCACTCTGGTAGCCTTTAGCCTCCACCTCCGCCTCTACCTTCTACTGCAAACCATCAACACAAGGGCACTGTACTGGACTCTAGCACCCACTATATGATAACAGTTGAAAACAACACTGAGCGAGCCTATACCCAACACTAGGAAGCAGTTACAGAGGAAAACACTCATAGACTTCACTACAAGCCACTATTGGGGGAAAAAACACACACACACACACACACAAACATACATTTTCTCTTCTTTCCTCATGTGATTAATTTCTTTACCGTACCCACTCACTTTTTAACATGCAGGGATTTTATGTGCGTGTGTGTGTGTGTGTGTGTGTGTGTGTGTGTGTGTGTGCGTGCGTGTGGACTTAAGTGGCAAAGGTTTTAATGTTTTGACCCTGGCAAACTCCACATTGCTACATTTGCCAGAGAAGATGAAATGTCTGTGTATGTGCCCGTATGTGTGTGTGCATGTCTGTGTGTGTGCATGAGTCTGTGTGTGTGTTTTTGTGTGTACTGTATGTGTTTGTGTGCATGCGTGTGTGTGTGTGTCTGTGTGTGTGCATGAGTCTGTGTGTGTTTTTGTGTGTACTGTATGCGTTTGTGTGCATGCATGTGTGTGTGTGTGTCTGTGTGTGTGTGCGAGTCTGTATGTGTTCACATGCGTGCGTGCGTGCGTGTGTGCGAGTCTGTATGTGTTTGCATGCATGGGTGTGTGTTTGTGTGTGTGTGTGTGCATGCGCGAGTATGAATATGTTTGCGTGTGTGTGTATGTGTGCACAAGTGCGTGTCTGTGTGTCTGTCTGTATGTGTGTGTGTGTGTGTGTGTGTGTGTGTGGGTGTGCGCGCGAGTCTGTGTGTGTTTGTGTGTGTGTGTGTGCATAAGCCTGTATGTGTGTGTGTGTGTGTGTGTGTGTGTGTGTGTGTGTCTGGTGTGGGGCTGTGGGCTCTAGTAAGTTTAATATTCATGCCCTGGCAACAGGGAGTGTGGAGTTCCATATTAAAATACTCACCACCAGAGATTAATCATGTGCCTTATTATAATGATCGTGTGTGTGTGTGTGTGTGTGTGTGTGTGTGTGTGTGTGTGTGTGTGTGTGTGTGTGTGTGTGTGTGTGTGTGTGTGTGTGTGTGTGTGTTTTATGGAGGCGATGAATTGTACTGCATTTTATGCTATTCTCCATAGAAATTGGTAATGGTCTGTGCCTGGTTGTGTGTATTTGTGTTTGTGCGCCTGAGAGAAAGAGTTTACCCAACTGTGGAAGAGATAACATTAATTGTTAGGTGTGTGTGTGTGTTTTGTTTTTTTGTTTTTTTTTTGGTCTTTTTTATCTTCATCTGATCAGTCAGACTTAAATTGGAAGAGATGGATCCATTCTTCTGCCAATTTGTGTCTTAAGAGGTTTAAAAGAATGCTGTGTTAACTTTAAGATTGGTTCCACACACACTCGAACACGTTTTCTTCCTACTTTTGCTTGCATTCTTAAAAGTGTGTGTGTGTGTGTGTGCATTTATGTTTGCTTCTTTGAATGTTTGTGTGCGAGCGAGAGAGTGCATGTGTGGCTGTTTGTTCATGTTCCCCGCTCACGTGTCACACACACGGCCTCGTGTCCCTGCCCGTAAGCCAGAGCGGCAGGATTGATCACCACGGTAACTGAAAAATCTGCAACTGATAAAATATTTAAACATATGATTATCTGCCTCCTCTCTGCCCAATTACCTCTCAGCACGTTGTGTTTGTGTGTGTGTGTGTGTGTGTGTGTGTGTGTGTGTGTGTGTGTAGTTTTTTTGCATCTGTTTTGTTCTTCTTTACAGGTTTTGTGTGTGTGTGTGTGTGTGTGTGTGTGTGTGTGTGTGTGTGTGTGTGTGTGTGTGTCTGAGGGTCTGAAGCTTGTGTGAGCACAGTCAGTGTGTGTGTGTCTCATTTGTTCATGTACACGTTGTGTGTCTGTGTGTTTTTGCATGTGTTAATGGTGTTCACAATGTGTTTGTGTGACCTGTTGTGCTGTGGCAGGGGGTGTTATGGGCCTACTTGTTTAGTGGTCCTGCTCCATCATACATTATACAGGACTTTAAGCTGTGTGCTCCAGAGCCCATCTGTGAATTGTCACATTAAGTGGCAGCAGACAAATGAATTGGCAGTGGGCATAATCACTACAGCAGGACTGGAAATAAAGGCTTTGGTCTAGGAGCATGTATGTATGTGTGTGTGTGTGTGTGTGCGTGTAATCATCAGTGCATGTATGTACAGTATATAAGTGCCAGAATGAATCTAAGCCTTGTCCTTGTGCTGGGACCTCATAAAGAAAAATGCTGATGGCTTATTGTTATATAATTGTATAATCTTGTGTGTGCGTGTGCGTGTGTGTGTGCGTGTGCGTGTGCGTGTGTGTGTGTGCGCGTGTGCGTGTGCGTGTGTGTGTGTGTGTGTGTGTGTGTGTAATCATTAGTGCATGTATGTATATAAGTGCCAGAATGAATCTAAGCCTTGTCCTTGTGCTGGGACCTCATAAAGAAAAATGCTGATGGCTTGTTGTTACATAATTGTATAATCTGTGTGTGTGTTTGTGTGTGTGTGTGTGTGTGTTGAAATGCTCCCACTCACCTGCCACTTTGAGAGGGAAAACATCAACATACTGTAGACTTACTTGGAGCGTAATGTTAAAAGAAACCTTCAAAGCTTATTCCTGCCAACCTCCACCCCTTGAACACTACTGCCTTTCCTTAAATGTCCTTGTAATGTAATAATGTTGTAATATCACATGTAATAAGGAGCGAATGCAGTCTCTTGCATCATGATTGCTTATATTTTGTGTGCTCAAAGAATTCTCTACTTGTGCAGTGACCTTTAAGGGAATCAACCCGTAACCATCATGTGCACCTAACGCATATGTTTTGCGCCTAATGGTGTCTCCTCAAATCTTCTGATGAGTCGACCATCCCATTGACCATCCCAGTCATGTGGATGTGTATTGAAGAAGCACAGTTTGCTGTAATTATTGTAGTAGGGATTACAAGAAATGTTGACCACATTGTGTCAAACGTTGCTCCACTCAGTTAGGTTTAAGTGTGTCTTCAGTGACATCTGATGCAGTTGCACGTGCCATTTAACAACAAATATATATATATTTTTTTTAAATGAACAAGCCCAAAAGCAGCTTTTGTGGTTGATGCTGCAGCAGATTGGCTGTCCATGCAGAAATGGTGATTGGATGCTGTGCTGTTTTTAAAGGTCTGCTGTTCATAGAATAGTATGCCTTGTATTGTCACTATGCACACCTTTCAAAAGAGAGGTTAGACGCTATGGTGATCTTGAAGGTCGTCCATGCAGAAAGGGGGATTAGATGCTGTGCTGATCTTGAAGGTCGTCTGTTCAGAAGTGTCTCAGAGAGAGGGAGCGTTGTGAGGTCAGTAGTCCTTGCGAAGGGCGCGCACAGATGAAAAGAGCCAGGCAAGACAGCCCATCCAGTTAGCCCATCCAACGAAGACATTTCTATAGCTACTTAAAATGAAAAAATCTGCTAAGAAACTGCAAATGGCAGTGACAAACAACAACTGCGAGGTTTCTCAGGAATGAAGCGCTGAATGCAAAAGAGGGTGAATGGTATGGTGCACTGTGTTGTGTTGCGAGTCCTTAAGCAGCAGTAGAGCGCAGTGCCTGGAGAGAGGTCAGCAGAAGGGGCAGTGCCTGGAGAGAGGTCAGCAGAAGGGGCAGTGCCTGGAGAGAGGTCAGCAGAAGGGGCAGTGCCTGGAGAGAGGTCAGCAGAAGGGGCAGTGCCTGGAGAGAGGTCAGCAGAAGGGGCAGTGCCTGGAGAGAGGTCAGCAGAAGGGGCAGTGCCTGGAGAGAGGTCAGCAGAAGGGGCAGTGCCTGCAGAGAGGTCAGCAGAAGGGGCAGTGCCTGGAGAGAGGTCAGCAGAAGGGGCAGTGCCTGCAGAGAGGTCAGCAGAAGGGGCAGTGCCTGGAGAGAGGTCAGCAGAAGGGGCAGTGCCTGGAGAGAGGTCAGCAGAAGGGGCAGTGCCTGGAGAGAGGTCAGCAGAAGGGGCAGTGCCTGGAGAGAGGTCAGCAGAAGGGGCAGTGCCTGCAGAGAGGTCAGCAGAAGGGGCAGTGCCTGGAGAGAGGTCAGCAGAAGGGGCAGTGCCTGCAGAGAGGTCAGCAGAAGGGGCAGTGCCTGGAGAGAGGTCAGCAGAAGGGGCAGTGCCTGGAGAGAGGTCAGCAGAAGGGGCAGTGCCTGGACACAAGTCCCTTTTTCTACCAACTTCTTACCTAACATCTTTTTCTACCATGAAGGTCATCAGTTTTGTGTGTCTATTTTAACTACTTTTTGAATGAATAAATAAATAAATAAATAAAGAAAGAAAATTGTATGTGTATCCCACTCTCCAGCCCTCGTTGTTCTTTGAGTACTTTGAACTAATGAATCTGCAAGACCTTGGGTTAGTATTAGGGTAACCAGATGGGACTGGCTGAAATTCGGGACAGTGTTTTTTTTTTTTTTTTTTTTCGGGGTGGGGGGGGGGGGCTGATGATAGCCTACATAGACAATAAATGTACGTTCTATGTACGGGGGGGCTCGCTGGTGGCTGATAGCCTTCATAGACAGTAAAACTTGTTTCAAACCTGTCACAAACATGTTTTTATTCAAAGATCAAGTTTTTAATTCTTTATATTTCTCCCACCAGCCATGTCAAACGCTTATCACAGTGGCTTATCGTCAATGCATATTCGCGCCTAATTGTATCCTATAGAACGTCAAACAATAAATAAAATATACTGAAGTACTGAAGCAAAAATACTGAAGTACTACTGAAATGTGAAATACTAACCAACTCTAAAGGTGCTATGAGCAATTTTTTTTCTGTAGCAGGCGTCAGGCTTTTATCGGAGTTGGACCGCTTCCACCTAAACAAGCCAGGCGTACTTTTTTGAGGAGAGACACGTTCATATGAGACTGGGGGCCTGTTCAACCGATGCACCAGTTTGCTGCGGTTTGCTATGGTTTCCTGATTAAACGAATTGTTTGGCCGCAACGTAGTGCAACGTTCTGCAACATGCTTTCGGGATTGTTTGGTAGGCGTGTTCGACCCCTTATCCAATCGGCGACAACTTTGTACGGTCGTCTTCCGTCATTTCCTCTGCTAGAATGGCACAAAGAATCGCCCTCTCCGCTGCCATAGGTCCACGACTTGCGTCATACAACAGGGTGTTCAGAGCACCTACGCTTTGGTTGAATTAACTGTGTTGCTACGTGTCATGCATCTTGAACTCGGCCTGGGTGATTGAGCTGACCTCTGACCTCTGTGACCTCTGCCCTTCTCCAGGACCCGCAACCTCAGCCAATCAAAGAGCCCTATGGCCTCAACCTCTCTGAGCCCCTGGCCGATGACGACCTGCTCATCTATCACAGGTGTGTGTGTGTGTGTGTGTGTGTGTGTGTGTGTGTCTTTCACTCTGTGTGTGTCCGTGTGTGTTTTTGTGTGTGTGTGTGTGTGTGTCTGGGGAATCGTAAAAGACACAGAAAGACAAGTATCATTGATTGCTGTGGATGTATTTCAACGTTCTAACTTAATGCAGGGGAAGATATTAAACAGCTTTTTCACTCACTCTCTCTCTCTCTCTCTCTC
>CM050219.1:16562500-16565000 GCA_027475355.1 Coilia nasus
TGTATTTGTTGTGTATATGTCTGCAGAAGGGTTGTTTTGTTGGTGTGTGTATGTGTGTGTGTGTGTGTGTGTAGACACGTGTGCATTGTGCACACACTCACACTCATTACTCCTTTGTGCGCTGTGTTGGTGAGCAGAAGAAAAGTCTTCTTTTGTACCGTATGCTGCTGGCATGGCCATTGTGCCTCTCTGTGGCACGTGCACTGCCCAGCTGGATGCTGTGTGTGTGTGTGTGTGTGTGTGTGTATGTGTGTGCGTGTGTGCGTGTGCGCGTGTGTGTGTGTGTGTGTGTGTGTGTGTGTGTGTGTGTGTGTGTGTGTGTGTATCTGTATCTGTCTGTCTGTATATCTGTCTGCACGATATGAACCTTTATCAGCCATTGATAAATAAATGGTAAAATTCACCAGTAATTCTGACGCACATAGTTAGTTTTCATTCCTGGTGTGTGTGTGTGTGTGTGTGTGTGTGTGTGTGTATATATATGTGTGTGTGTGTGTGTGTGTGTGTGTGTGTGTGTGTGTGTGTGTGTGTGTGTGTGTGTGTGTGTGTGTGTGTGCATGCATGTACATATGAACACTCATGTTTTTGTGGTCCATGAAATCCCCTTTTTTTGTGTGTGTGGAGCAACTAATATGGTATATTTTCAGTACCATTTCATTGGAATTGTAAAGCTTCTGTGTGTGTGTGTGTGTGTGTGTGTGTGCATGTGCGTGTGTGTGTGTGTGTGTGTGCGTGTGTGTGTGTGTGTGTGCATGTGTGTGTGTGTGTGTGCATGTGTGTGTAAATGTCCACTACACATTTCAGTCAGTGGGTTAACAGGTTTGTGTACGTTTTCTGCATCCACTGAACTATTTCCATTGATCAAGCAAGCCTCATGTAGGCAAACATATATACATATACAAACACATATGCATTGGATTGCAAAAGTAATTTCATATTTGTTTTATATTGATGATGTTTGTGTGTGTGAGAGAGTTGATGGATTGCATTTCCCGTAGTAAGTAAGAAAAAGCAAATTGGAGACAGGTTATGTCAATGTTTGTGGTCAGTAAGAAACTCTTAAGGGTGTGATTGCATTGTTTTTTTTTTTCATCAATGTTACGGCATTCTCTAGTATTAATGAATGCCCTATGAGCCGGTTTTGGTGAAAAAAATGCTGTTTCTGGCTGTTCTAGTTTGATGGAGGAGATGCAGCAGGTAGAATGACAGGTTCTCGGCTGTGCTAGTCACAGGCCACAATCACTTAAAGCCCATTCGGTCATAGCACACCAAATAGAAGATCTAAACGGTCTACACAAACACACATACTTACCTATATTTTGCTAGGTGAATATGTGCTGCAACGAGACTCCTCTAGTAATGAAAAACTATGGCATGTTTTTTTCTTTTCTTTTCTTTTTTACAAACTTATGTCATTTTGTTTGCCCTTTTTTCATTCGCTTATTATTCCATGTATTTTCTTTCATTGACTGATGGAGGCAATTGGGTTAGAAGAACATTTTCACATGCAGCATGCATATGCCACTCAAAGTGACCTATCATATTTCAAAAAGAGCAAGTACTAAACAGTTTCTTGCGGAATGACACCTTTAAAGTTGATAAGTAATAGAAGAACATTTTCAAATACGCCACCGGTTGTGAGAGAGAGAAGTGTGTGTGTGTGACGGAAAGAGAGAGTTAGTGTGCATATGTGTGTTTGTAAAATTGATCGTGAGAGAGAGCGAGTTTGTGTGTGTATGTATGTGTGTGGTGTTGTCATGCCGTTTTAAATTTGCCTGTGGAGGGAAAATGTTCCGCAGGCCAGTTACATTGCTGTTGTCCCTCAGCTTGAGTTTGCCAGGCTTTTACATCCCCGTACTGGACAGGTGGGGAGATGGGGAGGAGGAGATGTGCTCCTGCGACGATGCCTGACTGATTCCTCCCTGCACCCAAAATGGTGGCTAGGTAACGACTAGAACACAAAGAAGTGCTTCCTCCTTATAGACTGCAAGAAACTGAGGAAGTTTCAGATTCAGATTCCTTCTTTGTTGTCACCAAGAAGCATTTAGTTTCCATAGGTTCATACTGACATAAAAAAACATTTACGTAGTCAACAAGGAATAGACATTTAAACATTCATCAGACAAAATATATAGCCAACACCCTTCTAGACACAAGACAAAAACTACACAATCAGAGGCAGACCAAGGCAGGAACATAGTGAACATGTTGGCACCACCAAAAAGGATGAAGAATGAGCTTGAATGCTCCTGAAGACTTGTGGGTAATTACATGGGAGTTGTGCCACACCACTAAGGGCCTCTGGTGAGAGGTGGGGTTGCACATGTGGTCAGTGTCACATATGGTCAATGGGGGCAGCTGTGGCCTAGAGACAGTAACCCTTTGGCCTCACTCTCAGCACGGTCCTAATCGTGTGTGTGTGTGTGTGTGTGTGTAGATTCTTCCACAGGGAAAGACACTCTATGTGTTGACCACCCACAGATACTGATACAGGAAACTG
>CM050219.1:16567500-16582500 GCA_027475355.1 Coilia nasus
AGTTGTCATTGTATCATTTCTTTCCGCAAAGTGAGAGAGAGCCGCAAAGTCAAGGAGTACTACACAGGAAGCAAAGGATTGGCAGATGCTTGTAGATGTGGGTGGAAAGTTGGTGGTCCCGCAAGAAATAGTTACCACTAACTTGAGGCCAGACATAGTCTATTGGTCGACCAGCCAACAGGTAGTGTATTTTATTGAACTCACTGTCCCATGGGAAAGCTCCCTAGAGGAAGCATATTAAAGGAAAAAGCTTAAGTATGAAGAGTTGAGATTAGAAGCAGAGCAGAAAGGATGGAGGGCAAGAGTATTTCCAGTAGAAGTGGGTTGTAGAGGGTTTGTAGGGAGGTCAGTCATTTAATTGCTAGGGGAGCTTGGGGTTGGTGGTAAGAATCTACGTAAAACTGTTAGGGAGATGTCAGAGGAAGCAGCTAGGACTAGTAATTAGATCTGGATGAGAAGGGCGGTCTCTGCCTGGGGCAAGCAGTAGGGTTGCCATGTTTGAATGGGGCGGTGAAGGGACGTCATTACGTCATTATAGTGATACTGCGTTGTTGCATCACGCAAGAGCCCGCATGCAACGGGGCATTGCGTCATTGCGTCATTATTAGTATTATTACTATTATAATTGTTGTTGCATCACGCAAGAGCCCGCATGCAACGGGGCATTGCGTCATTATTATTATTATTAGTATTATTATTATTATTTTATTAATGTAGCAGTGGAGGCTGGGAGTGGTTAGCGTGGGTACTGGTGGAGATTAGTGCAACCTAGGGCTGTTTGTGCAGATGGGCACCCCAGACCAGCAGATGGCAGTAGTGCGTTTAGTGGGTCAATAGAAACATAGAAGAAGAGGCTTATAAATGGCAGCCATTACACACATGGGCAGCTTAGAATCAGGCTCTCTGGGAGCGTGCGGTGTATTGGGATACAAAGTGGCCAAGTTTCCCGGGGTTTTGCGGTGTATGGAACACGGGATAAATGAGCATTAGACACCATTAGATTCAAGAGGTGTATACATTTAATGTTAAGTCAGTGGGTAGAATCGTGAGCTCTCGCCACTTTAAGCCAGAGATACGGGTCAGTTCTCTGAGGTTCTCTCCTACTGGTAAGTGGCAACAGTCAGTTTATTATTATTATATAACAGTCACCCATCAATATGTGATTATTACTGTATTACTATAACTGAGCATTAGTCACCATTAGATTCAAGAGGTGTATACATTTAATGTTAAGTCAGTGGGTAGAATCGTCTTTAGAACTAGCATTGGCAGGGTCGTTTGTGTAATGGCATATGCGTTAGTGACTGCAAAGTGATAGTATTTGTGGTAAAATGGTGGTAAAGTGCAAATATTCGATAGTCCTAATTAGTAAGTAAGCAGGTCATTTTGGAAGTAAATTGTGGTGGTAGTTAACTTTGTAAGTAAAACTGTGGAAGTCGTGCAAACAGGTGGTAATGAACAGTAGGTAGTAAATTTTGGAAGAAAACTGTGGTTGTAAGTGAATTGTGGAAGTACATTTTGGAAATTTGGGTAGCAGGTAGCTGAACTGTGGACACACACTAAAGGATTGATCACCTTTACTGGGGCCGCCTCAGGGGAGGGTGTACAGTGAGTAAAGGCCCGAAACACCCGTTGATCCTGAGGTACACTGCTGAGGATGTGTCCCACATAGTGTATGGATAATTGTAATGGCTGTAGTTAGGAAAGCCTGAAGTGTGGTACAAAGGGTGCTCTCCCCACATGTGCAAGTGTCTTGTATATTAATTTATTTTAATTGTTAAGGAAATGTTGGAGGAAACTGCAAAGGCTTGCCAGTGGTCCTGGATGAGATGCATGTTGTTGGCATGGTGAAAGCCATGGGGGAAAGCGATAGGTAGGTGCTGCTGAGTGGATCATGTAAACAGCCCCAGCAGCCCCAGTCACTGTAACGGTAGCCGGCTGGTTCAGGTTAACCCTTGTTGAGCATCTGTCTGTACGGCTCCAGTTGGCCATCCCCGCAGCTGCTCTGTCCTGTACAGCTCACATGAGGTTGCGTGAATAGCTGTAGTCAGCGGCCAGTTGTGCGTGTTACACCTGGGAGTAGGGACTAACAGCCTGAACTATTTACTTGATTATAGATAGTGTAGGGGTAGGTGTAATAGCTATAGTTTCTCCCTAAGGTGCTCTTCCTACATGCACAAGTACTTTGTGTTCTTTGTAAACTTTCCGTCTGTCTGTCTGTCTGTCTGTCTGTCTTTTGCTACAAGGTGCTCGATAATGTGGAGATCACCGCTATACAGTACACACACACACACACACACACACACTTTGATTTCTCCTTCTCCTTAATCTCTCTCTCTCTCTCTGTCTCTCTTTCTGTTGTAGTGCGTGTTTCAGGTGATGTGGTGCTTCTGCTATGATGCTCTGATGCACAATGTGGAATTCATCCCCATGACTCTGATCTCTTCGTCCCTTTCGCTCTCCCTCTCTCTCCCTCCCTCCCTCCATCTCCTCTCTCTCCCACCTCACTCCCTCTATCTCCCTCCCACTCTCTCTTAGTGCAGTAAAGTGCAGATGACCCTGGTTGCTAGGATATTAGTGGGTGCACAGTGGTCAGTGGGTGGATAGTGTTTTCATACTAAGGATGGCCCTGAGGGAAACACACACACACATATACA
Source organism: Coilia nasus (assembly GCA_027475355.1). Taxonomy (NCBI): domain Eukaryota; kingdom Metazoa; phylum Chordata; class Actinopteri; order Clupeiformes; family Engraulidae; genus Coilia; species Coilia nasus. The sequence continues at coordinate 16,570,158 of CM050219.1, forward strand.
TCACTGACACTGCTGTCTATTTCACACACACACACACATTGCTGACACTGCTGTCTATCTCTCGCACACACGCACAGATTTATTAGCATTCATGTTGCACATAACAGGTGACATGTGACTGTAAAAACTGTCTCATACACACACACAAACACAGTAGCACATCATGTAACAACACACGTGACTGTAAAAACTATCCCACACACAGCTTAAGGCAGGCTGTGTCAGGAGCTGTTAGGGTTGCCACCTATGTCTGACAAAAAAACGGGACGTTTCGGCAACCCAATCAACCTTTCTGCTTGATTAAGCAGCGACCCGGGTGTCGGTGTCCCGGGAGCTTTTTTTTTACCCGGGACAGACCATTAAAAACCGGGACAATCAGGTAAAACCGGGACAGGTGGCAACACTAGGAGGTGTTTACCCATGTCTATGTGGCCCTGAACCCCGCTCGGGAGTTGATGCGATCCACTGTTATCTGTGCAAGACCTATAGGCAGCGCTGAATTATATTGTCAAGTGGTCCCTGGGCACAAATTCATGCGGCCGCACCACCCGAAATTCAGGCAACTATACAAAGCCGGTCGCCACTCAATCTCAGGAAGTTTAAGAAGGTCTGCATTTAAATTGATTGCTTACCTAAACGGTATGCTCATTGTAGGACATTTGGTGAGCTGAGCTAATTGCCTGTGCATAGTTGTACTTATAGCTCCCCGCCTACAGCATGTGCTAGGACAAGGCAAAGGCATGGAAGGCGTGATTTTGTCAGTCTTATGAAGCAAGGTTTTGTCAATACCAGTGTCCCAGTGTCAATACCTTATGTTTGTGCTGTCAGATGCTAGGTTATCTGATCCACACACACACACACACACACTACTTTATACAGACTTACAAAAAAATCAGTAGACTCTGCATAAGGCGCACAAATGGATCGGTTTGTGAAGGAGTCTGTAGGGTATCCGCAGGTGTTACTGTCAGTCTGTCATTTATTTATAAGTTGAGGGTTGTAGACCTCCATCGTGCTGTGAGGAGGGAAACAAAAAAGAACAGGAGAGACAAGCCCAGTCTGAACCGATCCTGAGTAGAAGCAGTACGTACCAGGAAGAGAACATCTGGAGTGCCATAAACCAACTGGGGTACCGCACACAGTCACACATAATGATTGCTGTATTAGACAACCTGTTGCATGTCGGCCACTTTATAGCCTCTCAAAGTAACTTTTTAAGGGATCACACAGACACCGCACAATACAAAGTGCACAAGGTTTGGCGTTTATTAGGCTGAAATAGTCGCTGCTAAGCACCTGCCGTTGCGTCCGGTGGACAACCTAAAGTCTCCCCCTCCCACCCCCACCTTTTTAAGCGGAAACGCAACATCACGTTGAATATACAACGGTGCATAGTGTCTGTTTTTGCCAAATGTAGTCGGATCGTACCGGTTGACTGCTTGTACATCTGTTCACTCTCTTCAAAACACCAAAGCGGTGTTTTTTAACCCGTACCGGTGTGTTTGTGTAAAATTGATTGCATTTATACATTTACTAGCAATGTTAAGCCTACTTTCTACATATGTGTCAAGCAGCCTATCTCAGCCTAATTTGGGGGTGTTTAAAAAGATAATCCTGTGATGCTGTACGCTGGGCTGTAAATGAATATAATTTCTGTACATTTGCTGCATCTTTAGAGGCTTGATAACGTACGTTTAGCTCTTCCAATCCTTTTCTCTCTCTCTATCTTTCTCTCTCTCTCTCCCTTGTGTTCAATGTCTGTCTGTTTCTGCATCCCCTCTCTCTTCGAGCGAGTGAGAAAGATCCAGTGACGTCAGTGGGGTTTAATAGCAGTCCTCGCGGACCTCGCCTGCATCAGTCATCCTGGCCTTGTCGCCTCACGTTATCTTGCCCAGTCAATGCTTCCCGTGGCCTCTGTGTGCGCTGTCTCTCCCGCGCGCGGGAACAGAAGCGGGGCGAAAGGTTTTACCTGAGGCAACAAGCACGGACTGCCATCCAACGAAAAGGACGGCTCCTCCCGAGACAAGCACTACCTTCCTCATATGAAAGCTGGTACGTGTTTTGGACATTTTGGATGTTGTTAGAACTAAATGTAGGACTTGTAGCAATGTTGTTTTTATGTTGCATGTGGTTAAGTGACAATGTCACCTCGTAAAAACGGAGTGCAAATAACACATCTGGAGCGTTTAGAACTGACACCTTTAGCACCATGGTCAGCGACAAACTTGCAGCAGTAGATTTGTTCAACACTGCTGTCAAGATGGGCTATTTCAACTCTTTTCCAACAGAATAACCACGTTGTCTTTCTTTTTTTTTCTCTAAGACTGTTCTTGTTATCTGCTGGTAACAAGCTTAAGGCGATATACTCGTATTTTTGTAATATTGTTGCACATTTCAGAGGTGCAAATACTTTAAATACAAAATCAGATACAATAATTTAAACAGCTAATTATTTGAGCTCTGTACATTTTCTTTGTAATGTTCTTTTTTTAGGCTATTTTCTCATATTTGCCCATTTCTTATTCGTTTTTTTTATTCTTTTTCTTTGTTTATTTCTGACTTTCAGGGGAAAAGCTATGAAGGACAGTGAGCTGGTGAACGACACGGTAGAGCTCTCGCCGCTGCTTCCTTTGGAGGATGGCAACGACAGCCTTCTGTCGCTCTCCGCGGCCTCTGTCTCGCACCTGGACTTCCCCGTGAACCCCTGGGACATCATGCTGTGCCTCTCCGGCACCGTGATAGCGTGCGAAAACGCCCTCGTGGTGGCCATCATCCTCTACACCCCCACGCTGCGCGCTCCTATGTTCGTGCTCATCGGCAGCCTGGCGACGGCCGACCTGTTGGCCGGTGTGGGATTAATCCTGAACTTCGCGTTTCAGTACCTTACCTCATCCGACACCGTGAACCTCATCACCGTCGGCTTTCTCGTAGCTTCGTTCACTGCATCAGTCAGCAGCCTTCTCGCCATCACGGTGGACCGCTACTTCTCGCTCTATAACGCACTAACTTACTTCTCCGAGAAGACATTACACTGCGTGCACCTGATGGTGGCGGGCACGTGGGGCGTGTCTCTGTGCCTTGGATTGTTGCCGGTGCTGGGCTGGAACTGTCTCGAGGAGCCCAGCACCTGCAGCATCGTGCGCCCTCTGACTAGGATGCACGTGACGCTGCTGGCCGCCTCGTTCTTCGTGGTGTTCGGGTTAATGCTCAGCCTGTACTTTAAGATCTGTAAGATAGTGTGCCGCCATGCGCATCAGATCGCCCTGCAGCAGCACTTTTTCAGCACCTCGCATCTCGTGGCCACCAAGAAAGGCGTCTCTACCTTGGCCATAATCTTGGGCACGTTTGGCGCGAGCTGGCTGCCTTTTGCTGTGTACTGCCTAGTTGGGAAGCGAGAGTACCCCGCGGTGTACACTTACGCCACCCTTCTTCCCGCAACTTACAACTCTATGATCAACCCCATCATATATGCCTACAGGAACACAGACATCCAGCGCGCGCTCTCTGTCCTGTTTTATGGTTGTTTTCAAATTAATGTCTCTTACCGTTCAGGGTCACCTAGTGAAGTGTGATTTAACAATTTCCTCCTGCCTATCCCCTGAGCTTTTATGGGTTAACACTTTGGTCCACTTTCCACTCACTGTTGCCATTACCTGTACTTGTCTGTTACGCATCTGCACTTTACCATAAAAAGCGGAGTCATCTGAACAAATGGCCGTTTCATGGAGACCTTACTGATGAAAGAAGTTTAGTTGTATTTCAGTGTGAGAGAGAGTGAGCGTGGTTGCGCGTACAAAAGAATGTAAATATAGCCTATCTGAAATGAATGAACATGATTTTGCACTTTACTGTGATATTTAAAAAAGAACGCCAAAGCAGTATTGCATAGGCTTTTGTGTTTGATTGATACTACTTTGTACTTGTTCACGTGTGTATGTTTTTATATTTTGTAAAAGTTGTCTATGATTGTACATTTTATACCAGATCGGCAAGCCTATGTGAATAAACTAACTGGAAAAAAATGGTGTCCCGAATATTGCTTCAAACCGACCTGTTGATCTCCTGTGGCTAAAGCCACTATGTTTTGTCCAACAGCAGCCCGGGCGGTCTGTCACAGGTGTTTATGGCTGAGGGAGTTTGCGACAGGTTCCATCTGTCTTCTGCTGTCAGACTAAATACAGAACGCATACTTCTAGGGATAACCGGATACAACGTGTATTTACAGTAGCTAAATGCTGCTAAATGTATTCCTGAAGACAGACAGACAGATAGATAGATCTGACCCTCTTACTTTTATCCATAAACGTCTAGAAAAGAATTAATTTACACATTGTGTGCAATCATAGTGCAAATAACAGTTTCCATGACTTTGCTGTGAAAAAGCAAACCATCTATTTTCACCAGGAGCGCGTGAACGGTACAAGCTTCTCCCCTCCCGAGGCCCTACGTACTAAAGCTGCTTTGCGCAGTCGCAAAGCCTGGAAGAGAAAACTTATCTTGTCCAGTGTTTACACAGTCGTGCATGTGTCGTAGTGCTATCTAGACAATAAAAGGATAAAAAAGAGGGGGCGTCATCTCAGGGAGGCGTACATGACATTTACTGTTTTGTGTTGTTTTGTTGTATTTGTATGTTGAACCCCCAGTCCCCGCACGATAGTCTCTACTGACACATCGGCTTGCTCGTCTGACGTGTGTCTGTGTGACATGACTAGTGAGTAGGCGACGACAGTTAATTTGGTGGGACTAGAACGCGCGCTCACTATTGGGGGCTGTTCATTATGCGTGACGAGGCTGAAGTCAGTGACGTGGCCTTACCGACCCACACTGGACAGATGTCGACCGTTGCTCCCGCTATCCATGGTGCTGAACTGCCCGGGGAGCCGTGACATCTCAAAAAACGATGTAATCAGATAAAAAGCGTTTCAATTAATTAAAAGTTAATTATTAGTTAATTTTTTAGAGATTATTGAGAACTAAATTTTAGAAAGGTTCTGTGTTGGAAACTCCTCTTTGGCAGCCCTCAAGAAAAGGTCATAATGCCCAATCAAACATGTTGTAGGTATAATAGTGCTGATGCTTGTATGTACTTTGTTAATAGGAAGAAGCAAGACATGTAGTTACAAGACAAAGGAGGTGTTATAAAGTCAATTTCCAGTCTAAACTCAGTTCTGCCAAACTATGTAGTTATTGCCTTTTGGCTTTGTAGGGCAGCACTGAAGACACATATTCTGGTCAGCATCATGAAGCACTTTACCCTCTATCCTTCCTCCACTTCCCAGCCCACACCATAGCCCCAGGCCACCTCCTTACCTCTCAACACCTGCTTATTAAGCACTTTGACCCCCCCCCCCCCCCCCCCCCCCCCTTCACACACAGTCACACACCCACAAACACATAACCTACATACTTATGCATAGGTTAGACTGCTTAACATAATTCTAATTTCACTATGTCTTATGTTCTGTAACTGTTTGTATGTGACAGTGCCGCTCCTTGTATCCTTGGAGAGCCCTGCACAACCCGAGTCTATAGGCTATGGCAAGCACTCCACCAACTCTAATCCTTACTGTTGCATCCCTGCTGTGTTTAAGTGGTTGCCCACACTGGGTCAGTGGCTTGACTCATATAGACAAGATATATGCCACCTGTGCTTGACTTTGGATGAAAGATATGAAACGTGGGCACAAGTTTGCACTTTACTCTGATGTAAAAAAAGACAGCATCAAAAGGTAGCACTTTATCAGTCTTTTTTGTGAGCACTTCCTGTCCAACCATCGCTAACTTCCACTTACCAGCACTGTCCTGTACTTTCCCATGCTCTTACTTCCTCTGTTCTCTTCTGCATGTCTGTAGCTTGATTGGGCTCCTTTATTCTAAGTCGCTTTGAAGTGCAGTATAATGGTACATTCCTGTTATATTATTTCTCATCAGTAAATCATTAATAAACATATCTACTAATGTTGAATACAGAAAAAGAGAGAGGCAGTGTGTGAGAGACAGACAGCAGGCAAAGCGACAGTAGATTATATAAAGACAAACAGGCAGACAGACAGTCAAGAGACATAAAACAACAGGTGGATGTAGATATGGTTACAATGAAAAGAAATAATGTTACAATAATTGTTAACAAATGATGAACAAAGTGTTAACTAAGTATTAAAAATGTATAATAAATGCTTCATAGGGAATAGTTATTATAAATTGCTGCCCATCAACACAGTATTTCATAGGCTAATAGGTTGCTAATACTTTGTACTTGTCCATTATAACTATTAAGTTTTCAGATCTTGTAAAACTCACAGCACATCAAGTAAGCCCATATGGATAACCTCACCGGGTAAACAGACAGTGGCCTCCTGGATGTTGCCCTAATTCATCCATAGTTGTTCAAAATATGCTGATAGATACTTTTTTAAAATAGCTAGATATTCTAGCTAGATATTCCTCACCAAAATGACACACTGGCACGATAAAACATATATATTTTTTTAAATCCAAAAAGATGTCACATTATTGTGTTGAAATAATCCAGAAAGGTTCTGTGTGGTCGTTTTCTCGAAAAAACACACCGCTCAGGAGCCACTTTGCCGACACAGTTTGAAAACAAACAAAAAATAATAATCAGAAGAAGAGAGCAAGATTGCAGACATATCCTCTGGTCAACATTATAAAGAGCAACAACCTCACGCAATCTCTGTACATACTGTATGACAAGCCCTCCAGGAGGTCTAATCGCCCCTGCTGAACCCTTGCTGTGTCTCAAGTGCTTTTGCATACTGGGTCCAAGGGCTTGCTTCCAGGAAGGCTCGTGGGATGTGCATGCTTAGGTGCTATATTTATGCCCAATCGTGCCTACTTGCCCATTACAGAGGGATTAATCTCTGACAAAATGGTCAGTGAGAGAGACAGAGAGAGAGAGACAGATAGAGCTCTTTCAAAGGCCTGGGTTGATCCTGGATAAGGTTCGCTGACGGGGTGGAATAGATAAACTTGCTCAGAAGTGCTCAATGGTAATATGGTTTCGTTTGGGGGGTTGTGTGCTTGAAATCTTTGGGGGTTTCTCTTGTTCTGTATTCGTAGCACAGTTTGCTGTGTGTGTGTGTGTGTGTGTGTGTGTGTGTGTGTGTGTGTGTGTGTGAGTTGTGTTTGCACATAAACAAATCCCAAAGAACAAGTCTGGGGGAGTGGTTAAGCACTGCCATCCCATGTGCACCTACTTGGCTGAGGTGTCTCTGACACCCAACACCTCAACAGCCACCCACTGCTTCAAGTTAGTGTGTTTTCTCTCTCACTGTGCGTGTGTGTGTGTGTGTGTGTGTGTGTGTGTCACTAGCAGGACACAAGCAGAGCTTTCGACAGCATACTGATGGATTTGTTTCTGGCCCTAGTGGACTACATACTGTATCTTGTCTTGTGTTTTCGGCTGCCTTGTGTTTTCTGGCCACTGCAAATGTCAAAGCACTTTGAGCAACATCCTTTGTATGACGTGGTAAACAAGTAAAGATTATTATTATTATTATTATTATTATTATTATTATTATTATTATTATTATTATTAACATCATCATCATTATTATTATTATTACGAATTCATGGAAGACACTGGATTTGATTTGACAGGGCATTTGATTTGACAAGGCAAGAGTCACATCTAAGTAAGAGTCTATTACAGACTGGAATTGCTGTGCCTAATAATTCCACCACACATGAAGTAACTGAAGCCGAAAGCTGGGAAATTTCTGCTGGCGGGGCAAAGAATAACGCACATCAGGTATTACATTCATGTGTGCATGTAGTGACATCTACTGGTGAAATTATTACATTGTCATGTTCCCGCCATCATATTCCAACTGTAGTCAATCAAATGCAGTCCGATCACATACTCACATATATAATAATAATAAGCATGAGAACATTAGTCTTATGGAATCCTCAATACCAAAGTGAATATATGCAGGAAAGATTAATCTTCTTATTAATTAAGTGCAAATACTGCCAATGACTGTGTATATCATATTTTTGATGGTAGTCATATTTTTTCAGCAATTTGTTTAGCCAAGCTTTAGTAATAAAAGAATATTTTTGGTTTATTCTCTGTCAAAATTGAAAAAGATATTTTAAGGCCCTCTATACAAATACTCAATATTAATGAATGCACTTTCAAAACGTTGTTAATGTTAATGTTGAGTTTGCATGGGTCTTGTTTCATAGAAATGTTAATGTATAAAACGTGTGAAAATAGTTGAAAATAGGTGTTGATGTTGTGCTGTGATGAAGCTAACCTAACGCCACCACAACATGTAGCCAACATTTTTTAATGAATGAATAAATTCAGATCCAACAAATATTAGAATTTAGCATTAGATTTTATTAATTCAAGCAAAATGTGACAGTAAACAGTTACATAAGTTACACGGAAGGCTTCATTATATTTTTTAAACAAAAAAAATCAACGTCTTTTTTTACCTTCCCCACAGGAACATGGAAACAGCTAAGTCCTTTACCAACGCAAGCAAGAAGTAGTGACAACACTGTACATTCATCAACTCAACGAATATGTTTATATCAATGACGGTAGAAAAAAAACTTTCTACAATCATTGGTTATTAGAAACCATAAGGCATAGAAGAGAAATACAGCAAGAAATAAAGAGCGAGGGGTTGTTTTCTTCTAGTCGCAGGGACGTCCCAACTTCACTGAGCTGAGCACACAACTCCATTGGCAACTTCCGTCAATATTTAAAAACACCCAGCTATGGCTTTGTGTGTGTTGCATCGCTCTAAAATTTGCCGAGTTCGACAAGCTGCCATAAACGTTATATGGACGTGTGTTCTTTTTTTGTTTTTACATGAACTGAAATCTTCTAATGTGTGCTAGGTGCTTGCGGTCAAAAGCTTGTTGGCTCCTTGTAGTGGATTTCCCTCAAATAATTTCCTTTCATTTAAACACACACACACAGACACACGCACGCACGCACGCGCACACACACACACACACACACACACACACACACACACACACACACACACACACACACACACACATAATACAAGGGTGCAAAACATCAGTAAAGTTGATCTTCCTCAGTTTGACCAGGGTTGTTTGGTAACTGCATTTTCTTCGATTTTCATTCAACAGCATACAACGGGATGCCACATGTTTTGTCAGTCACAACAACGCCATTCAGAAAGTAAAAACAACACATACACACATACACACAAACACACACATACACTGACACAACCTGACCTTCATACGGCAAAGCTAAACGAACCTACTTCTTAATCATTCATAACGGCATTCCAAGGCCCCTGTCCAAATAGTGGCTTTTCAAACTTTTTTTTTTTTCAAACAAGCCTTCAATTCAAGAATAAATCTGCAATTCCTTCATCAACCAGAGGGTGGTAGTAAAACACAATACATGAAAAAAAACAACGCCCTTCATAGTGTTTTACCTGAAACTATAAACGGACAGACAGACAGACAGGGCAGAAGGTTTCTTCATAGTTCTTTCAAATGTCATTGTGCAAAAACAAGACACTGAGTTATTCCATGTTTTTTTTTTAAACTGTACAAGATGAAAGACATCACACTATTTAAACAGAAAGACTGTAGTCTAAACTGTGAAAGATGTGTAGTAAAAATGAATACAAAACAGTTTCTTTTTCTCTTCCCCTAGAAGACGGTTGTATGGGAGAGCCGTGGAACAAAAAAAGAACTGAAGATATTTGGACTCCCCATAAAAAGCACAGCATGGAAGGGGTGGGGAGGAGGGAAAGGAACGACAGAAAGAAAGAAAGAAAGAGGGAAAGACAGAAGGGAAAGACGGAAGGAATTTGAACAGAGAGTGGCAGATTAGGAGACAGACCAACAGGCAGACTAAAATAAAGGGATAGAGAGAGAGAGAGAGAGAGAGAGAGAGAGAGAGAGAAAGAGAGAAGAGAAAAGAGAGGGAAAACCTGTGATCTATGTGTGTGTGTGTGTGTGTGTGTGTAAAAATAGTGATGAAGACAGGATGGAGTAATAGAATGATGATGAACAGTAGACAAGGAGCTGAAAAAGAAGAGTGGAAGAGCTCTCGCTCTCTCTTTCTATGTTTTTTTCTTGTTCACTCCATCCAGTCGACCTCGTCAAACTCGGAGTCATCCTCGGAGTCGCTGTACTCGACGGCGATGCGTCGGGACAAGATGGTGGCCACGTCGTTCCCCACGCGCTCGTGTTTCAACTCCTGCGCACGCTGCTCCTCCACCTTCCGCAGCTGGATACCTGAGAGAGGGAGAGAGAGAGAGAGAGAGAGGGAGAGAGCGATGGAGGGAGAGAGACAGACAGACAGAGAGAGTAGCTTTTACCAATAACCTTTAGTTTCAATACAACCTACAGTTTATAATATTGACATACACTGACACCTGAGTCTTCCAGGCTGCTGTTGCTGTAATTGTTGTAAGGCCTACAAAGCCAAAAAGCAGTAACTACATATTTTGTCAGAACTGAGTTTAGACTGGATATTGACTTCATAACACCTCTTTTGTCTTGTGGTTCAATTTCTTGCTTTTTCCCAGTAAGAAAGTACATAAAAGCATCAACACTATTATACCAGCTACATGTTTGGCTGGGCAGAATGGCAACTTTGAAGCATCATTTCTCAGCATAGTTACTGCACTTTGCCTTTGTAGGGCAGAAAAGGTGTTGCGTGCTGGGCTCCACCCACCTTTGCGTATGGCTTCCAATAGGACGCTGCGGGCGTCGCTGATGGGCGGCAGGTTGGCGGGGTAGCGCTTGGGCTCGTGGGCGGCGTGGGCGGGCGGGGGACGAGACGGAGGCGGGCAGGAGGTGCGCGGGGGAGGAGCTCCGGGCTCCTGGGAGGGGCAAGGGAGGCGGCGGAGGGGGAGGGGGCAGGACTGAGCCGTCCGTCATCCCCGGGGGCGGGCCCTTGTCCTGCTGGAGGCGGGCCGGGGAGCCGGTGTGGAGGGGCGGGGCCACGGGGGGCGGGGCCGGGTGGAGGACCCCGTGGGCGATCTGCAGGGGGGCGGGAGGGGGTGGGATGGCTGGGGGCTGCTGCTGCTGGGACGGCAGGGGCGGGATGGGGGGCGGAGGCGTGCCGCGTGATTGGACGGCGGAGGGCAGGGGGGGGCGGGGGGCGGGGGCAAGGGGGGAGGGGGGAGGGGGAGGGGTGTTGGAGGTGAAGAAGCTGGGGGTGCGGCCGGGGGACTGAGGGATGCCGTCTGATTGGCCAGAGCTGGAGCTGGCAGACACACAGAGATACACATTAGAGACACGCCCATTAGTGTCAATAACAGACTGGAAATACATGCTTACATCAAATACATGAAACTCTGCTTCTGTACCTGATAGCGGGTGCAGGGAGGGGGGATTCGTGAGGAGTGTGAGAGTGTGTGTGTGTGTGTGTGTGTGTGTGTGTGTGTGCATGTGTACCTGATAATGGGGGGTGGGGGAGGAGGTTCGAGAGGTCTGTGTGTATGTGTGTGTGTGTGTGTGTGTACCTGATGGTGGGGGTGGGGGAAGGGGTTTGTGAGGTCTGTGTGTGTGTGTGCGTGTGTGTGCATGTGTGTGTGTGTACCTGATGGCAGGGGAATGGGGATGGGGTTCGTGAGGTCTGTGTGTGTATGTGTGGTGTGTGTGTGTGTGTGTGTGTGTATCTGATGACGGGTGGTGGGGGAGGGGGTTCATGAGGTCTGTATGTGTGTGTCTGTGTGTGTGTGTGTGTGTGTGTGTATACCTGATGGTGGGGGTGGGGGAGGGGGTTCGTGAGGTCTGTGTGTGTGTGTGTGTGTGTGTGTGTGTGTGTGTGTGTATACCAGATGGCGGGATATGGGGGAGGGGGTTCGTAAGGTCTGTGTGTGTGTGTGTGTGTGTGTGTGTGTGTGTGTGTGTGTGTGTATACCTGATGGCGGGGTATGGGGGAGGGGGTTTGTGAGGTCTGTGTGTGTGTGTGTGTGTGTACCTGATGGCGGGGGGTGGGGGAGGGGGTTTGTGAGGTCTGTGTGTGTGTGTGTGTGTGTGTGTGTGTGTGTGTCTATGTGTGTGTGTGTACCTGATGGCGGGGGGTGGGGGAGGGGGTTCGTGAGGTCTGCCGTATCCTGCTCTGTCTCCTCTGTTCAGCAGCTCGTTCATTTGACAGTAGGGCAGAGCAGCCAATGAGAACGCACCCTCATGCTCCATGTACATCATTGGCCTGGGAGACAAACAAACACACAGCCATAAAAACAACACCACACAAAAACACTAAAGAGAAAGACTCTCTGTTTTTCTTCACTCTCATTCTTTCTCTGTCTGTCTCTCTCTCTTTTTCTCTCACACACATACACACACACTCACACACACT
>CM050219.1:16590000-16600000 GCA_027475355.1 Coilia nasus
GCAGTGATAGTGATAGAGAGAGAGAGAGAGAGAGAGAGAGAAAGAGCTGAGTTTGCACATTGACTACCTGCAATCCTCTCAACTTGCAAATTAAGGCTTGTTAAGATAAGTGATTTCTATCGGCGCAAACACACACATACACACACACACACACACACACACACACACACACACACACACACACAGAAAGGTAATTTGCTGGCACTGAAGCACCTGGTCTGTTCTAAGAAAAGAGGGGGGCAGATTAGCTTTGAAGAAGACAAAAAAACACATCAGCAGAGTTCAAGAGACCAAAACAAAACAAGTAAAACACACAACAAGACGGGACAAGAGAGCCCCAGTGCAATGACACACAGAGACAAAGACGCTGAGCATGAAAATGGGGCCCTGCTCAACGGTGGAGATTCTGCTTTCAGAAAGTAAAAACGCTACTACATATCTGATTCAACCATTTTCTGAAGCAGCTGATCCTAATGAGACAAACCATCAGAGAGAGGGTAGATCAACTAATTAGTGTAATCATTTGTCGCGGTGTAATCATTTGTCATCTAGATGTACCCTAGCGGTAGTAATTAAAATATCTATCCTGGACACAGTGTAGCTGTGATCCCACTCAGTGACCCACTGAGGGCTTTTGAAGCTTTCCTCCCAAATCTGGTTGGACCAATTACATCAGCCTATCCTTGCAGAAACTCGGCCGATTGGCTTAACACAGTGATGACAGGGCTACAGCGCTGCGCTGGTGTAGTGCTACAGTAAACAGGTTCGTTGCTCTGATTGGTTGTGGTGCTATCCTATTGCGTGCAGAGGCAGTTTGAAAGACAACCATTGATCCCGCCTTTTAGACTGCACCTGGCCTGTCCATCGTGGCCAGGCCACACAATGTAACGAGGGCTGGCTTGTCAGGCTACAGGCAGAAAGGGATACATGGCAGCAACCGAGCTCTCCATCTCTGGACCCCGCTCAATCTGCCTAGATAGGATGGCTCTTCCATAGACAGATACTGTTCTGTGTGGCATAGGCAGATAATGGCCAGTCTTACATAGACAGATAATGGCCAGTCTTACATAAACATAATGTTTTGTGTTGCATAGACAGATAATGTCCAGTCTTACATAGACAGATAATGGCCTGTCTCACTCAGAGACATAATGTCAGGTTGTAGAGGGCCAAGGTCAGGTCCCGAACGTTGAAGGCCACGTCTAAAGGGATAATATCAGCTTTCACACAAAGAGATTATGTCATATCTGAAGGGGTAACTTCAGCTCTAGAGGGACAATACCAGTTCCTATACAGGGATAATTGAAGTTCTTATACAGTGGTGGTGGTATAATGGTAAATGGACTGCATTTATATAGCGCTTCTCCACTCCTCCGAGCACTCAAAGGGCTTTACAGTGTATGCCTCACATTCAACCCCTTCACCAGTGGCGGACCTGGAGCAATTTGGGGGTTAAGTGTCTTGCTCAAGGACATTTCGTTGTGGTCAGGCTGAGCGGGGCTTGAACCTGCAACCTTCCAGTTGCTGAACAGCACCCCTACAACCATCGCCCCAGAGGGATAGTGTCAGGTCTTACACACCTGAACAATGTCACTGTCTGTCATGCAATTAAAAACAATCTAATGGGACATTTAAATTCCTAGCAACTCCAAGTGTGCGTCAAACATGGCAACACAGTAAATGATGTAATCCTTGTGGAAGGAAACTGTAAGCTAATTTTAGTAAATACTGCTTGACTTGAAGACTAGTACTAAGGGGACTTGAAGACTAGTACTAAGGGGACTTGAAGACTAGTACTAAGGGGACTTGAAGACTAGTACTAAGGGGACTTGAAGACTAGTACTAAGGGGACTTGAAGACTAGTACTAAGGGGACTTGAAGACTAGTACCAAGGGGACTTGAAGACTAGTACTAAGGGGACTTGAAGACTAGTACTAAGGGGACTTGCTGGTGGCAGGGAGGAAGAGAACTATGGCACCAAAGAGACTGCAAGATGACACACTAACAAGACCTAAGTGAGACGAAGCTGAGTGGTCCTCGTGTGTGTGTGTGTGTGTGTGTGTGTGTGTGTGTGTGTGTGTGTGTGTGTGTGTGTGTGTGTGTGTGTGTGTGTGTGTGTGTGTGTATGTGTGTGTGTGTGTGTGTGTGTGTGTTTGTTGTGTGAGTATGTCTGTGTCTGTGTTTTTGGTGTACCTCTTGCGTGTGTGTGTGTGTGTGTGTGTGTGTGTGTGTGTGTGTGTGTGTGTGTGTGTGTGTAGCTGGTCACCCCACGAGCCCTGCCACACTCAAGCAGCCTGCAGCAAGCACTCGGTGGCGTAATCTACTCCCATGTAATCTAATGTTAGCGCACCTAATGTCATGGTAGGGGTCTGTTCCCAGTGTGTGTGTGTGTGTGTGTGTGTGTGTTTCGAGATACACTTATCAGCTTGTGCTAACAGACCATCATCTGGGGTAATCTAATAAAGACGTCTGCCTTGAGACTCCAAGCAACTAATCTTCAAGTGTGTGTGTTTGTGTGTGTGTGTGTGTGTGTGCGTGTGTGTGTGTATGTATCCCCCTAAGTAGACCTGTTAAGATATCTGACAGCTCACATCAGATGTTTCCTCCTCATCAAATTAGCAGGCACACACACACACACACACACACACACACACACACACACACACACACACACACACACACACACACACACACACAGTCTCTATGAGGACTTTAAATGAAACCAAACTGCAATTTAAATGAAACCAACTGCAATTACTTCAAAAACAAAAAACCTAATTGTGAGGCTAAAAGAGAGACTGTAAAAGAGGGGGAGAGAGGAGAGAGAGAGAGAAAGACAGAGAGGGAGAGAGAGAGAGAGAGAGA
Organism: Coilia nasus; assembly: GCA_027475355.1. Taxonomy (NCBI): domain Eukaryota; kingdom Metazoa; phylum Chordata; class Actinopteri; order Clupeiformes; family Engraulidae; genus Coilia; species Coilia nasus. The sequence goes on from CM050219.1 coordinate 16,592,866, forward strand.
GAGGGGGAGAGAGAGAGAGAGAAGATTCTCCCATGTGTGGCGAGGCAATCTGTGTTTGATTAGCCCCTGCAGGGAGGGGAGGGAAACCCCGCATGCGTAAGGAGCTGCTGCTGTTTGTTTGGGAGGAGGCGGGAGAGAGGGCATCCCTGATGAGAGGGGGGTGGGCCACAGCTGTTAATTACCACAACAACATACACACACACACACACACACACACACACACACACACACACACACACTAACACAATTAAGCTAATACACAGGCAATGTGTATGTTAGCAAGGCCAACTATAGATATTTCCATACAGTATATACCATATATGGACCCAAACTGAGGCACACATCCACACACACACACAGTGTTTCTATCTCTAAATGGTTTCAGACTCATATGGCATCTATTTTTAGATGTCTATTAACACCATGTACTCTCAGTCTTCTCTGTGTGAATGCACTTGTGTGTGTGTGTGTGTGTGAGAGAGAGAGTATGTGTGTGCGCATTTCTTTTTGTGCGTGTGTGTAGTTTCTGTGAATTATTTGCAGATGTACAGCTACTTGTATTTGTTTGTGTTTGTGTGTGTGTGTGTGTGTGTGTGTGTGAGTGAGTGTGAGCATGTGTGCCTGCGTCTGTGTGTGAATCGTCTCTATAAATGTACTTTCCATTTTCACCTTTATTTTCTCTTTTGCTCTCCGTGTGTGTATGTGTGTGTACTCATGCGCAGATGTACCTTTATGTAAGCATTTGTGTGTATAAGTGTGTACTTGCATTTGTGTGTTTGTGTGTGTGTGAATTTGAGTTTTTTATGTGTACATGCATTTGGGTGTGTGTACGTGTGTACACGTGTGTGTCTATGTGTGTGCCTATATATAAGCCTATGTGTGTGTGTGTGTGTGTGTGCATGTGTGTGTACCTGTGTATGTGTGTCGGTGTTTGCATATGTGTGTGTGTATCTGTGTGTGTGTGTGTGTGTGTTTGTCTGTGTGTGTTTGTGCGTGTCTACATTTGTGTGTGTGTGTGTGTGTGCGTGTGTGTGTACATGTGTATGTGTGTCAGTATTTGCATATGTGTGTGAGTGTGTGTATCTGTGTGTGTGTGTTTGTCTGTGTGTACCTTCTGCTTCCTCCTCTCTTTCCTCTTGTCCTCCGTGTCCTGCAGCATCTTCTCCCTCCACAGATGGAAGAAGTAGGAGGGGTTTGTGTAGAACTTCAGCCCTTCCTTCCCATCATCCCTAGGGGCACACCACACCGCGTCACGTCACGTCACATAGGTCGTGTCCAAAATGTCCACTCCTGTAGTTCACTACATAGGGTGTGAGTTACTCTCATCTTGTCCCCTACAAAGTGCCCTATATAGGGAACGGGTGAACATTTCAGATTTGCCGTCACCCCTTAATGACCTTTGGCCTTTCAACCCCACATGCAAACACGGCATAGCATTACTCTTCATTAACTGTAAAGTGCAGTAAACTTGTTTATGATAAACACATAGATGTATGTGAATATACGTATTTAAGCAACACTGAGTAGGTTTTTCAACCTTTAAATAATGTTTACGAAATCGTTTCAGTGGTTCATCAACTTGTAACTGGGCAAAAGGCACTTCTGAATTCACTTTGCCACCCTACATGGGCTATAATAACCGCACTAAGTAAGTTTGGAGGAGCGGAGCATCTCTCTGTAGTTGGAATGAGAGACAATTCCACTTCCAACCTGTAGGGTGAACGAAGATGAAAACTACTTAGTGTTGCTTTAAGTGAAATAATGTTATAGATCTATACATAATTATTATCAGATTTGCACATGGCTGATCAAAATAATGCAGACAGTTCCACTGAGTTGTATGAGCTACCATAATGTTCACAGGTTTAGATCATGAAAGCAATATTATACACATTGTATTTAGCTGACGCTCTTATCCAGAGCGACTTACAGTGAATTAGGTACAGGGACAGTCCCCCTGGAGCAGTGTGGGGTTAGGTGTCTTACTCAAGGGCACTTCAGCCATGGATGAGGGAGCAGGAGAGCGCTGGTTATTCACTCCCCCTATCAACATTTTTTCTACTGGTACAGGATTCGAACCTGCAACCCTCTGTCCCCACGACCAACTCCCTAACTATTAGGTTGCAGCTGCCAACTGTATATAGTTTTTGAATTGATCAAATCTTTTTAAAATCAACAGTTTGTTGACAAGATTGAAAAAATAGAAGCTAGCCATGTAGTAAGTGTAATAATGTACCGCAAAGCAGTCAATATCGCAAATAAAACCCCTTCAGAGTGATTTGCAACTGTTGGAGTTTATGACATCGACCTTCTTGCTGTAGATTATCTCGACATAGCACATACATCATAATAACCTGAATACCCTCAACCCCTTTGTATGTAGGAACATATAGAAGACGTGTAGAGACCCTAGGAATTAATCATGTGTTTGCTGAATGGCAACCAAGGACATCTTAAAGTGGAGCGTGTTGCAACCAAAACAAACTGTACAGTTGGCGACTCAGCAGAGAGGCTATCAGGTCTGATAGGAGTAATCAGTAGGGTAACGTGGAGCTGTGATGACAGCTGCTTTGCCAATAACGCCCGGCAGGTTTGATCAATGGCTTTGCACACCCGCAAATGCACGCACACACAAACACACACACACAACACACACACACACACACACACACACACACACACACACACACACACACACACACACACACACACACACACACACACATACTGCAGGTTTGATCAATGGCTTTGCACACCCGCACGTGCACGCACACACGCACACACGGACACACAAACACACACACACACACACACACACACACACACACACACACACACACACAAGCACACACAAGCACACTGACAGACAGACACACACACACACACACACACACACACACACACACACACACACACTGCAGGTTTGATCAATAGCTTTGCTGAATAACAATGCCTCTCCTAGAGAGAAAGGTGGGAGTATTGAGGCCACAGGGACTTTGTCAAGCTGTCACATTATCTTAGCTTTGCCTTGGAGTGCAGTACGGCCGGGGGAATACCAGAGTCACAATCACGGTTTTTCAGGAGATTGAATCACTGAATGACTTTGGCATTTGAATCTACCTGTTTTACAAAGGAACAAAACTGGTGCACTGCACTGAAATCTCCAGATATTAACCACATATGAAAAGCCTGTCAAATGCATCACTGTCGATTTAGCATGTGTATGTGATAATAGTATACAATAGTCATTCGTTTGTAGGGCTCCTTTGGTTATGCACTCTTTTACAGCTTGTATATTTAACTATTTAGAATAATGCGTGTATATTTAGCTATTACATTGTGGAAGAAAGAATTATATCGAGAAACAATCACATCATATAAGTGAATAAACCTGTTAGTTATGAATGAATATTTTTCTCAGTATTTTCTCAGTACTATATATTCCTCATACAATAACATGTTGCATGTCTCTTTTATGTGTGAACTGCCTTTTGCAAACAAAATGGCAGCAGGTTGCGCAGAAAGCAGTGACCACGTATTCTAGATTTGAGATTCTGCTGCGGCCAATTAGAGGAAGCAAAGATGAGACACTGACCTATAGGGTGTAAGGATGTTGAGGGGTGGTGGCTGCTCACACAGGTCAAAAGTCTCCTTCAGGGGGAGGGGCAATGACTGCCTGTCAAAGAGCTGCTGGTCCTGACTGGTGCAGCTGCGGAAGGCCTTACGCATGGTGATGTCCTGCAAAGACACTGAGAAACGCAGAGAAAAAGAAAGAGAGAGAGAGAGAGATGGAGAGAGGGGGGGAGGAAGAGAGTAGAAGACAAAGAAATGGAAATTATTAAAATTGTTAATTAATTTGTTTCACGTTGTTTTGGGTGTTCTTACAAACGCACATCTTGTGTGATTATGTGTGTTTAAAGTATGTGCCTGTAGCCTATGCTATTTTAAAACAGCCTAACCAACAGAGCTAAGCTGAGGTAGAAAGCAATTGGCACCAGCCACCAGCCAAATGCTGATTTTGAACACAAACTAATAACACAAAATAATAATTTACTCTTGAGTGGCTGGTGAAGTGTATTTATTTGTCAGTGGCTGGTAAAAGTTCATTTCCAGCCCGGGTGTGTGTGTGAAAATGGGGATCTGTGTGCGTGCGTGCGTGCGTGCGTGCGTGCGTGCGTGCGTGCGTGCGTGCGTGCGTGCGTGCGTGCGTGCGTGCGTGCGTGCGTGCGTGCGTGCGTGCGTGCGTGCGTGCGTGCGTGTGTCAATATTGGGGGGGTTGGTGGGTTAACAATTCTTTATTTAAGCAGTCTCATTCTAAAATATCAGCGAACAAAAACACATTAATGTGAGCACATGCCTTGTGGGCTGAGGTTCTAAAGGAGGAATGCACAAGCACCTGACCTGTTTAAGAGAGAGGGAAGAAAAGAGAAAGGGATGAGAAGAAGGAGGGAAAGAGAGAGGGAGGGAGACAGAGAGAAGGAGGAAAAGAGAAAGGGATAGAGTGAGGGAGGGGTAGAGAGGGAAATATAGAAGTATAGAGGTAAACAGAGGAAAAGAGGGAGGAAAGAGAGGGAGGGAAAGAGGGAATGAGAGATGGAGGGAGTGAGGGAGGGATAGAGAGAGGGAGGGAGAGAGGGAGGGAGGGAGTGAGGGATAGCTTGTTTACTTCTCATGTTCTGATTGTTCATTGCAGTTATTAATCGTCATCTTGGCAATATTGCTGAGCATCTGACCTGTAAAGCTTCTTTTAATTACAGCTTCAATTAGTCAAAAAAAAAGAGGGCGGAGAAGTGTGTGTGTGTGTGTGTGTGTGTGGGTGTGTGGGAAGTAAAAAGAGAATGTCTGTGCATGTGTGTGTACAGTATATGTGAGGGAGGGAGATATAAAAGAGAACGAGAGATAGAAAGAAAGAGAGAGTGTGAGAGAGAGAGAGAGAGAGAGAGAGAGAGTGAGTCAGTAAGTGAGTGAGTGTGTGTGAAGGTGTATGTGTGTGTGTGTGTGTGTGTGTGTGTGTCAGTGTCACAGTCAGACTGAGGCAGTGACATCATTTGCCATGTCCCAGTCTGTGTACGAGTCTGTGGGCCTCAGATCTAAGGCACACACTAATGGAATCTACTACACAGGGAGATCACACACACACACACACACACACACACACACACTCACACACACAGGCACACACACTCACACACACACACACACACACACACACACACACACACACACACACACACACACACACACACACACACACACACACACACACACACACACACCACACACTCCCTCCCTCTCTATTTCACACACACTTTCACACTTACATACTTTCATACTTTCATACTTTCTTTGTCACATTGGTCCCTTGTCAACATTTCAAATGGCTTTGTAAGCATAAGAGAGAGCATTTGCATAAGAACAATGACACACACCGAAAATGGATAGGAATCATTTCCAAAAGGAGTAGTTTCCAAAAAGAAACATCAGGTAAGATGATCTCTTCCCATTGTTTACCTTTCTGCTCCTGTCTGAGCCACAGACATCTATTTCCTGTCACTGGTGTCACACTAAAAGCCTTCCCCAGACCACCACATTAAGCCTCATTATGTCAGTGATGTTCATGATAATCCATAGCTATAGTGTTCCCCTTGCACACATAACCCTGACTGCTATGGCTTTTAGCACTCGTATGCGTTCAGTGGTCTCTCTCGCTCTCTCTTTCTCTCTCTCCCTCTCTCTCTTTCTCTCTGTATATATGAAATGACTGTATATATGAAAACAATCTACAAGACAGTTATCAGCTCATCTTCCCCTGAAATAAATTAAATAATTTATTGAATAATATTTTTTTGTGTTTCATTTTGAGATTGTACTAAAAACTAGAAAACATTTGTGAATTCAATTTCTCTCCCTCTCTCTCTCTGTCTCTCTCTCTCCCTCTCTGTCTCTCCCTCCCTGTCTTTCTCTTCCTGTCTCTCTCTCTCCCTCTCTGTCTCTCTCTCTCCCTCTCTCCCTCCCTCCCTGTCTCTCTCTCTCTTTCTCACTCCCTGTCTCTCTCTCTCCCTCTCTCTCTCTCTCTGTCCCTCCCTGCCTCTCTCTCTCCCTCCCTCCCTCCCTGTCTCTCTCCCTCCCTCCCTGTCTCTCTCCCTCCCTCCCTGTCTCTCTCTCTCTCTCCCTCTCTCTCTCCCTCTGTGTGTCAGACGCGAGGCTTATCTGTGAGTGCTGCTCTCCTCATGTCCGCGCATTAGCCGCACACAGCTGACATTTAGCCACAGAGAGGACAGAACAGCAGCAGCCGCATGAAGACGAGAGGATGAGTGGAAGCGGAGGAGAGGAAAAGAGGGGGAGGAGTGGAGGAGGGGGAGGAAGAGCAAACAGCCCTGTCTAATGGAGGAGGAAGGAGGTAAAGATTAACTGCTGAGTGGGCGGAGAGGGGGAGCAGTCAGAGCGAGCAATAGGAAAGGAAAACATATTCATTTGTCCTTTTTCTCTTTCTGTCCTTTTTCTCTTGCTTTCTGTCTTTTTTTGTCTTTCTTTTTCCTCTTTCCTTTTTTTCTCTCTTTCTTTCTTTCTACTGCCTCAAATATGATGCAAAGTGAGTGTCTATAATCTCTCTGTAAATGGTTTTAAAAGCCATTTAAGAGCCTCACAGTCCCCTGAGCTGTCATCTCAGTGTAATTGTCCTGTTGTGCTCTCTCTCTGTCTCTCTCTCTCTCTTCAGTTCAGCTGAATTCATTTAATAAGCGCTGTGGCAGTTGACACGTGCTGCAGCAAGAGCAGCAAAGAAACAGCTGTGTATGAATAGTCTTCACTACCTCTCTCTCTCTCTCTCTCTCTCTCTCTCTCTCTTTTCTTCTCTGTGTCACTCTGTCTAAACATGTTTTATTTCTCTGTGCGGTGACTACTGAGTCTTCTTTCTATATGTTTTATTTATTTTTGTTTGCCATATAACTGTGACAGCCCTGGTACCCACGGGCCTCTTCCCTGTTACACTGGAGATGGAGGGAGTACGAATGAGAAGAAGGAGGAGGAGGAAGAGAGATAGAGAAATAAGAGAAAAGAGAGAAAGGCAGAGAGAGAAAAGAGAGAGACAGAAAATAGAGAGAGAGAAACACAGAGAGGGAAAAAGAAGAAAAGA
>CM050219.1:16602500-16605000 GCA_027475355.1 Coilia nasus
AGTGCAATGGCAAATAGTTGGACATCTGTATTGCCAAAACAATTGCGACACAGATACAACCTCTCTCTCTCCATCTCTGTCTTAAATGTGCCATGAGGGTGGGGCTACCTTTAAAATTCACACAAGAATGTGAGCTGTGCAACTGATGATGCGGTATTGTGAAATTGTCTGACAGTTTAATAAAGGAGTGTTACACCTCTCTCCTTCGCCCTTTGCTCTCCCACCCTTTAACTATATATCTCTATCCCCTTTTCTCTCTATCTCTCTCTCTCTCTGCCTCTTTCTTTCTCTTTCCCCCATATCTCCTAATCCCTCACTGTCATAGATCCCCCTCTCTCCCCCTCCTCTCTCTCTCTCTCTCTTCTGTCTCACTGTTTCTTCCATCTCTCTCTCGCTCACATGCACTGTGCTATATCCCCCTCTTGCTCTCCATATTCTCTCACATATTCTACGTGCATGTGGTCCATAGGCCACTCATGTCGACATTTCCTTACTTGACACACAGGCGAGATGCAATATTCGCGCAAACCTCAGAGGCACTTGTGCAAAAGAACGTGGTGATCAAGGAACCAGTGTAAGAGTTGTAACGTACAAATGTTTATATAATTTAAAAGTCTCTTGTTGACCAAAGGTGATGGTGCCACCATGGATTGATGTTTAGTTGTAACACAAACTGAACGCTGTAGACAATCTCTTTTACAATTCTGAAAAAAATGTCTACTATGCTGGCCAGCCAAGAATGATGAGCTGGCTGGCGACATGATTGCTCATCATTAAAGGATGCATAGCAATGCTAGCTGAGCTACCTATGGGAATAAATCGCCATTGGACCATACATGTACAAAAACAGACTTTGATATTCACAGGAACTAAACGCCTGTTATTGGCAGGAGTCTTTGTTTAGATTTAAGTAGTAATACAAGTAATTTATTTGTCTTAATTTATTGGTAGGAGGCACTCAATGTTTTGAGCTACCAGAGTTAGCTAACCAATAGCTAACTACTACCAATAGCTAACTACTAGTAAACTAGCTAACGTACACGGTCACAAGTACACTTCTTGCTTTTGTGGAAAGACATTAAAACACTGACTACGGGCACATGGTAGGATCGGATTGGATTGGGATTGGGTTGGGTGTTGCTACCCAACGGGTGGTCTGTCCCAAATGTCTGTGCACATGAGAGTTCGTGTTAGCGGATAATGGTCAGAGATCTGGCCGTTTCCGCTACGCTAGATGGCGCTATATTCCTTTCAACAAGTGGTGTTAGAACTACTTCAGGTTAACGGCTGCTAAAAGAAAATAAACAAACTATCTGGCAGCATACAAAACAAAGATAGCGCTTGAGGAGGTTGACAGAGCAGCAGTTACATGCAAGCTGTGCATTCTCCTTTCTTTGGAAGTCCGTATGAAAGAACAAACAGCGTTTTTGGTTTCCTTGATACGACATGAACTGTGCCGTCGGCGTTTGATATTACAAGCAATTGAAGACAACGAGACTTGTTGAGAGCAGGCGATAGAAAGCCTCGACGTTCAGTATGGATGAAAATCAGGGACAGAAGCTTCTGGGATCGAGTGGTTTTACATGCGCAGTAGGGCTGTCAACATTGCTCAAAAATGATTTTCGAATATTCGCTCCAAATAAAACACAAATATTCCAACTACACCGAGTATTTCTTTTGCCTCTGACATTCCAAAGCGCAAGTGCACGTTTTTTCACATTCCAATATTAACGTTCACCTTCGAATTGCTTTTCTAACTAAAACTATTCGAATATATATTCGAATTTCGAATATTCCTTGCCAGCCCCAATGCGCAGTACACGAATCCAAACCAATAACCGTGCACAAGGCGGCACCAAGCGGATTGTAACCGGCTCAAGCCAGGGGTGCCAGCTGTGTGGAAATGCCACGTGAATCCTGTTGTCTGTCCCCAAGTGCAGACCGCCAGCATCATGCGTTTTGGGCGCATAGGTTGCAGCTAATGTCTGGGAAGTGTGTACGCAGACACAGCACGTTGTGTATGTGTACATTAGAGCCTCTTCTTCCTCCTCCCATTATCTCTCTTTCTACCTCCATCCCTTCCTGTCTCTCTCTCTACCTCTCTTTTCTCTCCACCTCTCTCTCCCTCATTGAACTATATGCCCCCCCGCCTTCTCTCCTTCTATCTTCCTGGCTATGTGTATCTTCATCCATCGTAACCACCATAGACATACTATACATATGTATAGTATGTCTATGGTAACCACAGCCCCATACAGCTCATTACCCAGAATGCATCTGTGCAGAGGGGTGGGGGCTGGGCTACTGAGGAGGTAGGTGGTGGTGGTGTGTGTGTGTGTGTGTGTGTGTGTGTGTGTGTGTGTGTGTATGTGTGTGTGTGTGTGTTTGTGTTTGTGTGTTAGTGAATAAGAGAGAGCGAGAGAGAAAGAGAGCAAGAGCGAGAGTGGTGTGGTGGTAGTGAATGGGACCACTAAATTAACCCCAGCTGCTTCAATTCACT
>CM050219.1:16612500-16615000 GCA_027475355.1 Coilia nasus
CCAGGTGGTAAGAGACATTTGGATGCAAAAACAGTCTAAAATAAATAAGTTCACTTACTCACACCGGGAGCTGAATTTGTCTATTTTCAGGAGGATGACTTCTTTTTCCCCTGGTAAAGCCTCATTTTAAGTGGAACAGCAACAGAAATGTCTGATAATAGACTTGCTATATCATCGGCAACAGGGCTGTACATTTTCTGTCTAAAAATGTTGTCGAGACAAAGTAAACCATTAGAGGATCTACCAGCCTGTCGACATACCCTATAGATTTGTGATCCCTATTCCACATAATGAGCACCGGAAAGGATATAAGAGTTTTTTTTATGTATACTTTTAAAAAGCGCATTCAGAATCACAATCAGAACTTATTGTCACTGTACAGGTAAAGTTAAGTTACAAACTTGGCCTTAAAATGTACAGTGATCAGATGAAATTACAAGACATACCAACACTTACTAAGACCAGCCTCGACACATACACACTCAGCATTCGACACACACAGGATTAAAACCTGCTCCAAGCAAATACATACACACATTGTCATCATCGACTAACTCTACATTGCTAGTTACTGTTATTTTACTGTTGAAAGCCACTTTGGATGAAAGCGCCACCTTAATACCACAACAAAGGTAAACAATGTAAACAAATTAAGTCTAAATGATGTAATCACTGCTTCAAATGAAGCCTGGGGAAAGCTCTCGGACCTTGCATGCAGTTACATGATTAGACCAACAGGTGATGCTACAACAGACGGCGCGGGTGGCGGATGAGGGAGCCGGCTCTACCAGCATGACACACTGCTGAGCATTTAAAAATGGAAATGCTTTGCAGTATTTTGCGCATCTTTTGGAAAGTAGAATCTCACTGTGACAGAGAGGGAGTGAAACAGAGAAACAGAAAGAGAGAGAGAGAGAGAGAGAGAGAGAGAGACAGACAGACAGACAGAGAGACAGACAGAGAGACAGAGAGAGCTTGATTAAGTCATACAACATGTGCCTGTGAACTGTCACTAACACAAAACAGGTCACCCACACACAGACACACACTTGCACACCCACGTACACACATGCAAACACACACACGCACACACACACACGTGTATGCTTAGACACGTGTATGCTTACACACACACACACACACACACACACACACACACCCACACACACGGCGCGCGCACACACATACCCACGTACACACATGCGTGCACAGCACACACACACACACACACGTTAGAAACCGTCCTATGGTCTGCAGCCTACACAATTATATTCAGTACAAATGAAGCTTGATGAATGAACATTCATTAAAATTCATTCTGTACGTATGTTCACAAAACTGTACGGACAGACACACACACAGACACACACACACACAGACACACACACACCACTCCTTTCCTCATGTTTTGCAATCTCGTCATATCTGGTGATCTTTTCAGCCCTATTAAATCTTGAGAGTGACATTTAACATCTCTGGCATCTCTGGCGTGTGTGTGTGACTGCCTGCAGGTAAGCTTGTGTGTGTGTGTGTATGTGTGTGTGTCAGGAGGCACCTGACTCGAAGGGCATGTGAGTGTGTGCTGGCTGGCTGACAGATGTGGCAGCCCTGGGTAGTGTGTGTGTGTGTGTGTGTGTGTGTGTGTGTGTGTGTGTGTGTGTGTGTGTGTGTGTGTGATGTAAGCGCAGCCTGAGTGAGCAGCATGACGCTCCAACAGAGAAACACCATGAGCTCACCTCTTTCTCTCTCTCTGTCTCTCTCTCTTTCTGTCTCTCACTCTATCTCACTCTCTGTCTCTCTCTCTCCCTCTATCTCTCTCTTCCTCTGTCTCTCTTTTCTCCTACTCTCTCACCAGCTGCCAACCTTTTTTTTTCTCTCTTTTCTCTCTCCTTTCTTTCTCCCCCTCTACCTCTCTCTACATATATTCCTCTCTTTCCCTGTTTCTCCCTTCTACACCCTCTTCTCCTCCCCCTCTTCCCTCTCTTTACCACCCTTTCAATGCCTTTTCTTTCCTTCCTCTGTCTTTCCCATCTCTCTCCCTCTCTCTGTCTCTCTGTCTCTGTGAAGTGGCCCTGTGTACACTGTAGGGCCACTGGCCCAGGAAGCTGAGCTCTGGACTTCCTGCTGCATCTACCCTCTATGGCTCATGCAGCCACCATGCAGTCAACACTGAAGGCACTCTGTAGTTTTCGTCTTCAGTCGCCCTACAGGTTGGAAGTGGAATTGTCTCTCAGAGTAAACTACAGAGAGACGCCCCGCTTCTCCAAACTTACTCAGTGCAGGTATAGTCCATGGAGGGATGATGGGGGATTGTTGTTTGTTGTTCCTCCCATGAATGTGTGCTTTTGTGTGTGTGTGGTGTGTGTGTGTGTGTGTGTGTGTGTGTGTGCAGGCCCGCTGACAGTCTTGGCTGGGCCCGGGAAAAGATAATCTGATGACGCCCCCACTCCCTTAGTCCATAATGTAAGGAGGGACCAGTTCTGGGCCCCCCCTCCTTCCC
>CM050219.1:16622500-16625000 GCA_027475355.1 Coilia nasus
GCAAACCTGCAAAATACAGAAAACCTGTAGTGATGCTTTTGTGCATTTGACGTAACCTGATGAGACCATAGCATACAGCGATATATAATCAAAGCCACTCGCTACCACTCGCCATATTTATATTGCATACCGTTTATTGACCTTATTCTGACACGCCCATTTTCAAAGTTGCTCGTCTTCCGCGATTGTAACATTACTTCCGGTCGGTTTGCTACAGCAAGTCAGCTACGTTGGAAAACCTTGCAAATAAAGATGGATAGCTTACTCAGAAAGACACATAAAAAGATTGGATGGAGAGATTGTGCCTCATCACTCGAGGTTAATGAACTCCACTGGGTGGCTGGATAGCATGCATAGCATGCAGCGGTGGGCTGAGGCAAGGGGCAATTTGTCAAAAAATAAATAAACATGTGTGTGCAGAAAGGGATTTTTTTTTTTTATTCATGGAAATGGCCATTGTATTTTTAACTTCCCTAACTATGCAGACGTTGCTTAGGATACTATTTTTCCAGCAGCACCTTACGTTTAGCTTCTGCAAGCCACCAATACAATAATTTTACCTTAGGCAATGCTGATTAAGATGCTAGACAACACACACGCATACAACTGCACTTGACTGAGCCGCCTGCACTGACAGCAAGCCACTGACGACGCAGCTCTCTCTGCTTCACGTGAGCCAAGTTCCTACACGAAAATGTTACAATGTTTAATGTTGTGTTTGGTGACGTTCAGAAACATTAAATGTAGAAGCGCGGAGCAGTAGGGAGATTTGAGGAAAAAAAACGAACGAACAGAAATGGGTTGTTTATTAATAAAACGTCCATTGTAATTTTTACTTCCCTAACTGCAGACCACGTTGCTTAAGCTACTGTTTTCCTAGCAACATCTCACGTTTAGCTTCTGCAAGCCACCAATACATTAATTACACTTTAGGTAATGCATAGCAGCCTGTCGCGCTGTTTCATAGATAGTTACACCTGCACTTGACTGATCCGTCTGCGCCGACAGCAAGTCACTGACGACCCAGCTCTCTACATTTGGCAAAGCGCACGGATTCACTGCACTCTCCCAACATCATAATTTCCTGTGCTATCATTCTCATTTGTTAATCTAGTTGTTCTGTGTGCGGATCCTGTGGAATACGATGTTATTTTGCTCTAAGGCGTTGTATATTTAGTTCGGTCCCGGTTTGCCTGTCCTCTGTCTGAGCCAAGTGCCCACACTAAAATGTTACAATGTTTTATATCGTGTTTGGTGACGTTCAGAAATATTACATTTAGAAGCATGGAGCAGTAGTCTAATTGCATAGCTTACTCCGATGCTAGATGTATGGACCGGTATTTTAGATCGTTAGATTTCAAGTAACATAAGCTGAGTTGCGTCCATAGACAGTAGAAGGTTGCATTAGGGCGCATAGTACCCGGAAATAGCGTTACAATACGGAAGCGCGTCACGCCGCCCATGGTCGGTTCCAGAATAAGGTCAATAGTCAAAGGAGCTAAGTTGTAAGCAGCTGGACTTCTTTTTGTAGCTTGAAGACGTTTCACCTTTCATCCAAAAGGCTTCTTCAGTTCTGTCCAGATATGTTGACTCGACCACAGCTCTGTTGGAGCTCTGTGTAGCAGAGAGGTTTGCCATTCTTGGCTTCTGAAAGCTCCCAACAAAGCATAGCTGCACATTGGGAAAAGGCACAGTGTACAGATTGATTCCAAAAGTGTCAGGCCTTATGAAAAAAATCTTTTCAACTGGAGTTCTTAGCAGTATCATCCCAGAAACAGCTGGAGAACTCTGCGGGAGATTTTTGGAGAAATTTGGAACATACAGGAGTTAGATTTTGACCATACGCTGTCCAGGGACATCAAAGTGCCGCTTTTGTGCCAGACACAAAACCTGGGAGACGCAGCTGGTCATGAAAATAATGCAAATCTTGACGTTTCTGCGTCACATGCAGGCCGTGCGTGTCATGCATGCATGGGAGTATACCATGTACTGGTCGAAAAGGGCGGAGCTAACCCACTGCCATCCACTGATTGGCCAATAGACTCTAGGGGTGGGTTGCATGTAGCCTGGTAAACCCGCCCCTCATACTTCATTTCATTTTGTACAGAGGGTCTGGACCGGAATCTCTTGAGGGTCATTTAGCAAGTCCCAGCAAGACCGATCCAATCAGCGAACAGACGGTGTGTTCGTTAGCCGTGACATTGACCTTGTGTGCTACATTTGAATTGTAGTGCGTAGGTAGGCTAATTGCATACGTGACGACCAGGCGTTAGCGATTGGGTAAAGACAGAGGCACTTTTTTTAAACTTCAGCAGAGTCCACACCTCCAACAAATCGTTTCTGACGGTCTCTGTTCCAGACCCTCTGTACAAAATGAAATGAAGTACGAGGGGCTGGTTTACCAGGCTAGGTTGCATGTGTGCTGCACTGGTCTGGGATTTTGCATCATTCCTTTCAGGATTTACATTTTATTTAAATATGTTAAGTGAAGAGAGCACTA
>CM050219.1:16642500-16657500 GCA_027475355.1 Coilia nasus
GTGTTAAAAGGCACAGAGTTAACAGCCAGAGCAGAGCGAGAGTGGAGGCCTTGGGGCAGAGATGCACAGACTGGCAGGCACAGAGTGAGGGGGTGAGGGGTTAGAAAATGGCTGAGTGGGTGAGAGAGTGAGTGAGGGAGAGAGAGAGAGAGAGAGACAGAGACAGAGACAGAGACAGAGACAGAGTGAGTGAGTGAGGGAGGGAGAGAGAGAGAGAGAGAGAGACAGACAGAGACAGAGAGAGTGAGTAAGGGAGAGAGAGAGGGAGAGAGAGACAGAGACAGTGAGTGAGTGAGGGAGGGAGAGAGAGAGAGAGACAGAGAGAGTGAGTAAGGGAGAGAGAGAGGGAGGAAGAGGAAAGAAAGTGAGTGAGTGACTGACTGAGTGAGTGACTGAGGGAGAGATAACATAAGTAAGGGAGAGGGAGGGAGGGAGTGAGAGTGAGTGAGTGAGTGAGTCAGTAAGTGAGTGAGTGACTGAGAGAGATATGGCATAAGTAAGGGAGAGAGGGAGTGAGAGAGAGAGAGAGAGAGAGAGAGAGAGTGAGTGAGTGAGTGAGTGAGTGAGTGAGTGAGTGAGTGAGTGAGTGAGTGAGTGAGTGAGGCAGAGAAAGCGTAAGGGAGGGAGCGAGTGAGTAAGTGAGTGAGGCAGAGAGAGCGTAAGTAAGGGAGTGAGTGAGTGAGTGAGTAAGTGAGTGAGGTAGAGATAGCGTAAGGGAGGGAGGGAGGGAGTGAGAGAGTGAGAGAGAGAGAGAAAGAAAGAGAGAGAGAGTGAGTGAGTGAGTGAGCGAGGGAGTGAGCGAGTGAGTGAGTGAGTGAGGGAGTGAGTGAGGCAGAGAGCGTAAGTAAGGAGGGAGGGAGTGAGAGAGTGAGAGAGAGTGAGAGAGAGAGAGAGAGAGAGAGAGAGAGTGAGTGAGTGAGTGAGTGAGTGAGTGAGGCAGAGATAACGTAAGTAAAGGAGTGAGTGAGTGAGTGAGTGAGTGAGTGAGTGAGTGAGTGAGGCAGAGATAGCGTAAGTAAGGGAGTGAGTGAGTGAGTGAGTGAGTGAGGCAGAGAAAGTGTAAGGGAGGGAGCGAGTGAGCGAGCGAGGTAGCGAGCGGGGCCGAGAGGGCTGCACAGAAGGCCTTTCTTGAGAGCCGGTCTGCAGAGGCCGGGGGAACAAAGGCTCTCTGTCTGCAGTCAGTGCACAGCTGGGAGATACGCACACTTCAGACAGACACAACGCCTCACAGGGAGCCTTCTCTCCCTCCCTCCCTCGCTCTCTCTCCCTCGCTCCTCGCTTTCTCCCTCGCTCTGTCGCTCCTTACTCTCTCCCTCCCTCCCTCTCTCTTTTTCTCCCTCGCTCTGTCGCTCCTTACTCTTTCCCTCCATCTCTCCCTTGCTCTGTCCGTCCTTACTCCCTCTCTCTCTCCCTCCCTCTCTTTCTCTCCTCTTTTTCTCCCTCGCTCGGACGCTACTCACTCCTTCCCTCCCTCTCTCTCTTCCTCGTTCCTCTTTTTCTCCCTCTCTCTGTCGCTCCTTACTCCCTCCCTCTCTCTCTCCCTTGCTCCTCTCTTTCACTCTGTCGCTCCTTACCCTTTCCCTTCCTCTATCTCTCCCTCACTCCTCTCTTTCTCCCTCACTCTGTCGCTCTCTTACTCTCTCCCTGCCTCACCCGGTCTTTTCTCTCACTCTGTCACTTTTTCACCTCGCTCACTTGCTCTCGCTGTCTGTCTTATTTTTATCTCCATCTTTGACTCTGTCTAGCTTCTTCTTCTTCTTCTTTCTCTCTCTCCCCCACCCTCTCTCTCTTTTACACTCTTCTCTCACTTTTTCTTCTTCTTATCCCCCTTTCTCAACCTTTCTCCTTCTCTCACTTTCTGTCTTATTGCCTCAATTAATGCCTAAAATTCACACCCTCTTCCGGTCTGTTTTGACATACTCCATCTTTCCTTTTCAACTTACTTAAAGTTGTCTCTAGCTCATTTCTGTCTTTCTCTCTTTCTCTCCCAACTTCATATCACCCAACCATCTTCTTTACCATATCATCATCTTCTGCATTCTTTTCCCAGAATCCATTGCTCTACTTCAGCATAGATTTTACTTTTTTCCTCTTACTGCAGAATGTGGCTTTATTTGGAGAACTGGTGTCATGTTGTGCTCCAGTAGACACACTCTAGTGGGTTATCAACTGATTTGGTTTAAATTCTCTCTCTCCCTCTCTCTCATAGGAGAAACATAGGAGAACCCCCAATGTTTGTAAGTACAGTAGGTGGGCTACATATGCATGAAGGTATTTATGTATGTGCTGTGTGTGTGTGTGTGTGTGTGTGTGTGTGTGTGTGTGTGTGTGTGTGTGTGTGTGTATGTGTGTGTGTGTGTGTGTGTGTGTGTGTGTGTGTGTGTGTGTGTGTGTGTGTGTGTGTGTGATGCATGAAGGTATGTATGTGCAGTATAAGCAGTATGTGCAGTAGGTATGTAGCCTATGTGTATGCAGTAAAGCACACAGTTGCAGGGATCCTGATGGTCACGTTGACCTCAAAGCCAAGAAAGGAATGCAGCAAAGTGCAGTAAACCCACAACATTTCTGCTTTATCCATGGAGTCAGTGATAAGACATGCTGTTAGCACAGACTACTGTGGGCATGCAGCGCAAGATGTGCGGGACTGCTCGCTCAAACACAGTCATCTCCAAGGACTTCAGCGGGTAGGTGCACTTCTCTCTGTAGGTAGAGCAGACTGGCCTATAAGACAGTGTATTCTGTGTGTGTGTGTGTGTGTGTGTGTGTGTGTGTGTGTGTGTGTGTGTATTTGGCTCCTGTTTCATGGGCCATGTGATGTTTTGGATGCCATCTCTGACCAAGGAAGGCAACAGCTGCACCCACCCTGACACACACACATACACACACACACACGCACACACACACACACACACACACACACACACACACACACACACACACACACACACACACACACATACATTCTCTAACCAAGCACAAACAACACCTTACTGATTACCACGCCTATTGATTTCCACTCTTGAACCTAGAAACCACAAACGTGTACACATACTTCTTTAGGTTTAAACTCCTATTCCACTCTTTGTGATGGACAAGATATCCTCAAAAGGCATCAGTACTGGCATCTCTTACAGTGATGTAGTATTCACAAGGTTTCTACTCCTTAACATACACCGTTTTAACGTGTAGTGTGAGCTGAACATGGCTGCCCTATACACAGATTTGTACCATGTGTCTACAGCACGACATATACACCCGGCTACTGTACCTCTCCCACGCTCCCTACATTAGCTATTCTTACACTAGTCATATATCCCTGGTATCTGGTTCTCTCCTCAGGCTAATATGTCCCTTTTTAAATAACAAAACTAACTTCATGAATAAAAGACAAATATTTTCCTGTGTCACTCTTTAAACTCTGTGTGACTTCTGCAAGGCATGTTCATGACCAAGTACATCCTATGAAGCTGCATACACAGCTTAAATTATAGACTATTTGAATACTACATGAGACCACAAGATGATTCACTGCAACTCAATACAAATGCAAGTACTCAAGGACTTTTCTCTCTCTGTCTCTCTCTCACACACACATATGGCATAAGTTCCATATAATTACCACATCATGGGCTTTTTTCAAATGCACTGCATATTCTGCAGGAATAAGGCGATTCAGTTCAACTTGTAAGGCATTTTGGTAGTCCATTTTTTCTTCTCTCCTCCCCTCTCCTCTTCTGTCCTGTCCTCTCCTCTCCTCTCTTCTTCCTCCCCTCTCTCTCTCTCTCTCTCTCTCTCAAAAGACCATTTACAGTACTTTGAATGCAAAGTTCTTGCACTTAAGTCATTGTGTTTGCCTCCAGTAAGGTAATGGCAGTGTGAGAAACAAAATGACAGACAGACACACAGCACAGGCCATGGTGTCTGTCTGCAGTTTCGTCTCACTATCCCTGGGTTGGGTGAAAACAGTTACTTCATAACAGTAATTACTGTGCTCCAGTGGTTAAAACTGTGCTCGCTGTTTATGTTATTTTTGTTTCATTTCTCACCAACGTGCCCTCTTTCACAGCCACAGAAATAACTCCTGCATAACTCAGGGAATGAAAATGAAAGATAAGGCCCTTTTTTAACAAAACAGCCAATGCTTTTACTGGGTAAAATGAGTTATGTTGATCTGGTTGGCTGATGTGTTAAGCCTATTGTAATTCTAGGTAATTAAACACGAGCACTGCTGCACACCGGGGATAGAGAAGATTGACTAGAAGGAGATGGGTTTAGCTTTTCCCCTCAGATCTGCTCGCGTGGAACGCCAGTCTCAGTTGACTGACAGCGCGTGCTCACACAGAAAGTTGCGGGAGCTTTCGAGGGCGCGCTGCATACAGCATCCACCCATTCGCTTTGTCATTAGACAACACTGTTTCTGTGTTTTCCTCTCAGCCTCTACCTTCTTTTGACAAAAATGACATATTGTGCAAGAGGCTGTCGCCATACGCCAGTTTTGTAAAATTGTTTATATCTTTAAAAAATCTAGGCTATTCAGATGTCCAATACCCTGCTACTGTATTTCGAAACCAAAACGTGCTGTGTCCTTGCCTGGCTATATTTGCGTTCTGCTGATATTTCAAGTTGGTGTCGAACAAAAACAAACCAATAATGCTACTCCAGTACACACAACACGGCTCAGATTTCGGAAGACCTGGGGTGATGACTCTTTTGTTTGTGCTCGTCCAAACAGTACGATTTAAACGGGCTCAGATTTCACAAAGCGTCCTCACATCGACTTTAACCAGCCAACCCACCCCTCCCCCAGAACTGCAAAAGACATAAAACTTGATTGAAAAAATCGACCCAAGAGCTTGGGCACTCGCAAGCATAGCTTCTCTACATCTCGACGCTCGGCACTTTCTTTTCAAGCGGACAGGAATTGTTGTTAGGATGATATGGCTCAAACCCGAGCCGAGGGCCAAACAGCATCAAACCCCCTTTTACTGAAGTCGCATCGTAAAAATGCGATTAAGCCGCATTCCTCCTGGACATTCCGGTTGGTAAAGCTCCCTAGCTATGAACAACGTATCGGAATTGTTAACGTAAAAGAGAATGTCACACCAAGCCCACAAAATACCATTTGCGTGTGATAATTAGCTAGGCAAGCTCTTTTCAAACAAACTGCTTTGGCCAACAACGGAACCTGGGCTTTTCATTTGGATGATTCCGCTCAGCTTGGCATTTTAGCCAGATACAGATGTGCAGACGAGACCCCCCTCCTCCCCAAGTTGTTTTTCGGGGCTCGGTCAGATTAATCAAAGACCTCCAGAAAGCCTGCTCAGGCAAATGATGTGCGATTATGCCATTTCAGCGTATCACTGAAATGCTTACAAAATTCATAGGGTGGCAATGGCACTGAAGAGAGCAAAGCATCCATTATTAAAATCACACCTGTCAGCCACACCGCACTAGGTAGGCTAACCTTCTCACACTGACAATGACCAAGTATTGGCTTACTGCTCACGAACTAGGACTTAATTAGGCTAACTTAAATTCGATTTGATCATCATTCCATGCACACAAGGCAAAACGCACACTTTGTAGACCACTGGTGGGCGGCAAGTAAAATAAAGGTATTTCTGAATGGACTTACCTGAAGAGCGAGAGCAGTCTAAATGACACTTTGCTAAATCCTTGCCATTGGAGCACTAAGCCTTCGCAAGTGATTGCGAGGTATTCTTTTTTTTTTTTTCAAATTAATTTAAAATTCCAGTCCCATTCTACGACTTGCTGTTGACAGGTTTCTGAGTGCTTGTGATTATACACCTACTGGATCCTGTTAAAAAGGATTGGAGAGGACTGCACACTAGTTCCAAAAGGGACCTTCGGCGTTCGAAGAGATGGAAGACAGCTTCAAAATCGGACAGTACTGGACATGGGTCTGATTTCTCCAGCGGTCCGCCCTAACCCTGTTCAGTCTGGATCTACGGATATTCCCTTGACAGGAGGACCATGCCCGTGCCGCCTGTAGATATACCTTCAGCCACTAAGGATGGCACGTACCACTTTCTATTGTTGGCCAAATACCCCACGCAACAGACTTGCCCTGCACACACTGTGTGCCTTCAGATGATTGGTCCATTTCTCCCGAACACTCCCGTAATTCCCATCCTGACCAATTGGAAACAGCTAACAGGGCTTTAGGGTTGGCTATTTCGGCACTGGTGAACTACTAGGCTACTACGCCGCAGAGAAATTTAATTCATGAAGTCCATATGCACAGTGTCATCATTACATGAAATATTGACTTATCAGATTGCCATTTTCATTTCCAAGTTCTAACTTACATCCTAGTATGTAACATGCAGACAATCTTAAGTTCTTATTTTTTATTGATCACAAACAAAATATTTCATACAGATTGGGTTAACGAGTAGACATTCTGGTGTATACTGGAAGTGATAGGAAAATATTGTTCAACAATGTCGCAAAAGTGTGTGCATATACTTTAGTCCTTTCTCATGATATGGCAAATGTAAACATTTTACAGTAAAATACAATAAATCTGTCTTTTTTTTTACAGCCATTACCCAGCCTATCTGCAAAATGACAACATCAAACGTGTACATGCAGTGAGCAGTCAACCCCTTTTGATGATTTTTTTTCACCCTACGTCCTAATAGCTATATAGAACATTTTTACTTAAAATAGTTTAGTTATTGCCTTTAAGTACACAACCACTTGTAATAATAATATATATACACATCTGCTGCGTGTGTCACAATTTACAACACACTGCTCCTATACTTTTGTGTAAAGTCATGCACAGTTAGATATTAATGGGTAGCGTATCTTTTAGGACCTTTGTGAGAGGACGTTCACAACATTGAAGATGGCGGCCTCGGTGGGTTCCCTCGTTTCATACGATGCCGATTCAGACTCAGATAGTGAGACAGAATCCACATCAGAGCCACAAAAACTGGACCCAGATGCGCTATCACATCTGCAACCGCTAAAATCAGGGAAAACGACATCTTTGGTTCTCAACTCTGCTCCTGAAGTCGCTGTAAAGGTAAACTCTAGCTAGCCATGCTAGCTAACTAGCCATATACACATTAGCTATTTTCAGTGAACTCACCATCGTTGTAGGGTCATGTCTATCATATAGCTGTACTTTTGAACGCGATGTGAAATATGTTTGTTTCACTGTGTGTTCTTACAGGAGGATGTTGAAACGGGCACTCATTTGGACCCCGCTCTGAAAGAGGTCAACTACAACCCCGCATACGAAACTATGTTCGCGCCAGAGGTAAGTTGAAAGCACCCAGGTCTGCTGGCCGATTCATTTAAAGCAAACATGGTAGTCTTTGGGCAGCATGTCCTTCACGTTTGAGACCACTCTAAAAAATACATCACTTGCAAAATAGCCACGGTATGCAAAACTTAGAAACATGTCATGACATGCAGGTGGGATCTAACTGAGTAGGAGGGTGGGCCAGAAAGAGGGGGGGGGGGTATACAAAGTCTGGTAATTTATTTATTTAAGAAATGTATTACTGGTTTCTTGTCTCGTGTTTTTACGAGACAAATTGAATTACAAATCAACATAAAGTATGTAAAATATTTTTAAAATATTTTTAAATCTCCCTCTTCCCCTTACTTGGGTGGGCAAGGCTGTGATTGGGTGGTCGATGTCATGTAACATACCTGGTTCTCTTTTTATTCCTCACAGTTCGGTCCGGTGAACCCATTTAGAACTCAGCAGATGGCGGCACCCAGGAACATGCTGTCGGGATATGCAGAGCCCGCGCATGTCAACGACTTCATGTTCGAACAACAGAGGAGGACGTTTTCCACCTTCGGTAGTTTAAATTTGAACTCGGGACACGTTTTGCTATTAATGTCTGACTTCACAGATTAGTTTGACCTTTGGCAGTAATCCTTGATCCTTAATCCTTCATTTGTTTTATCCCACTCCCAGGCTACGCCTTGGATCCATCAGTGGACACTAGTGAGGTGTCGGCCCACAATTACATTGGCGCTAAGGAAGAGGCTGAGAAGAACAAAGGTAACCCATGTCTTCTGGTGTTTTGGTGTTTTGTGGCAGTGGTGGCCTGGTGGTTAAGGTATCGGACTTGTGACCGCAGGATTGCAAGTTCGAACCCACCAACTGCCAGTAGTGCCACTGAGGTACCCTGAGCATCGTACCGTCCCCACACACTGTTCCCCCACCTGGGTGCCGTTGTCATGGCTGTCCCCTGCTCACGTGTGTGATGGGTTAAATGCAGAGTCAATTTCGTTGTGTACACTGTGCTGTGCTGTGCTGTGGTGTGCCCTGTAATCACAATGACACTGGGTGCTGTTTGTTTGTTGTTTTTATGCACAATCACCCTCAGACCTGCCCCAGGTTATTTCACTATTCCCATAGCAGGAGGACTGACGGCGTGTAGAAATGAGTTTGTCTTATTCCTATGGTGTGTTGATATTACATTACACTTAGCAGACACTTTTCCAAAGTGACTTGCAATAGAGGACATACACAAGCTACAGATATGCAGAGAAAAACAGATTAAGCAAAAAGGCGTAACAAAGTTGGTGCAGCCAGGGTACAGGACAGTGTTGGTGAGTCAAAATTCAAGAGTAGTCTAGTTTTGGAAGGCAAGTACTGTCGGAAAAGCAGGGTCTTTGCGAGCTGCTTAATAGTACAGAGGGATGACCCCTCTCGTAGCAACTGGTAGCTTGTTCCCCCATTGTGTGACAACAACAGAGAACAGTCTATGATCGCCTTGTGTAAGGAGTGGGTAAGGCCAGACAGTTTGTTTGTGAGGATCCCAATGCCGGAGCCCAAAGTTACTTTGTGGGCTAGAGTCAAAGCCTTGTGTTTAATTCGAGCAGCCACCGGGAACCAATTGACATGGCCTGTGTTACTCATTCTCCGCCATTTCATAACACCATTCAGGGTTGTCACTTTCTGTTGTGTGAAGCCTCTAGAGCCTCTGTACCGCAAGGGTCATTTGTGCATTACAGTGCTAAATGGCTTTCGGTTTGTGGACAGTGATGGTACATTGGCAGATCCAGAGATCTGTGTGTGTGCTGTATCAGTGATCATACGATGTACGCTCTGTTTCAAGTACATAGTTTAGTGGCAAACCTGGATAAGTCAACGCAAGAAGTAAAGAGGTAAAGCTTGTTATTGAAGAGGCCAAGTGGGTGTGAAAAAGGACTGTAGCATTTCCTTAGATACTGGGCACAAGGGATGGGAACATTAGACATGCGTAGCGTAGGGGACAGAGTTGTGACATTTCTGCCGATTGATTATTTGAATGATTGACCAACTGGCTTCTTTACTGCCCTCATCCAAGGTAGTGTATGTAGGGTGTTAGTAAATAGTCCATCGGTAGGTCTTTTTTTTTTACTCTTTTTTTTTACTCCTCTTTCATGATTATCAGGAACAAGGCCTTTTTTATTTTAGATTTTAGAAAGTGCATTCATGTTTTTGCAACAACACACACACTGAACACCATCATGCAGTTGGCAGGCAGCTCTCGTTCATTTCCTTATCTGAACACTTTTCATGTGGGTGACAATCTTTGCACAGACACAGTTTTTTTTATACTGTTTGTACATTCACATAGATACATATTTTGAAAACAAAAAAGCATTTTGCAGTTTGCCTATCCTGTGCATTCGCTGAGTAGACACATCCTTGTGGGCTAACACAGATGCATTCTGAAGCCTTTGGCCACATGTTGAGGTGGCTGATTCAGGAGACAAATTGCTAACATTTTAAAAGAGGAAGAAATATGAACCCAATTAAATTATCACAGGGTGAGCTCAGCCTCTTGCTTTGATTGATGACTTGGCGGAAGGGAAACGTGGCCATGCTGTGACAACATTTTCAGCTGTGGTCAGCAGGCTGCAAATCCTGCCAGGTTTGTTGTGTTAGTGGGGTGGCACGGCTGTCATTTTCAGCGGAAGTCTCTGGCAGAGGTCTCGGCAGCCAAGCAGGAACTTAAATCACCACTGAAAGAGCGTCGGAAGTGGAGATGCATAACAAGTCCAAGCTGGTGTGTGTGTCTGTGTGTGTGTGTGTGTGTGTTTGAGCTTTGATGTAGTCTGCTTCTAAGCCTCTATGATTTTATTTTTCCCCCTGTCAAATTCAATATCGTTCCTCTGCTGCAGCATCTCATTTCCGTTAGAACATAGAAATTAAATATATATTGATTTTCTGAATGACGTTAGAGGGGTTTAGACACTGAATTATTTCTGAAAGCTTTTCTAAGTTGGTTTGACAGGTCTCAGCAGTATCTCTCTCTTCTTATTTCTCTTGCTTGGACCATGGACCATGTGATGAATCAATAAAGGGATTTTCAACCTCTCTCTCTTTCTCTCTCTCTCTGTCTCTCTCTCCCTCTCTCTCTGCGTACAGGGCAGACGGTGTTCGAGACTGGGCCAAAGAAGTCAGACAAGAGGAAGAAGGTGAAGGGTGGAGAGGCGGCAGACCTGGAGGGCTTCCTGGGGCCCTGGGCCAAGTACCAGGATGAGAAGGAAGGAGCCAAGCCCTCAGAGGTGAGACCCGGTCCCCAGCCACCCCCCTACAAACCAGACTTTTACACCGCAGCACCAGGGGGGGGTGGGGGGGGGGGGGGTTGCACTACTACAAAGGTAGTAATAGGTACAGGTAAAGTGTCCCTGCCCCAGGAAAATGTACATAAGGCACATGTATCTCCTTGTGTGTTCCCTCCTTGTGCGCACCCTAGGCTGCACTAACTTTGCCATGCCTTTGTTTACTCTGTGTTCCTCTACACTTCTGTTAGCTTGTTGTGTCTGTTTTTGTAAGTCGCTTTGGATAAAAGCGTCTGCTAAATGTAATGTAACTGTTTGGTATCAAGATCTGCTTAAAATTTCATGAGAGGGACTGATGCTTTCAGAAATCTGTCATGCTCTCTACACATAATAAAATATTTATTGCCTCTCTTTTTAAAAAGCTGGAAATGTCATAGGTGACACTACGGTCCTCTAGAACTTTTGAGGTTAACTATCCTGTAAAAAACATAATTACCTTTACATACGCATGTTATAATTAATATGTAAAATTGTAATAAGCAACAAAATGTTTTACATAATCATACTTCTCCACTGGCAGAGTGGAGTGACTTGTGGCTGAGTGACTGGTTCATTTATACATTTATAAGTCTGGTTCATTTATACACCTGATTGAAGAAGATTCCTTGGGCATTAGTTTGGTTCTACTAACAGGTTTACAACTACCTCTGTGTTAACCACCCCCTGTAGTATACCCCCCTGCTGTTCCGTTTGTGTTTTACGTAGAAGTTGACCAAGGATGGTGTTATGCTAGAAACATGTAGTTATGGGCGTAACCCTAACTGCCCTCTGTGTGTTTTCTTGTGTGTGTGTGTGTGTGTGTGTGTGTGTGTGTGTGTGTGTGTGTGTGTGTGTGTGTGTGTGTGACAGGAGGAACAGAAGGAGCTGGATGAGATTCTTGCAAAACGACAGAAGAAAGGAAGGAATGAGGAGGAGGCACCGGCGGATGAGAAGACTATTCTTCATGGTGAGGTTCACACACTCACTCTGTCATTCACACACTCTTTTATCGACTTACTCACACACTCACTCTGTCATTCACACACTCTTTTATCGACTTACTCACACACTCACTCTGTCATTCACACACTCTTTTATTGATTTACTCACACACTCACTCTGTCATTCACTCATCTTGTTACTTACTCATTCATACACTCTCACTGACACACTCCTACTCACTCACCTTCTAACTCACTCATTCAGTCAATCACCCATGCACTCTTTCATATACTCACCCATGCACTCTTTCATATACTCACCCATGCACTCTTTCATATACTCACCCATGCGTTCACTCTTTTGTTCAGTCTTTTATTCATTTACTCACCCATACACTATTTTACTCACACACTCTTTTTCTCACTCACTTTCTAACTCATTCACTCGTTCACACATGCACGCTTTCATTTACTAACTCACACATTCCCTCACTCATGCTTTTACTCATTCACTCCCTCACTCACTCTCTCACTTCTTTAATTCTGTCACCCACTCAATCTTTCATTCACTTATTCTTTCTTGAATTCATTTAGTCACTCTTTCTCTCACTTACGTTTTAAATTATGCTCCATGGCTAAATAGTGGCTATTCTCACGAGGACTGTAGATTCTGTCGGTAAAACGTATATTAAAGTATGTACCTCAAGATGGCCGTGTAAGAATCCGAATCTGTAGGTAGGATCAGTCTGCAAATCGCCCAGCCAGTCTCAGTCCCTTGTAGTATGAGTGGCTGCCGAAGACCTTCCACAGATCTGTGTCACTTTCATAAATGTGTTAAATTATTTCCTGTGCATCTGCGTGTGTGTGTGTGTGTGTGTGTGCGTCCACAGTTAAGGAGATGTACGACTACCAGGGCCGCTCGTACCTGCACCCTCCGCAGGACGTGGGCATTAACCTGCGCTCAGGTGAGGCACCGGACAAGTGCTACCTGCCCAAGAAGCAGCTGCACGTATGGACCGGACACACAAAGGTAAAGACTGCATCTTTAGGTGTGTGCGTGTGTGTGTGTGTGTGTGTGTGTGTGTGTGTGTGTGTGTGTGTGTGTGTGTGTGTGTGTGTGTGTGTGTGTGTATGTGTGTATGTTTGAATCTCTTTGTGTGTGTTTTATTTCTAAGGTGAGTGGGGGTGCCCAGTGCACCCAGCTGTGTGTGTGTGTGTGTGTGTGTGCGTGTGTGTGTGTGTGTGTGTGTGTGTGTGTGTGTGTGTGTGTGTGTGTGTGTGTGTGTGTGTGTGTGTGTGTGTGTGTGCGCGCATCTGTGTGTGTGTGTTTGGATCTCTTAGTGTGTGCTTTATTTCTAAGGTTGTAAGGATAATCTTAAAACTCAGTCTTGGGGACAGTACTAAGATTCTAAGAAAGTGTTGTTGTGTATGTTGTTGTGATGACTCAGCAGGAAAGCTTCTTGCTTAGCCTCTGTCTTTCCTCTCTTGTTCTCTTGCTTTTTTCTCTCGCTCTCACTCCCTCTATCTCTTTCTCCTTCTCTGTAGGGTGTCAGTGCAATCCGGTTGTTTCCTAACTCGGCTCATGTGCTGCTTTCCTGTTCCATGGACTGCAAGATCAAGGTATCAGTACACACACACACACACACACACACATTCATACGCACAAAGCACTTTTGCGTTTTTCACATGGTGAAGGTGCAGTTTTCACCTCTTGGTAGACAAAACAATTCACACACACGTGCATACCCACACACCCACCCACCCACCAACACACACACTCACTTGGATCACTGTGATGGATATTTAGATATCGCTAATTTAGCCTCGACACCTGAAGCATAGAAAGTGCCTATGTCTCCACACAGACGTTGCTGTTCCTTTCTGCTGCATCATAGATGGTCCTGGAGCGTAGTTAATAGGCGCTTTCACACTGCCCAGTTTACCGGTAATTTCAGCCGAAATTAGTGGGTCGTCTGTTGCGTTCACAGTGCCGACATGGGGTGGCGTGTCCAAACAACACGCCAATTCGACCCACCTCGGACCCTACACTTTTTTGCGACACGGGGCGAGCGTGAACACGAGCCGAGGCGAGACGGGGCGCAGGGTGTGGTATGGTGACGTTTCACAACTGCCACCACCCACCGTCGGGACTTTTAAAATAGGGGAAACAGCTGAGCAGAAAGTTCTACAAAAACACCAACAAGGAGTTCAGAGGCAAACTGCTAACTGTCTTTCGAAACATGCTGTTTATTTGTCCTAAATCATATATAACTCACCCAACGTAAGTTCGTAATTTGTTTTTAATTTAGATGCTGTACATATTTGTTGGTCAACAGCTTTATCATGTAGCCTAAATGTGCAAGGAATAATATCCCCCATTTCGGTGTTGTTTGGAAGTGCATGATTTTGAATAAAAAAAAATGCGAGTTCACTTCCTTTTACCCCGGTAGTCGTAGCGTCATTTTAAACTCCGTGGTCGCGGAAAACATTTTTTTAGAAACACAAAACAATGACATGACAATGGAAACGGTAGGGTAAATGCTATGCCGAACATTTTATGTTAAATAATCAGCATATTTTGAGAGACAAATCATTGTGTTGTGTGCCTTTTAACCAGGAGAGTAAAATGTTTAAAAACTGTAGAGTGATGTTTGATGATAGCGCTACTGTTTTGTTAAGGAAACATATGTCCAGAGCGCATCCATCAATATATCTCCATATATTGTGAATATCCCGAAATATGTGACTGCAAATATCCCCACAAAGACCACTATCGCCCAGTGCATCTTCACCCTAAGTGTTGTGGGCTTTTTCGATGTGGGCGAAAATGTGTGGATAGAGTAAACTATTTAATGATAGTGCTATAGTTAACCTGATGGTGCCGTGTACAAATAGCTACAGTAAATCGGCATCAAATGTATTCTTTGCAAATATTTGCAATCCCATGTAAGCATCTAGGTGCAGTACAGTACCATGTCATTTGCCCTTGAATGGTTGTGCAAAGAGCCAGCAACAACTCTGTGTGTCTCGCCATGGTTGTTTTAAAAAACTGAATGAAAACTTTGCAGACAGGTGTATATACTACAATGCACTGGTCATTCACGTCATTGTACACGCCCAGCAATATGCATGGCGTAATGTTACAGTGCCACTGGGCTACGCCTTCTCAACCCACCTTTTCAGAAGAGGGTTCAAAAACACGCCGTGCATGCACACTGCCGTTCTGGGGTAAATTAGCGTGTTGTACCGTGTCGCCACCCCGTGTAGTGCAGTGTGAAAGCGCCTAATGACTGCAGACACTACAAACTGTACACACACACACACAGCGGTCAGGATGGATTTATTTTTAGGACCCCTATAGCTACTAATGATAATAATAGTAATAATAAGTTGGTTTGACTTGTGTGGGTTTTTGTGTGTTTCAGTTATGGGAAGTCTATGGCGACCGCCGATGTTTGCGAACATTTATTGG
>CM050219.1:16662500-16665000 GCA_027475355.1 Coilia nasus
GTGTGTTTAGTGCAAGGCGGACAGTAAATGAAATGAAATGAGCAGGCCGCTGATACAACTGTGTGTGTGTGTGTGTGTATGCGCGTGTGCTGGTGTGAGTGTGCGCATGCATGCATGAGTGTGTGTGTGTGTGTGTGTGTGGGTTCTTGATATAACTCTGATGTAAAAGACATGTTTGATTGAACTTGCATCTGTGTGTGTGTGTGTGTGTGTCTTGCTTCTTGATATAACTCTGATGTAAAAGACATGTTTGATTGAACTTGCATCTGTGTGTGTGTGTGTTTCAGTGGGATATCCGCAGTGGTGAGGTGGTGCAGGAGTATGACAGGCACCTGGGTGCGGTGAACACCATCACGTTCGTGGACGAGAACCGGCGCTTCGTCAGCACCTCAGACGACAAGAGTCTTCGCGTGTGGGAGTGGTACGTTCTCCTGCCCTTCGAGTGCTATACTGGCACAGCACACTGCTCTCCAGTCGCCCGTGTGTGTGTGTGTGTGTGTGTGTGTGTGTGTGTGTGTGTGTGTGTGTGTGTACAGCACACTCCTCCAGTCTCCTGTGTGCATGCACCTGTGTAGGTGTGTGTGGGTGGGTGTCTGTGTCCCGGTTCGAAACATCTTAGTTGCTTAGTTACAAAGTGACAAACATTGTCACGCTTATTACTGACTGTTACTGTGAGTTCAAGACTATCAGAATCATCTAGTTCATTGTTCTGTATTTACCAAAAATCCGATTTCATGTAAAGGAAACATTTTACTGACGTTTTATTTCAATCTTTGACATTAACTAGCATGTTGGCCATATTGAGCTTGTTAATGAACTAGAGCAGGGGTTCCCAAACTTTTCAGACCACGACCCGTAGTTTTAAGCTGCTGACGACCCGCGACCCCCGCAACCATTCTGTCATGTGCTGCGCGTGTTCTCGCTCTCTATCGCTCTCTTTCTCTCCCTACCTCTCTCATAATGTTTCTGTGTTATGCACAGAAAACTGAACACAATCTCTAAACTAGTGTATTTTATTACCAAACTCACGAGCGAAAACAAATAGGCAACATCCCATCAATAACGTATATAAAATGCTGAGCATATACGGACATATTACAAATATTACGAACAAAATCCAAATCGTCGCTATTGCTGCTAGTTTCAGCTGCAAGTTTCCCCAATCGTGTGGACCATTTTTGTCTGCGCAATTAAATATGCCACCTCATATGAAGCCTTCTACGCCTTTGCAGAGATAGGGGTTTCTTCTGCCCATGTAACACTCTCTTTTCTGCGAAAAAAGTCACTGGCTTTATCTGTGAAGCTGGGATGTTTGGTCTTCATATGCCTACATAATTTCACCGGTTTAGACTCTCTTGTGCGAGGACTTCAAAGCACACAACGCACGTAGGGTGTGTACCTGATTTATAATAATACACGTGAAAACCCGACGCTGGGACACAGATTTAAACAGTAGGTGATCGCCAGAGGAGAGTCTGCTGATAGCTATGCTAATCGGGCAGGGCAGAGCAATAGAACAACAACAGGTCACACATTTGATGCCCGCTAATGGGAGAGTGACGGTCCTCTGGTTAGCAAACAGGCAATAGCATTATTTTTGGAAATCGTCTCGAGACCCCCCTCCACTGCCCTGCGACCCCCCCAGGGGGTCGCGACCCCGACTTTGGGAACCACTGAACTAGAGGATTACTTGTAAGTGGTCACTTTGAAAACTCCTCTCTTAAAAACAAATAATAAAAATAGGATTTCGGTCAAACAAATCTTTATCCCAAGCCCTTTCAGGGAGTTTATGTTGGCTGTGTTAGAGCATTATATCCAGAAAAAACAAACCCGACGTGGCATTTAACAATACAGTATGACAACCCCAACAGCACCCACCCACCGCCACCCTCCACGCCATAGTCTCAGAAAGTTCTGGAAACACAGGAAGGATGGGTGTGTTTGTGGAAGAGATCGTGTTGGATCATTGGACATTCAGTGTTGATTTAATTTAATTACACACACACTCGCACACAGGCGGCACGCCCGTACACACACACACACACACACGCACGCACGCACGCACGCACGCACGCACGCACGCACGCACGCACGCACGCACGCACGCACGCACGCACGCACGCACGCACGCGTGCGCGCGCTACTTCTGCAGTCATTTGTTTTCTGTCCTGTGCTGATTTGTTGCCCTACCTGGTTTGGTCTCCTTTTGTGCGGGCCCTAGTGCTGAGTCAGTCTGAGTCCGTGTTCACCAGGGATCTTACCCCATTCTTTGATCTCCTTTTGTGCGGGCCCTAGTGCTGAGTCAGTCTGAGTCCGTGTTCACCAGGGATCTTACCCCATTCTTTGATCTCCTTTTGTGCGGGCCCTAGTGCTGAGTCAGTCTGAGTCCGTGTTCACCAGGGATCTTACCCCATTCTTTGATCTCCTTTTGTGCGGGCCCTAGTGCTGAGTCAGTCTGAGTCCGTGTTCACCAGGGATCTTACCCCATTCTTTGATCTCC
>CM050219.1:16667500-16675000 GCA_027475355.1 Coilia nasus
TTGTTGACTGACGCTGTGTGTGTGTGTGTGTGGTGTGTGTGTGTGTGTGTGTGTGTTTCTTCAGGGACATTCCTGTGGACTTCAAGTACATCGCTGAGCCCAGCATGCACTCCATGCCTGCTGTCACTCTATCGCCCAATGGTTAGTACACACACACACACACACACACACACACACACATACACACACACACACACACACACAGCAGTTCTTTCACTTTTTCTCTCCATCTCCCGCCTCCACATACATATACACACATTCTCTGCTCTGTCTGCACACATACACTGTTTCTGTTTCTCTCTCTCACTCTCTCTCTCTCTCTCACACACACACACACACACACACACATATACACACATATATACCTTCACAAGTACACACTTAACGCCTACTGATTGTAACTATAACTTTGCAATAATGCTGTGTGTGTGTGTTTGTCTGTGTGTGTGTGTGTGTGTGCACAAATTGGTATGCCTACATGTGTTTGTGAGTGTGTGCTGATGTTTATTTCTGCATGTGTGTGTGTGTTGATGTGTATGCCTACATGTGTTGTAAATGTGTGCCACTGTTTATTCTCGTGTGTGTGTGCACGTGTGCTGATGTGTATGCCTGCATCTGTGCGTGTGCTGATGTTTGTGCCTCCATGTGTTTGTGAGTGTGTGTGCTGACGTTTATTCTCATGGGTGTGTGTGTGCTGCTGTGCATGCATAAAAACGCGAAAACATTTTCTTTACAATCTTTACACATTGAAATATATCCAAGTTGATTCTCAGGCTCCTATAGTGGTGTGACGGTGCATAACTATTGTATTTGTAAATGTGTACTGATGTATGGTCCTGTGTGTGTGTGTGTGTGTGTGTGTGTGTGTGTGTGTGTGTGTGTAGGGAAGTGGCTGGCTTGCCAGTCCATGGACAACCAGATCCTGATCTTTGGGGCTCAGAACCGCTTCCGGCTCAACAAGAAGAAGATCTTCAAGGGCCACATGGTGGCGGGCTACGCCTGCCAGGTCGACTTCTCCCCAGACATGAGGTACGAGTGTGTGTGTGTGTGTGTGTGTGTGTGTGTGGGTGGGTGGTTGTTTAGTGAAAATCCATAGCCAACATGGTGTGACCTTCCTTTCTGTGTGCATTTGTGTACTAGAGTGGGCACATCTTCAGAATTTTCTGAGTTTGTGTGTAAGGTTTGTAGTTTTTTTGTATATGTGCATGTCCATGAGTGTGTGTGTGCGCGTGTGTGCCTCTGTTTAAATGTGTATGCTGTCTAGGGGTTTCTACATTTCTGTGTGTGTGTTCGTGTGTGTGTTCGTGTGTGTGTGTGTGTGTGTGTGTGTTCGTGTGTATGTGTGTGTGTGTTCATGTATGTTTGAGGGCATTTCCAGCTTGTTTTGGCTTGTGTCGAGCGGATGATGTCAAAGGCCCGTAGCAGACTGGGATAAAAGCCCAAAACAGCGATTGTGTCAATTGTCTTAATTGAGGCCCTAATTGCTGTAATTGGGGAAGCAGGGTTGTGCGGGTGGAACTCCCACCGCATTGGCTTGGGCTGGTGTCCAGGGCACCCAGTTGGGGGGGGTCACTAATTGTTCTGGGCTTCTTAGCTTGTGCACACATGTGTACACACACACACACACGCATGCAGATCCAATAAAAGATCTCTCAGGCTGTTCCCCCTGACCACCACTTAACTTCCAAAACACTTATTTCTGGGGCTTATTTCAACCCTGTCAACTCACTCAGTGATTCTCATATGTGTCTCTGTGTCTTCTGCTGTCTCTCTTTTCATGTATCTCTCTCTGTTTCTCTCTCTCTCTCTCCCCCTCTCTCTCTATCTCTCTTTGTTTCTTTCTTTCTTTCTCCCTCTCCCCACCTCTGTCTACCTCTCTATGTATCTCTCTTTCTTTGTCTCTCTCTCTCTCTCTCTCTGTCTGTCTCTCTCTCTCTTTCTTTCTCTCTCCCTCTCTCCCCCATCTCTATCTCTCTCTATCTCTCTCTGTCTCTCTCTCTCTCTCCCTCTCTCCCTCTCTGTGTGTCCCTCCCTGTGTAGCTATGTGGTGTCGGGTGATGCGGACGGCAAGCTGAACATCTGGGACTGGAAGACGACCAAGCTGTACCACCGCATCAAGGCCCACGACAAGGTGTGCATCAGCGCCCTCTGGCACCCCCACGAGACCTCCAAGGTCATCACCTGCGGCTGGGACGGACAGATCAAACTCTGGGACTAGACGTGGAGGACGGGGGGAGGGGTGGAGAAGAGGGGAGGGGAGGGGAGGAGAGGAAAGATGGAGTGAAGGACAGCGGCGTCCAAGGTCATCACCTGTGGCTGGGACGGACAGATCAAATGCCCAGATGTGGGCATGGACGAGTGGAGAAGAGAGGGATGAGTGGAAAGATGGAGCGAAAAGCAGAAGAAGCCACTGAGGATGAACGAGAGGAAGGAGAAGAAGGTTGTGGAGGAGAGAGATGGAGAGCGGGGAAGGGGAAAGAACACAGGACTTGCAGGAGGCTGTTTTGTTGTGTTTTTTTGTTTTTTATTTTGTCCTTTATTCGTGATGAAATGATGCAGCAGAGTTGTCCCCGCCAGCAGCCTGGCTTTCAGTCACCCTCTTCTATTCCTTCGCCTCTCTTTCACCCCATCTTACTGTCACCAGCTCCGTCCTCTGCTTCCCCCCTTTTCCCCTTTATCTCTGCTCTCCTTCTCTCTTCTCTCTCTCTCTCTCTCTCTCTCTCTCTCTCCTTTTCTGTTTCTCATTATTCTCTTTTCGTTTCTTTCCACCATGTCCAATAAAGGACTCTAAATCTTTCTTTCCACCATTCTCTCTTTGACTCTCTGTGTTCCATCTCTCCATCTCTTTTCTGTTTTTCATTACCTTTTCTCTTTCTCTCCCTCCATCCCACTTTCTCTCCCTCCATCCCTCCCTGGCTCTCTTTGTCTTGTTGTTCCATCTCTGGAGTCTAAAGTCAGAGGTTTTTTCAGGGCTGGCATCCAGTCCTGCAGCCTGTAGTTAATTTTATACCTTCCTTTCTCTCCCTCGCTCTGACACACACACACACACACACAAACAAAGGAGGAAGAGCAAAGGCAAAACCTATTTTTTAGGGGTTTGTCTTGTTTGGATGTTTTTGGTTTTAGTTTTTTTAATCTGTGTTTACTCGATATACCGCAGCTGATCACTGTTTCAATTCCCACAGTCTTTTATATGGAACACGTGTACACACGCGCACACACATACCCCCTCACACACACACACACACACACCAGACAGAACTCTGCTTATGCTAATAAAACATTTTGTACATTACCCTTGATGAGCTGCTCTTGATGTCACCATAACAGAAAAGCATGGCCCCACACATGCTAGCACTAGGCTAGCTGTGGCAGAAGGGTGCCGTACGAATGCATGTGTGAATTTAAACAGAGGAAGACTAACCAGCTGTGGGATGAAGAGGTGATCATGCAGAGGGAAGATGTTAGACAATGGAAACTCACTGCCAGGATATTTAACACACCTGTAGGCTACTGAGATTCTCAAAATCAGCCCATTTAGACCCGTTTCCTTTTGTGCGGAGTGATTCCATGGTAACAAGGAAGAAATATTTATGTTTTCTAGCCTAGGTTTACATGGACAAGGACTAGACGGCGAAGCATGTTTGTCTTTTAGAGCCAGATCCCCATAGCTCAACGTTATTCACAAGCTAGAAGAAGATAAGATTAAACATTTAATTAAGTGTTTATTGTTCCCCAGCAGTATCACTTTACTTTTCGCCTCACTCAGTTGCGAGCGTGTTTACCAGAAGAAAAAGAAGAAGGGATTCTCCCGTCCAGTTTATTAATCTTTTAAGATTTTACGGGGCCGTCTGGTTAATGAACATCTCATGCTTTGAAAAAGCATATCTCAACATCTCAAACATGCCTTTGAAGAAGTCTGTAAACAGGAGAAAAAAAACACTCAAGGACATCTTGGCTGAGCTTTTGGAAGTCAGCACAGGCTGGTTATTGCTAATGCATGAGGCTGGGACACTGTGATGGGGTTTATTTTTGACATGGGAGCCTATATTTGGGTGCTGTTCTTGGAAGGGCTGTGAAAATTCTTGAGCCTTTTAAAATTGAGTCTTGTCCAGTTCGCTCAGTCCTGGATTAGTATGTCCATGGGTAGCCCTTTATCATCATTAAAATGGTTAAAACAGATTGCAAAACACTGATATCCACTAATATTAGGAACATTTTTCATTAAAAAAAGCAAAACTGCTGAATGATTTCTTTGCTGTCAGCCTCCATGTTTCCCCACCAAATGACATTATTTGACATTATTCTCCTTGTGTATGTGCCTGTGTATTCGCTTGCGTCTATGTCGAAATCCATATATTGTGGTTGCTGCTTCTTGGCTCTGATTATGTTCCAGCGTGAAGACTAATCGAGCCTAGAGCCAGTGAGATGTCAGTCCTGTTGCAGCATGTTGTAACCTTGCAATTATCAGCCACAATCCCATGGTGCATTTCTCATTTGAGTCTGTTAATTCACATTGACATTACTGGGCAGGCCCTGAGGGAATCGCAGTATTAATAATCACATTGCTAGCATTTTAGAGCTAGGCAGATTAATATCCTTCAGTAAATGTACCATGACATGGGTACAGAGACAGTAAAGAATATCAATATCAGTCACTCAGTAGCCATCAGCTAGATGAGATTAATGCCTTTTTCTCCGAGTGTGAAATAGAGTTTATCAGTGCCGTAGAGATGGATAATGTCACTGTGCAGGTACGCTACAATGTAAGTAGTTACACGTACACTGTGTCATTAGAAGAAAATGGCTTCCAGCTTTTCCATGTACTGCAAGGCTGGAGAGAATTAATACCCTAATGAAAATGCCCTATTAGAATGCTATAAGATCTCTGTAGTATGTATAATATTATATAATACCTCTATGGTGTTCTAAAGTACTGCTACCATCCTTGTGTAATAGTTCTATATTTTTTCCTCCTTACCTTGTTCTTGTAGTACAATCGTATATTGCTATAATAACATGTCCCAATATACTATACGATTCTATAGTATCTGTAGTATTTCTATAATACAAGTTTCAAAATACTACAAGATTCTTATAGTACTCTATAGTACTTTCTAATGACCAACAACATTATCAGCATTATACACAGTCAATTCATATTAATACAGCTCTTGAAAAAATTAAGACAATTTTTTTTCTAAATCAGCATCTCTACATGTATAACAGCCATTCCTTTGTCGTATCAGTTGAATTTGGAATTTGGGGGGATGTTGTCAGTAGTTTACAGAATAAAACAAAAATGTTCACTTTCCTCACACATATTCATTTTCCTCACAGAAAAACTGATCGTTTTACAGTGGTATCTTAATTTTTTCCAGAGCTGTGTTATAGGGCCCAAAATAGTGTAAGGTCATGTGTTCATGGTGGTACCTTTGATTAAGATGAGGGGACCTGTCCTTTTTTTCCGATGTTGTGTTCTGGGCTATAATAAAAGTGATGAACTTGGCAAGGTAGTATCTGTAAAGCCCTTGTCATCCATACCTCATTTTTCTTTGCCTTTATTTGGTTCTGTTTAAACCCGACAGTTTCATTTCATCTCGAGTTCAAAACTACGACCCTCAACAGAAGTGTGGAGTAGAACAACCAAACGTGCGTTAGTTCCAATCCACTGAAAACCTGACCGTCTGTCAGAGATGTTAGCCTGATGCAGAGTGCAGGAGGATGTCAGGGAATGAAAAAGAGAAAATGCCTCTGGACTTCCAATAAAGTGAGATGACTATCGGTATGATGATAACACCCTCCCTCCTGTCAGTGTGTACTTTAGGCCCTTTTGCTCAGTGGAGGGAGCAATAACCCTCCTTAAAATCTTTGTTTTCATAAAACTCTACATCAACATTAGTCTGTTTTATGGCCTGGAAAGTGATATTAGGTGTTCACTTAAAAAGTAAGGTAATCTCCTGTTCCCCAATGTCCTCATGCAACCTCACCCCCCACCCCCCCTCCCCCACCCCCCTTTCTTCCCTCCCTTTCTTCCTCCCACACTCACACAAATAGACACACTCAGGACAGCTTTGTTTATGCCCTGTGTTATTCTCCAGGAAATGTGTTCTTTCATGAAAGGGCCTGAGGTCCAGGTGGTGTGTGTGTGTGTGTGTGTGTGTGTGTGTGTGTGTGTGTGTGTGTGTGTGTGTGTGCGTGTGTGTGTGTGTGTGTGTGTGTGTGTGTGTGTGTGTGTGTGTTTACAGTGTGCTTAGAGTGGTCTGCCAGGGACATCTGCAAGATGGTGGCACACCAGGCTGGGGGAGACAGGAGGAAGAGGTTTGTTTGTTTGTGTGTGTGTGAGTGTGTGTGTGTGTGTGTGTGTGTGTGTGTGTGTGTGTGTGCGTGTGTGCGTGTGTGTGTGTAAAGGGCAACGATTTAGGCTAAAACTGATTTAGCATTTTGCCGTTACTCAGAGAGAGAGACAGGAATTATTTAGTGGAAGTACAGGGAGGGCCATTATGACAGGACACATTTTAAATGATAGTATGTTGCATTATGAAAACAACATATAATATGATTATATCATATAGTTTTAACATATACTATCATTACTATATATGTTATAACTATAGTACTATATAATCGTTTTTATGACATAACTGCTATACAGGAATTTAACATATCTAACATTTTGCTATTTGTTACAGCTATTTAGTGTTGGTGACCTTCAAACTGCATTCGTTTTTGCAAAAAATGCAGAAATCGCTATCTTGGAGTCTATGACATTATAAGGGTTACCAACACCAACTACCCATAAAAAATAGCAAACTCTTATTTAACATGTTGAAATCCTGTGTGTTATGTAATAAATGTACTTTGTCATTTTTATAATCCAAGATACTACCATTATAAATGTGTGAGATCAGGCCCACCCTGTGTACTAGCAATCAGCTTGACTAAATACAATGTAATTGTGAATATGAGCAAAAGCACATACTAAATAGTCTCATGTCTCTTTTAACTGTGGGCCGTGTTAAATCAGTGACACACACTGGCCCACAGTTAAAAGAGAAAATTCAATAAAAAAATAAAATCACATATTTACCTGTTGACACACGGCAGGGTTACCACTAGTTTGAATTGAATATTTAATCCTGACAATTTTTTTAGCTGTAATGTAACAAAGAAAAAAAAAACAGGTTGGCAGTTCCAGTACATCAGTCACGATTCAAACCCAAATGTGCAAGTTACATTTTATTTGGAAGTAAGCAGTTTGGCATTTTTCATGCATTCACAGTTCACATTTTTTACCTCCGCTAAGAAGATTATGTTTTCGCCCCTGTTTGTTTGTTTGTTTGTTTGTCTGTCATCAACTTAACTCAAAAAGTTATGGATGGATTTTGATGACATTTTCAGGATAGCTCAGAAATAGTGAGAAGTGATTAGATTTTGGTGGTGATCCGGATCATCTGGATCCAGGAATTTTTTTAAGGATTCTACACCATTGGGAGATAG
>CM050219.1:16682500-16685000 GCA_027475355.1 Coilia nasus
GTAGTCGATAACACACACACACGCACATACACACACACACACACGCACACACACACACACACACACACCAGGCTGCCACACATGTGCTCTCTTCAATTATTTCCAGAGTACTGACTGTGTGTGTGTGCATGTGCGTGCGTGTGTGTGTGCGTGCATGTGTGTGTGTGTGTGTGTTTGTGTAGCTATGTTCATGAAAATCAGATTCAGCTGCAGGGCACTGGCTCCACTGTTCAAGAACCTGAATTTAATTAGCAATGGCAAAAGTGTTGATCACAGAAAAAAAGGACAGGGGTAGAGAAAGAGAGAGAGAGAGAGAGAGAGAGAGAGAGAGAGAGAGCTGCTATACAGATGCCTACCAGAGGCCTCATGACCTTGCCATTTGGTTGAATGAGCTCAGGCTTTGCACACACACAGACACACATACGTTGTTGATTCTGTCTGATTCTCTCTGCAAAAACAAGGAGGTAGAGAGATATGCTCTCCAAAGACATGACAGGACACACACACATCAGCACACACACATCAGCACATCTCTGACAAGCACCACTGAGGATGCTAGTGTGTGGTACACTGCTGTGTGTGTGTGTGTGTGTGTGTGTGTGTGTGTGTGTGTGTGTGTGTGTGTGTGTGTGTGTGTGTGTGTGTGTGTGTGTGTGTGTGTGTGTTTTGGTCCTGATATGTGGGCTGTTTGATTCATATCAGTTGATGCACTGTGCCTTCAGCAAATCCTGTTGTAGTTAGCGGTGTACTGCTGAGTTCTTTGGCTTATGACTCATGATATGCAGGTGTGTGTGTGTGTGTGTGTGTGTGTGTGTGTGTGTGTGTGTGTAAGAGAGAGAGAGAGAGAGTGAGGGCTAAAGTATACTTATGCACATATCACGCAGTATGTGCGCGCAGTGCGTATCGCAAAACTTGGCATACTTGTTTTGCTCAGTTTTGTATGTGCATTAGGGCTCTGAACAGCTAAGAGACTTGCAGTGACTATATGGTTCATCAGTCTTCAAAGGTCTCGGCAAAGCATAGCCCATAACTGAGGATATCCTGGTTGATTCCAGGGATGTGCCAGGCAAGTCGAGGACATCACAGTACCATGCCAGACACAATTGGGAAACATTAGAGGATTCTCCACAAAAGCCTATAGGCTACCTCTGGATAGTCATTAGGCACTGCCTTCAGTGTACCATTCGACCGTTACTTTTGTAACTTCTACTTAACAAACTAGCTAGTAGCAGGTACAATTCGGACATATTAACACACTACCATCTTGCCTGTCCTTGACCCGGAAGGTGTGATGTTGTCCATTTCCGCAGGTGTGTTTCGAACCTCGCGGTGGCTAACGGGATAGCGTAATGTGGTTTGGTTTTGTTGGAAGTAGCAAGCCATCCAGGTACCTTTGACCTTCTACTGAAAGCCTGCTGAGGTATTCAGACATACTAGCTCGTGGCTTCCTCATTTTTGCCTACTATTCAGGCGGCTAGTCGGGGTTGTTCGGATGGATGACTAGCCTCACCTCTTGGTGTCCAAAGTTGTTGAGGATGGTGGCGAGCTTCTTGGTGTTGCCGTGGTGACGCTGGGCGGGGATGGCGGGGTTGGGGTCGCGCCAGTCCACGGAGAGGCGGTGCACCCACAGGCGCTCGGAGTCCTGCAGGTGAGGCTCGGGGATGCTGGGGTCGAAACAGTGAGCCTCACACCCCCGACGCACCAGGGCTCGCTCCACAAGCCGCTCATCCGCACCCAGGCTACAGGGAGGGAGAGACAGAGGGAGGGGGAGGACCTCAGTGTGACAAATGCACACACACACACACACACACACACATATACACACACACACATGCACACACACACACACGCTGGTCTGCACCCAGGCTAGAGGGAG
Source organism: Coilia nasus (assembly GCA_027475355.1). Classification (NCBI taxonomy): domain Eukaryota; kingdom Metazoa; phylum Chordata; class Actinopteri; order Clupeiformes; family Engraulidae; genus Coilia; species Coilia nasus. Next base: position 16,684,377 of record CM050219.1, read on the forward strand.
AGAGAGAGGGAGGGGGAGGACCTCAGTGTGACAAATACACACACACACACACACACATATACACACACATGCTCACCCCCCTCAGACTAGAGGGAGAGAGGGAGGGGGAGGACCTCAGTGTGAGAAATACAAAACACACACACACACACACACAAGCAGGTTCTTATTTATTACATATGTTTATTAAATGTTGTGCCCTGCACCATTTGAAATGTTACGCTTTGCCAATGCAAATGTTTTGTCATGCCAACCTTTTTGTAATTGAATTTATATTAAAATGAGAGGAGGGAGGGGGGAGAGAGAGAAGGAGGTACAGAGAGAGAGAAAGAGAGAGAGAGGTTTAAAAAGTTATTTATTACACCACTGTGTAACCCTCTCCCATAATAGCATCAATAAAAATAATTTGTCCGTCCTAACTGATATCAAACAGCATTTCCCCTACACACACGCCCACACACACACACATGGCCACACACACACACTTGCCCACACACACATAACTCATAACTGATATCAAATGGCATTCCCCATAGCTTCAAATACTCTCGCACATATACACACACATGCCCACACACACATAACTAATAACTGGATATCAAACAGCATTCCCCATAGCTTGAAACA
>CM050219.1:16690000-16705000 GCA_027475355.1 Coilia nasus
TTTAAAGTTCATCGGTCTTCATTTTTTCATTCCCTAAAGGTTTGCTGTTTTATATTGCACATGTGTACATACTGTGTGTGTGTGTGTGTGTGTGTGTGTCTCCTAAAAAACACTGAAATTCCACATGTGTATGATAAACTGTTTCTGACGGCTGAAAGAGGTAGTCTCTCCCCCTCTCTTCTACAGGAAACATAACTCAACAGTAGGTCCACAGAGATTCACTCTGACTGCATTTTTCCATAACATTCTTCTCTTCCAGATGCTAGGAGCACATATGATTATTCAGTCGCTTCTCTGCTGGCGTACAGTAAATGCACAGCTGTGTGTGTGTGTGTGTGTGTGTGTGTGTGTGTGTGTGTGTGTGTGTGTGTGTGTATGTCTGTCTTAATGATATTACAATACAATCTACACCTGCTAACTTTAAGAGCATACAGTTATATAAACATTTTTAATTGAAGTACACTGAAGTCAATGCCCGAATATATAATCAGTTTAAGTACTTTTGAAGTGTGTGTTTGTTCTTGTGTGTTCCAGTCACAGAGGAACCATAACCAGAAGGAATGGCTATGCCTATCTACAGAGATGGAATGTAACTTGAGCACTGTATAGACCCTTTCAATGGTAAAAACAAGAACGATGTGTGTGTTCCACTACGTTTCGGGTTGTTGGAAATGTTGGAAAGTTGAAAAATGACCATTTCAAAAATGTGGAGTGTTCCTTCAAACTCATCGTGTGTAATGCAGCTTTGTAAAACTGCTTGTTCGGTTTCTTGATTGTGATTGGCTGAATAGTGTTCCAAGCCATTGTAAGACGAGTATGACCTTACAGGTTGTCCTCATAACATTCAATTACAAAATTCCTCAATTAAAAGAACCGTTACAAAGAAGCACTCCATGACCATAATTTGTTTGTTGTGCCTAACAACGCCTCTAAGCAGTGGTAAAACCTGCACTCCCCCAGGCCTGTCGTGGGTTATGGCTTACATGGTGAGGTGCTTATGTCTTGTCTAACATCATGCTGAGCAGATGAAGTTGAGAGGCCTGAGGGATTGCCTTCTATGGGGCTCCTGTGCTCTCTGTTTAACTCACTAGCTGTCTAATCACCTCCTTGAAATGTTTATTCAGCACAGGCTCCATCTGAAGGGGCCGCTCCTTCCCCCAGGTCCTGTGTGCTTCTCTCAGCCTCACTATCGTTATCTCTCTCTCTCTCTCTCTCTCTCTCTCTCTCTCTCTCTCTCTCTCTCTCTCTCTCTCTCTCACTCTCTCTCTCTCTCCCTCTCACTCTCTTGGTATCTCTCTTTCTCTCTCAGCCCCTTTCTCTCTGTATCTGTATCTCTCTCTCTCTCTCTCTTTCTCTCAGCCCCTCTCTCTCTATCTGTATCTCTCTCTCTCTCTCCCTCTCAGCCCCTCTCTCTTTTTATCGCCATCTCTCTCTCTCCTCCTTGCTTCCTCTCCCTTTCTCTCTATAATATGGCAGGACCTGTTCTTCACTGGGGCATCTTGATACTCATACTTGTAACTAGTTTTACAATTACTGTGTTTTTAACAACTGTGGCATGCTAACTGTATTTGTAGACCTTTCTGTTCTGTTGCTCTTTCTGTTGCTGGTTTTACAGCAGTGTCTGGTCTTAATTTCCATCACTCCACTGTGTTTACTGTGTTAAACTTTATGGAGTGAGTGGCTATTGTTCCAGTGGAGCAATAACCTGGGGTCTGTGTTTAAAGTTGACAGATTTGAAACAGTTAAGTAGATATAAAACCTTTTAATAGCCTACAGGCAGAAAACTATAGGGTTAGATTAAGGTTAGGGTTTGTGTTAGTTAAAACACTGTAAATATAGTAACCTAATGTCAGCTACTTAAAAAGATTTTATATTATTGTTCTGGCAGTCAGGTCAATAGCAAATGTTTAAACTTCAAAAGAGGAAGTCTTTTCTTTGAAGTAATGCCCAGTGTTTAATCTTGTTCAGACCCTGTGCAGTGTAAACAAACCCTGTGCATTTCACTTCTATGCACATGTGTTGCACCATAGGTTAGCATTGAGCCTGATAACATAGCCTGATACTCTCTACACTCTTTACCAACTGGCCAGTCATTATCCTCAGCCATTTGTTTTATGAATAGCACAACAGCCTGGTATCCACTTGTCTTGTTTACACTTACTCACTGTGATTTCACAGTTTCACAGATTTTCACAGTCAGTCGAAATTGGCAGAGTCTTTTAACAAAGGACAGAAAATCAAGACTAGTGGCAACCTTAGTGTAGCCTGACCATTTGACTGGGCAACTTCAGTGTAACCTTACCTCACTAGCGTTTGACAATGTAGCAGCCACACTAGCCTAACCGTGGTGTGTTTAACCACTGGCAATCCCAGTGTATCCTGCCTACACCAGTGTTTGACCACTTTCAATCCCAGTGTATCCTGCCTGCGTTGTGTGTTTGACCACTAGCAATCCCAGTGTATCCTGCCTGTGGTAGTGTTTGACCATTGGCATTCCCAGTATATCCTGCCTGTGCTAGTGTTTGACCACTAGCAATCCCAGTGTATCCTCCCTGTGCTAGTGTTCGACCACTGGCAATCTAAGTGTATCCTGCCTACACTCGTGTTTGACCTAGTGTTGCCACCTGTGCCGGTTTTACCTGATTGTCCCGGTTTTTAATGGTTTGTCCCAGGGAAAAAAAATATTCACCCGGGACACTGACACCCGGGTCTCTGCTTACAAGCAAAAATGTTGATTGGGTTGCCAAAATGTCCAGGTTTTTTTAGGTGGCAACCCTAATTTGACCACTGACGTTCCCAGTGTATCCTGCCTGCACTACCGTTTGGCTCCTGCAGGGGGCGCCAAGCTGTGCGCTGTATCTCTCCAGAGCCCTCTCAGTGACCCTCATGACTCATCTTCTTCACTGCATAATAACAGTCTCCCAGCCACCTCTTCCCTTCCTCTCCCCCCTATATCACCCTCTTTCTCCCCCTCTTGCATTTCTGCTACATCTGTGTCTTTCCTCCCTCTAATGCTGTATCTCCCCCTTTCCTCTCTCTCTCTCTCTCTATCTATCTATCTATCTATCTATCTATCTATCTATCTATCTATCTATCTATCTATCTATCTATCTATCTATCTATCTATCTATCTATCTATCTATCTATGCTCTGCTACTCTCTCTTTCATGCTTTTTCACTATGAACTATAAATGTGCTACATAAATAAATTGACTTGACTATCTTTCCCCCTTGTCCGCTGTATCACCCTCTTCCCTCTTCTCCTCCTATGCTGTATCACTCTCTTCTTCTCTCCCTCTCTCTCTGTCTGTCTCTTCCTTTCCCCCTCTCTGTCTATCTCTATCCAGTTCTCTCTTTCCACTTCTCTCGTTCACACTTTTCCCTCTTTGTCTTTCTGTTGCTCTCTCCCACATACTCTTCTTCTTTCTGTCTCTTGCTTCTCTCTCCCCTTCCCTCTATCTTTTTTACCCCTTCCCTCTCTCTTTCTTTTGCTCTCTCTCTCCCTCTCTCTCATTCTCTCTCTCTCTCCATATTGTACTCTCACCCTGTGTGCCCTAGTCTTCTCCGTAATTCTGAGCACGATGTGACTGCACTCTCATTTGAACACTGGGCCCAGGTCCTGGGGGCATCCGCTGGATGGGTTGGCTCACTGCACAGCACATGGCTAAATATTTCACCAGCGCAAGACTGGACTGGACAGGACAGTTTGACTGCATTACGTTTTTAATTTCTCTCTCTCTCTCTCTCTCTCTCTCTCTCGCTCTCTCGCTCTCCCTCTCCCTCCTTGTGTGTGTGTGTGTGTGTGTGTGTGTGTGTGTGTGTGTGTGTGTGTGTGTGCTTCTTGCTGTGCACTGTCAGGTTATCACATGTTTGTTTTGTTGCTTAAGAAAGGACAGGAAATGGGTCAAAGAAAGTTGAAGATGCCTTTGTGTGTGTATATATATATATATGCGTATATTTGTGTGTGTGTGTGTGTGTGTGTGTGTGTGTGTGTGTGTGTGTGTGTGTGTGTGTGTGTGTGTGTGTGTGTTGAAGTTTGGAAAAGAATCTCACTATGTAAGAGTAGGAGGTGGTGTGTGCCTCTGCATTTGTGTTTGTATGTGTGTGTGTGTTTGTGTGTGTGTGTGTGCATACACATTAGAGAGAAAATGCCCATGTGATGGTACAAGTGTGTGTGTGTGTGAGAGAGAGAGTGTGTGTGTGCATCTGTGTGTGTGAGAGAGACGTCAGGAACAGTGCAAGTGTACAACCTGAGCTCGTACTCTTGCTAAGCCCCTGGCACCCACACAGTAAACGAAGAACACCTCATTACAGCCATTCCATTTAACACCCCTGTCAGGACATTTCATTTCACATCGCTGTGGGGATATTGCATTAAACACCCCTGCCGGGACCTTTCAATTTCCCTGCTCCCCTGACAAGAAACGCCTGCACGCACCCGGCCCTAAGTACTGTCCCACAGCCATTAGCACAGCTAGCATCAGGTCCAAACACGACAGCGCTCTGAGGCCCGCATACCTACAGCGGGGTCAGGACCAACCCAGGAGCAATCTAACAGACGTGTGCAATGAGACGAGCACTGGAGAAGCACTTGGCACAGGCAGGAGAGTTTGCTATTAATGAATAATGAATGCAGGTTTGTTTTTTTTTTGTGGTAAAGGTAAAAAGTAACAGTAGGTTACCATTACATATGAAAGCACACACACATACACACACACACACACCACACACACACACACACACACAAACACACACACACACACACACATACACACACTCACACACACAGAATGCTTTAGTTTGTCAAACATATATGGTCCAGTTTTAAGTCTTCACATGGTCCATCTGAATGTCACTGGTTATGTTGAAAATGTAGAGTGTGTGTGAGGGTGATTCTTTGACCCTCATACAGCCTATCTTTCTCTCCCAATCGCACGCACGCACACACACACACACACACACACACACACACACACACACACACACACACACACACACACACACACACACACACACACACACAACTGTCAGTACTGGCATCCATGGTGAGTGTGTGTGTTTTCAGGCACAAGACAGTGAGCTACACAGTTCTGGATGTAGTGGCCATTACACAAAATCACAATCTATCTATCTCCTCTTAAACATCTACCCACTCCTTTAATTTCTTTCATTTGAATGAGTTTTCATTCAGTTAACCCTTGAATGACTGTGGACAGTACATACAGTAAGCGAAGGGAATAAAGAGATGGATGGAAGGATTATGAGGAAGGAGGATACAAATATTTCCTTTTCTCTTCTTTTTTCCTTCTTTTCCCTTTTCTTTTTCATTTACCCACCACCATCTCTTTCCCTTTCTGTTCTTTTTCTTTTCTTCTTCTTTTCTTCTTCTTCTTCTTCTTCTTCTTCTTCTTCTTCTTCTTCTTCTTCTGTCAGTTGCTTGCAGAGAGCTGCTCCAAGACTGTCGGTGTGAGAGTAAGGGGGGGGGGGGGGGGGGGGGGGGGTGGCCAACCATAAATAATCCCCAGGAAACCAGGCTGGAGCAAACAGCAGCTGACAACCTGTCAACACAAGCGCAGGGAAGAAAGGGAGGGAGGGAGGGAGGGAGAGACGGAGGGAGAGACGGAGGGAGGGAGTGATAGAAAAGACAGAGAGAGGGAGAGAAGGAGAGGGCAAGCAAGGGCAGATTAATAATGGCGAGAGGCAAATAAAGTGAGAGAAAGAGGGAGAGAACGAAGGGCAGGCGCCCCAGTGACAGCAGCAAATTGATGTGCTTGCAACGAAGTGCAAAAACAAAATCAAGAAATGAGAGATGAAGGGAGTGGAGAGAGAGAGAGGACAGTAAGTTAAGGAAAGAGAGATGGAGGAACTGATATCCTGTAAAGTCAAGTTCGGAGAAAGAGACAAAGTTTCATAAATCAGCTGAATGGCCGTGACCTACAGCCAGTACTAAAGCAGCAGGGAGATGTCATTAGCAGGATGAAAGGGATAAAAGCACATCCACATTTTTGCATTGGAGACTGAGCACAAAAAGTGTATGTGTAAGAGCCAATAAGGGTTAATTCATTTTTAAATAATAATTTAGTTAAAAAGAGGTAAAAAGGTTCATGAATATAATTTCATAAGAATACATAACTAAATGTGCATTTTAATAATGATATGTGTAAAAGTTAAAAACATTTTGTATTTTGAGCTTCCATTAGAATGTTACGTCACTTATAACAGACTGCACGAGATGTAATTAACTCAGTTTTGAATGCAGAGACGTTGGAAGCGACACAGTTTTTTGACCGAGCTGTACTGAACAAAGAGTCGATGTATTATTTTATATTTTATGTTTTTTCTCTCAGTAAACAATTGAAAAATAGTACTCGACGTGCTCGCGTTTCAATTACGTGTTGTTAGACTGCATTTAAAAGGTGGAGTGCCACTACATTTAGTCAAAAAACTAGCTAAGCAGATCTTCGCTGGATTGCCTGGTGTCGTGGCTGGCTTGTCGGCTCGAAGTGGAAAGGATAAGAGCTCGCCTGAGGAAGCTAAGACTGAAACGGGTAATCCTTTGAAGTATTGGCCAGAAGAAGGTAATGAAAGATATGTTTTATTTTTGAGTATTGTGAAGAAAAGACGTGAGAAAGATGCATGAAGATAATTAGCAAATCCGGATGAAAACGAAAGTAAACCGTTACGCAGCGAAGTAGCAAGCTGTGAATCTCCCTCGGCAGAGCGTTTGTTAGCAAGATTGGATTCAGTCAGAGTTTTTGGTGATTTTTGAGAAGTTGTTTGCAGTGGGTTTATTAAGAAAGCTGCTTCGAAGGAGGTGCTTTAAACTTTGCATTCAGCTAAAGCATTAACTCGGCAATTTATAAGATGGCTGATGAAGATAAGCAGAGATATGACGAGGAACCAATAGGGCAAGGCAGGTCTCGCACTCGCAAGCTAACAGAAAAGGGTTTAGAGGAGAGATGGCAAAGACTGATAGCACTGAGGAGACGAACTTTGGGAACTCTGACAAGCAAAATGAAGGAAATAAAAACAAAGATGAGTGATGCTCAAAATGTCCAGAATGTAAAACACCTGATGGAAAATGATTTTGCACAGTCTTTACATGAGTTCAGTAGTCTCAACAACGAAGTTGGCAGTCTTTTGTCAGAAGATGAAAAAATAAATGATCTTCATAATTGGATTGAACCCAAAATGGCGACAATTATAGAATTTATGAAAACAACCAATATATGGATAGCACATAAGCATGAAGCTGCAGTGGCAACAGAAACTATACAGGACGAACAAGATATAGATGACCTACAAGAATCTGTTAAACCAAGTGACAGCGTTTCACAAATAGGGGTCTGCAATGTTGTAAATGTTCAACCATGTAGATCTCAAGTAAGTCACGCATCAGGCATGTCACAGGTTTCTTCCACACGAGCAAAACAGGAAGCGGAGCATGCAGCCCTGCTAGAACGCGCAGCTACTCTGAAGAGAAAACAACAGCTTGAGTTTGAAGCAGCTAGAATAAAAGCTGAAAAGGAAGAATTAGAGCTGGAGACTGCATTAGCTGAAAGCCAAGCAAAATTAAAAGTGCTTAAAGAGTATGAAAGGTCTGAAGATGGTGCGAGCAGCTATGCGTCAGCGCAGAAACCTTTGAGAGGGAACATAAAAAAGGAAAGATTTAGCATTATGCTACCGCAACAACCTAATGTGGACACTCACGTACAATCAAGAGCGCAGCATACTTCAGCACCACCACTGTCTCAGCCAGTCTCTAACCAAAGACCTATAGCTCAGGCTAATAGAGGTGACGATATGTTAACAGTTATGCAAAGGCAGAATGCAATCACTGAGCTACTTGTAAGACAACAGCAGCTGTCTCAGCTACCAACGAGGGACATTCCTGTGTTCAAGGGTGATGCACTGCAATACAAATCCTTCATAAGGGCATTTGAGCATGCGATTGAGCAGAAGACAGACAACGAACAGGATAAATTGTACTTTTTAGAACAGTTTACAGCCGGTGAACCTCAAGAGCTTATTCGCAGTTGTGCTCATATGACACCTAGCAAAGGCTACCATGAAGCTAAAAGGCTGCTTCGCAAGCATTATGGGGATGAGCTACGGATTGCTAGTGCATACATTGATAAAGCACTCAAATGGCCCCAAGTGAAGTCTGATGATGGGAAAGCATTAAGTGCTTATGCAATGTTTTTGATTGGATGCCGCAACTCTATGCAAGATTTGGAATTTTTAGAGGAGATGGATAATCCTACCAACTTAAGGACAGTGATATCCAAACTGCCCTACAAAATGAAAGAGCGTTGGCGTGCTGAAGCTTTTGAGCTCCAAGAACGAAGAGGTAGAAGAGCAAGGTTTGCGGATTTGGTGAATTTCATAGACCGCCAGGCTAAGATAGCTACAGATCCTCTCTTCGGTAATATTTCAGACAGCCGCCCAACTACAAGTGGAAAAATTGAACAAAAGGAAAAGCATACAACAAAGAAAGAGGTCCGTGGAAGCAGTTTCGCCACCAGTGTTGCTGCTGAAGGCAAAGCGCCTCAGGAACCAAAAGCTAAAGCAGCTAATTCAGGTAAAACAGTGAGTGCCTTTGAGAAGCCATGTTTGTACTGCCAGCAATCGCATAACCTTGCTTCCTGCAGTAAAATCAGAGGCCAACCACATCAGGATAGAGTGGAATTCTTAAAGTCAAAGGGACTGTGCTTTGGGTGCTTAGTTCCTGGCCATCTCAGCAAATTCTGCAAAAAGAAAGTAGAGTGCAAAGAATGTGCATTAAAGCACCCAGACATTCTGCACAAAGCAAAAGATGAAAATTCTGAAAAGAAAGATGGTGCTCAAGCTAATGAACGTGCTGAAGTTCCTATCACACAACAGTCCTGTGGCCTCACGGGGGCCGGAGAAGCTGAATGTGTGCTGTCAATAGTTCCAGTTAAGGTCAAGTCAAAGAAGAGTGACAAGTATATTGAAACTTACGCTTTTTTGGACCCGGGAAGTACGGCAACATTCTGTACGGATGACCTGCAAAGACAATTGAATGTGAGAGGGAAACCAACACGAATACTTCTTAGCACCATGGGTCAGGATAAACCGGGAGAACAGAAGCTCCTTAACAGTTTTGCGATATCAGACTTAGAAGTGTGCGGGCTGCAAGACACTATGTTCATTGACTTACCCAAGGTGTACACCCACAGCAGTATACCTGTTCACACTAGTAATATACTCAAACAGTCAGATATCCAAAGGTGGCCTTATCTTCATGAAGTGAGCTTGCCGGAGATAGAAGCTAATGTAGGCCTTCTTATTGGAGCCAACTGTTCAAAAGCGATGGAGCCCTGGCGTATTATCAACAGCCAGAATGGAGGTCCTTACGCAGTGAAGACGACCATTGGATGGGTTGTAAGTGGATCTATAAAGAAAGAATTGTTAGACAATAAACCACATAATTTCTCAGTGAACAGAATCTCTGTGATGGAAATTGAGAAGCTACTGGTCCAGCAGTACAACACTGATTTTCCAGAGCGCAATTATGATGATAAAGAAGAGATGTCTCAGGAAGACAAACTGTTTTTACAGTCTGTGGAGAAAATGACAACTTATGAAAATGGGCATTATAGCATTGGATTGCCGCTGCGTAGCAAGAACCTCCAGATGCCCAACAACCGGTGTGTAGCAGAACAGCGTATAGCGTGTTTGCTTAGGAAGTTTAGGAAGAATCCTGAATACTTTGAAGATTATAAGGATTTCATGGAAGCTATCATTAGCAAAGGGTATGCTGTTCAGGTCCCAGAGCACCAGTTGAATCGGGACGACAATAGGGTGTTTTATATACCCCACCACGGCGTCTATCACCCGAAGAAACAAAAACTGCGGGTGGTATTTGACTGCACAGCGTCATTCCAGGATAAGTCTCTGAACAGTGAATTGCTTCAGGGGCCGGATCTGACCAGCACATTAGTTGGTGTCCTTCTAAGATTTCGTGAAGAGCCGATAGGAGTGATGGCAGACATCGAGTCGATGTTTTATCAAGTTAAAGTGCCAGAGTACGACGCGGATCTCCTCCGATTTTTTTGGTGGCCCAGTGGCAGGTTAGACAAGCCCATGAAGGAATTCCGGATGACAGTGCACCTATTCGGAGCCACTTCATCGCCAAGTGTTGCCTCATACGCACTGAGAAGAACAGCAGAAGATCACAGAGACGTTGCATCTCCAGAAGCTGTTCAGACAATCCTGCGCAATTTCTATGTGGATGACTGCCTGAAAAGTGCAGCCACAGAAGATGATGCAGTGACCCTTGTTAGTGATCTTCGTGCTTTGTGTGCCAGTGGAGGGTTCACCTTAACGAAATGGATGAGCAATAGCAGAAAGGTGTTGATGTCAGTCCCTGAAGAGCACAGAGCCAGTGAGGTAAAGGACCTAGATCTAAGATATGATGCTCTTCCAATAGAGAGAACACTCGGTGTACAATGGGACACAGAAACTGATACTTTCACCTACAGTATGAAGCTGCAAGATAAACCAGTCACCAGAAGAGGCATTTTATCAGTCGTCAATTCCATCTACGACCCCCTTGGCTTTCTGGCGCCTGTCATCTTGCCTGCTAAGCTCATATTGAAAGATCTCTGTAAAGAACATCATGGTTGGGATGAGAACATTGGTGGAAAGCATGCTGAAGATTGGAAGAGATGGATGGAAGATGTTACTCACCTCTCCAACTTCCATGTGAGTAGATGTTTAAAACCCACAGAGTTTGGATGCATTACTGCAGCACAATTACATCATTTTTCAGATGCTTCAGAGTATGCATATGGAACAGTGTCTTATCTCCTGCTAGAGAATGACCAAGGCAAAGGTCATTGTGCTTTCCTAATGGGAAAATCTAGAGTGGCTCCACTCAAACGAGTCACAATTCCTAGACTAGAGTTGACTGCAGCAGTTGTCGCAGTGAAAATTGACAAGATGTTGCATCAAGAACTTCAGATTCCATTACGGCCATCTGTCTTCTGGACAGACAGCACTACAGTGCTTCAATACATAGACAGTGACACTGCTCGCTTCAAAACTTTTGTTGCGAACAGAATTTCATTAATCAGAGAGGCAACCAAGCCATCGCAATGGAAATATGTAAGAACTGCAGAGAATCCTGCAGATCAAGCCAGCAGAGGCCTGAAAGCGAAGGCTTTGGTGCAAGGAGGAACATGGATAAAAGGACCTGACTTCTTACTGAATGAGTGTAACTGGCCGGAACAGCCTGTGCGATTGAAGAATAGTCTTGAAAATGATCCAGAGGTCAAGAATGTGACGTCAAATGCAGTTAAGGTTGAAGAAAACGTGGAGCCAATGAACCAGCTAATTAATTATTACTCAGATTGGAATAAACTCAAAAGATCAGTGGCCTGGATTGTAAAGGTAAAGGATGCTTTGTGGAAACTGAAAGAAGAAAGAAAAGAGTCATCAAGGGCAATTATGCAAGCTGAAAAAGACCCTGAAAGGCAAAGGGCAAAGTTAGAACAACATATGAAGAAATTTAAAGCTACGTTGGAAAAGAAATCACTTGCACTAGAGGATTTGAATGCTGCTGAATCAGAAATAATTCAGTTCAGTCAAAATCTTCATTTTGGAGAGGAAATCAAAGTCCTGCAGAAACACAGACAGCTAAGTCACAGTAGTCAGTTGTTCAAGTTAGATCCCATTCTCCAAGATGGCACTTTGAGGGTTGGTGGAAGGCTTAACAAATCTGCCATGCCAGAAAATGCTAAACACCCTGCAATTCTGTCTAAACATAGCAAAGTTGCCACATTGATTTTGAGAGACATACATCAGAGAACAGGCCACTGTGGACGCAGTTATGTGTTGGCGCAATTGAGATGCAAGTATTGGATTCCTCAAGGCAATTCTGCAGTCAGAAAAATAATCAATAAATGCACAGTGTGTCGCAGAATTAATGGTAAGGTTGGTGAGCAGAAAATGGCAAACCTACCTGAAGATCGCCTCTTGCCAGACAAACCTCCTTTCACAAACACCGGCGTAGATTTCTTTGGCCCGTTTGATGTGAGGCGGGGCCGAGGTACAGTGAAAAGGTATGGGGTGATGTTTACTTGCCTCACACTCAGAGCCGTACACATAGAAGTCGCTGACAGCCTTGATACGGATTCCTGCATTAATGCGATTCGTCGTTTTATATGCAGGAGAGGTCAAGTCACCATCATGAGGTCGGACAATGGCACAAACTTTGTGGCGGCTGAAAGAGAGATGAGGGAAGCCATTCAACAGTTGGATAATGGCAAGATTGAGAGAACCTTGCAAACAAGGGGAATAAAATGGATATTTAACAGCCCAGCCGCTTCCCATCAGGGTGGAGTTTGGGAAAGACAAATACGATCGGTGCGAAGAATCCTCAATTCCCTATTGAGAGAGCAAACAGTAAATGATGATTGTCTTCAGACAATGATGTGTGAGGTCGAAAGCATCATCAACAGCAGGCCGCTCACAAGTATCTCAGATGATGTGAATGATGTCGAGCCTTTAACACCCAATCACTTATTGCTGCTGAAGTGTCAGCCCGTCATGCCTCCAGGTATCTTCAGCAAAGACGACACTTACTCAAGAAGAAGGTGGAAGCAAGTCCAATATCTTGCGGATTTATTCTGGACTAGATGGACACACGAATATCTTCCACTTCTTCAGGAACGCCAGAAGTGGCTTAAACCTAAAAGAAACTTCAGAACAGGAGATGTCATCTTACTGGTGGACAGCTCTTCCCCACGCAACTCCTGGGTCATGGGGAGGATAATACAGACAATGCCGGATTCCAGCGGAGCAGTGCGGAGAGTGAAAATAAAGACCAGGACCAGCATATTGGAAAGGCCTGTGAACAAACTGTGCCTGTTGGAGGAGGCAACGTCTGAAGAGTGAAGACAAGAAGTTTATGTTTGATTATGGACATTAACAGTAGTTTGGCTCTTAATGTTTTAAGTTTATAATTGCTTAGTCCTCCTGCCTAACCAATTAGGGGCCGGGTAATGTAAGAGCCAATAAGGGTTAATTCATTTTTAAATAATAATTTAGTTAAAAAGAGGTAAAAAGGTTCATGAATATAATTTCATAAGAATACATAACTAAATGTGCATTTTAATAATGATATGTGTAAAAGTTAAAAACATTTTGTATTTTGAGCTTCCATTAGAATGTTACGTCACTTATAACAGACTGCACGAGATGTAATTAACTCAGTTTTGAATGCAGAGACGTTGGAAGCGACACAGTTTTTTGACCGAGCTGTACTGAACAAAGAGTCGATGTATTATTTTATATTTTATGTTTTTTCTCTCAGTAAACAATTGAAAAATAGTACTCGACGTGCTCGCGTTTCAATTACGTGTTGTTAGACTGCATTTAAAAGGTGGAGTGCCACTACAGTATGTATGTGTGTCTGTGTGTGTGTGTGTGTGTGTGTGTGTGTGTGAGAGAGATAGAGAGAAAGACAGAGAGTGTTGACAACCTTATTGCTATTGCCCACACTTCCTTGCACCAGATCTCCACTGACTGTCACAGCCCCACTGCACATCAGACAGAGAGATTGCACCAATTTTCTGGTTGAGCATGTGCACTCGCACGCTTGCACGCACGCACACACACACACACACACACACACACACACACACACACACATATATATAGAGAGAGAGAGGGAGAGGGAGAGAGAGAGAGTGAGAGAGAGAGAGAGAGAGAGGAAGAAAGAGATAGAGAGAGAGAGAAAGTGGGATAGAGAATGCAGGTAGAGTGGTGGAGTTCTCATTTCACAATGACAATTCTGTTGCATATCCCTCCTGTTTAGGTGTGGAGAGAGAGAGAAAGAGAGAGAGAGAAAAGGAGAGAGAGACTCCCACTGCAGCTAGGATGAGTGTCTCTCAGAAGAGAGAGGAGGCTGTAGGTCACAGTAAGACACTCACACCAGAGTCTGCACTACACACCTGTGCAACTGTGAAGAACAAGGACACTGATGCTGTCCCAACAACACATTCTCATGCAGGGTGAGTTAACACACTGATCTGCATAAGAGACTCAGTTGTATACGCACACACACACACACACAGAAACAGATACACACACACACACACACACACACACACACACACATATATATATATAGAGAGAGAGAGAGGGAGAGGGAGAGAGAGAGAGTGAGAGAGAGAGAGAGAGGAAGAAAGAGATAGAGAGAGAGAGAGAGTGGGAGAGAGAATGGAAGAGAGAGAGGGAGAGAGAATGGTGGGTGCTGAGAGAATTAGTCTGTCTGTCTGTCTGTCTGTCTGTCTCCCCAAATGGGAGATAAGCAGAATGCAGCACAAATCACAGGAAGTAGAGGAGGAGAGAGAAATAGAGGAAAAGAAACGAGTGAAGCACAGAGGAAAGAGCAGGGGAGAAAGAGCGTTTGGGGTGGAGTAGTAAGGCCAAATGGAGATAATTCAAACCAGAAAGAAAGAAAGAAGAAATGCACAGACCAGACCAGAGGTGTTTGTGAACAGTGGAGTATTGTGGCCAGGGGTGCCACTAGAAGTTGTGGGCCCCCTAAGAAAATTATTTTGAGCCCCACCCTAACCATGCAGTCCTCTGTGGGCCCTGTGAAGCTCTGGGCCCTGTGAATTGTCCTGATCTACCCCCCCCCCCCCCACACACCCTGATTGTGGGCCCCATAGTGCAGCTCCAGCACGGCTTTTAGAGAGCTCCACACACCTGAGCACCCCTCATTGTGGGCTCCATAGTGCAGCTCCAGCAGGGCCTCTAGAGAGCTCCACACACCTGAGCTCCAGCAGGGCCTCTAGAGAGCTCCACACACCTGAGCTCCAGCACAGGCTTACACTCCAGCCCACTCGCACCATCTCCTGGAAAACCTTGCTCAAATCCAGAGTTGTATTATAGTGCAGTAATTGGATTAAGTGTGCATGTGTGTGTGTGTGTGTGTGTGTGTGTGTGTGTGTGTGTGTGTGTGTGTGT
>CM050219.1:16715000-16730000 GCA_027475355.1 Coilia nasus
ACACACTTTCTCATACATACACACACTTTCACTCTCTCTCTCTCTCTCTCTCTCTCTCTCTCTCTCTCTCTGTCTCGCAGTTGCAGTCTCTTTATCCCATTCTCCAATGCGTCTCAGTGTTTTTCTTTGTCTTCCCTCCGTTTCTCTGCTTCTGTCGTTCCCCCTCTCTTTCCCTCATCCGTTCTTCCTCTGGCAGCAGTGGGGCAGCCAAGGAATGCTGCACAAACGCCGTCTGTCCATGGAGCTCCAAACATCGCTGTGTGTGCTCGCATATGTGTGTGTCTGTGTGTGTGTATGTGTGTGTGTGCTTGTGTGTATCTGTGTGTGTGAGGGTACAGTATGCGTGCGTGTGTGTGTGTGTGTGTGGTTGTGTGGTTGTGTGTCAGAGAGAGAATACATAGAGCTCAGAACTGCAAGGAGCTCATTGAGAAGTTTGGAAACTCCCCCTCGGTTCCTCCTTCCACGCTCACTTACACACACACACACACACACACACATACATACACATACATACACACACACATACATACACACACACACACACACACACACACATGCACACACACACACACACAGAGTCTCCACCTCTGTTAGTTCATGTACCTCCCCTTGACTTGACCCTCCCCTTTTTGGAACTTTGGAGTACACACATTCTCTCTTTCTCTCTTCTTCTTTCTCTCTCTTTCTCTCTCTCTCTCTTTCTCTCTCTCTCTCTTTCTCTCTCTCGCTCTCTTTCACACTCACACACACACACACACACACACACACACACACACACACACACACACAGTCACACACACACACGATTGTAACTCTATACCTTCCAATATAAACATAGTAGAGGACAAAAGGCAGTAAATCTCTCCCTGTGCTCGCCTGTCTGTCATGGTGTTGCATTAAGGGGAGCCTCTACATGTGGCCAGAGGATGAGATTTAACAGGAAGCCTGAAATCACAGACCCTTACACTATATGATATATTCTCTCTCTCTCTCTCTCTCTCTCTCTCTCTCTGTCATTCTCTCTCTCTCTCTCTCTCTCTCTCTCTGTCTTTCTCTCACACACACACACTCTCTCTAATTGTAACTTTATACCTTCCTATATAAACATATAAGAGGACAAAAGGGAAAGTCTGCAGACACAGGGTCTTACTCTCAGGTAATGTCAATAAGAAAAATAAAATCACAATGACCTATTTGATCTGTTCTGTTGCTGAATTATGTTTAACTTTTATTCAAATTGATTTAACGGATAGAAGAGAGTATACTCTTTAAAACAGGTTGTCGTCACATTTGACAAAAAAAAGAGAAAGGATCCAGAACGCTTCAGATAAGCAGTGTGAAAAGTGTGTGAAGCACTATGAAAAAGTTCTACTTCAGTTGACTCCTCTCTGATAAAAGGTACAACACCGCCATCTGTAGGTAAAAACTTTCCTAGCACCTGCCGCAGCTAGCTGGTCTATCAACTGTGCACAAGTCGACTTGACTCACATTCACTCAGTGTCCACAGCCGTCATTTCGAATAAACTTTACACTCAGCAATGTCACATAATGGCCAGCTGTAGCCTAGTGGTTAGGGAGTTGGTCTTGCAATCGGAAGGTTGCTGATTCGAATCCCACCCTACCCATGGTTGAGATGCCCTTGAGCAAGGCATCTAACCCCACACTGCTCCAGGGACTGTAACTGAAACCCTGTAAATATCTGTAAGTCGCTCTGGATAAGAGCGTCAGCTAAGAGTAATGTAATAATAAATAACAATAATAATAATAATAATAATAATAATAATAAGAGAAAGAATCGTCATCTTCATCATTGTCATCATCATCGTCATCATGTTTACTTGTATAGCACATTTCATACAAAGGATGAAGCTTAAAGTGTTTCAACTGTTTGGCAAAGGAGCAGAGGGCAGATACACATGGCAAGCGTTGCTATAGTCCAGTAGCATTAGAGAAATCCATCAGGGTGCTGTGTAGAGGTCCATTAATGTCTTCTTGGTTCCCAGGGGATCTTAACTGCCAGGCTGATAAAGGGAGTCTCTGAGTGTTCAAGATGGGGAGCCCCTCTGTTGTGGGTACTGTATGTATGTCAGTTTGGGTTTTATGCTTTAATGAGTAGCTTGAAATAAAATAAGAGTAGGCCTGTACAAAGGCAAGAGTTAAAGATTTCGGGCAGCTGTGGCCTACTGGTTAGGGAGTTGCTATTAGAACCAGATGAATGAGGGGGTTACCAGTAGGAAAAGGGGGGACTGTCCCTGTTAGCCAGGCTAGCGCTGACTTGTGAGTTGATGTGAAAGCGGCAGATGCATCAGGCTATGTCCCTGTACCTAGTTCAATGTAAGTTGCTGTGGGTAAGAATGTCAGCTAAATTCAATGGAATGTAATGTTAAAGGATCTCTTGTCAAGCTTTCTACAGTATGTGCACTTTGTCATTCATTCACTTATTTACCTGGAAACGTGTTTGTTTGTTTGTTTGTTGTTTGTTGTTTATGTTAAGTTTGTTGATGAAATCATCGAAATCCTTCAATGAACTGAAGCAAGGAAAGTGAACTTTGAGAGAGAAATATGCTTCCCCTTTCGTTCTTACCTGAGCAAGTATAGGTAGCTTTATCTTCATTCTTACCTGAGTGAGTATGGATAATGTCATCTTCATTCTTACCTGAGTGAGTATGGATAGCTGTAGTTTAATAACAACCTTCTTACAACAAGTAACAACAACAACAAGCAATAAGACGTTCTTTCATTTGTCTCTCTAGTTGAGTTTGCACTAATCATTTTACTATGATCTGTCATGATAACCAAAATAGCATTGTTGTTTCTCACATTTGAGTCAGATTCGAGATTTCAAGATTTAAAGCAACACTAAGTAGTTTTTATCTTCGGTCACCTTACAGGTTGGAAGCAAAATTGTCTCTCATTCGAACTACAGAGAGACAAGCCGCTTTCATATTCAAGACTTATATTGTCACTGAACAGTTGCCTGTACAACAAAATTAGACAGCAAAGCCACTAAGGTGCAAGGTAAAAAATGAAGAAGTATATGTATATGTAAAGAAAATGGGTTCCATAGAATAGTCTGTGAAAATTCTCATTTATCCAGGTCATAGTTGTCAAAGGAACTAAGTGGTATGCAACTGGACTTCTTTTTGGAGCTTAAATAGATGTTTCACCTTTCATCCAAAAGGTTTCTCCAGTTCTGGCCTGGTTCCATGAAAACTGTGTTATCTGACTCTGTGTGTAAATAAACCTTTTTGATAAGGGCTTGACTGGGCTTAGTTCACTATAAAACAGGTCAGCTGAACAAGCTCAGGTGGCTTATGTGGTGAAAAGAGCGTGAGGTAGGTGCATTTATTTCTGTTCTTGTATGAAGTGAAATTTATTTGGATTTGGAAAGGAGACAAAAATGATGATTGTTGACTACCAGGAATACGATTAAATTCTACAAACAGTTGCATAAATAAATCCTGTAGACATTTTGTTTGGCATATTGTGAAGGTAGATTTATATACACAATGGAGGCTGGAGTCTAATGGTCTGTTAGATGTAAACCGTCTTGACTAGCAAGCAGAATATATGTTGAGCTGCTGTACACGGGTTTCAACCTTGGCCTTGTCGTCTGAAATATTCTCCAGTCTTCTGGTAACGTGACCAGAGCCAACTTCATAGCGCCTGGCAACATTGGTTACCACCAGGAACCACAAACCCAGCCATATAATGATCCAAACAGCACACATTTTAGCCATTAGGGCAACATAATGCAACTGTGAAACAAATGTGGGCACCTTGCCTTTATATAGGGCCTTGCTGCTACAAGGTTTGAGCACACAAGGTTCCACATGATTTCGCTCAAACTCACCAATTAACTCACTGAGATACACTGCTAGTCAAAACTAAAGAAACAGTTCAGGTAAACTTGAATTTTTATGAAAAAATTGACAAAATGGGTTTGCTCCCTTGAGCAGTGTAATTTACACCTGCAGTAAATACCTGTTACATATTTACATGTTTTCTGGTTTTTAAACTCAAGTTGCGAATGTTGTCCTTCAGTGAACCTCCTACCTGTCCCGTGTCATGTGACCTCAGACTGGAACATGGATCATGTCTCTTTTAGACTCCACATCTGGTACAAAGTGAACCAATATTTCAGTGCTTGTGTGTTAGATAATACAGATGTGAAAATGACAGCTTGGGGTTTGTCCTATAGTTGCTGTGATTCTTACGGTGATAACAACATCTGTCTCAATACCTAAAGCACAGCTGTTCTGGGAGCACATACTGTGCTCAGTTTACCTAATAGCAGCAGAGGAGAGGCTGACTCCAGATCAACATGGTGACTCAGTACAGTAGAGTAGAGTAGAGTAAAGTAGAGTAGAGTAGAGCAGAGTAGAGTAGAGTTACTTTATTGACTCATGCAGTCTCTGTGGTATCAGTGTATCCCTCTGTTGACGCTCCTGCTAAGAGTCAAGGATGAGCTTAGATGCTGGCAGACTCAACAGTACAAGACTGTAAATCAGTTACAGAGTCCACTGGAGAATGGCATTCAGTGTAGGGTAACCATTAACTGTGCCTGTTTAAACTGTGTCTGTGTTGTACCATGGACCACTATGTCCCCTTGGTCAATGTATGGCTTTGCTGCTAATGTGCTTTAAAATTCATGCAGGCAATCTCTCTCTCTCTCTCTCCCTCTCTCTCTCTCTCTCTCTCTCTCCCTCTCTCTCTCTCTCTCCCTCCCCCCCCCCCCCCCCCCCCCCCCTCTCTCTTCCTCCCTCTGTCTGACTCTCTCTCTCTACTCAACAATCCATTGGAACACTTCATCTAGTTAGTTAAGGGTATTTTAAACATAATGTGTCACATATAACTAAATAACACAAAAAATCTGAACCTTTATGTGTTTATTGATTTGATATTTTATTCTGAAGCTGTTCTGTTGTGGATCTGCTCCTGTGTTTTGGGTCGTTGTCCTGTTGCATCATCCACCTTCTACACAGTGTTAGCACAGTGACGTGCAGACATTCTCACTGGCCAGGCCCAGATCATGGTGTTTCCTCCACCATACTTTGCAGTTGGGATGATGTTTTCATGATGATATGCTGTGGCCTTTCTTCGCCAGATGTAGTGCTGTAGTGCAGAAATGTTGTTTTTTTTAGCAAACAGTGGCTTCCTTTGTGGTGTCCTGCCATAGGTACTCTGCTTGTTCAAAGTTTTATATAACGTAGACTCTTGAACAAAATTGTTTGCCAGTTCCTTTGATGCCTTCCGATTTTTGACTCTCATTCAGGGTTCTGTCTTTACCTTTGTTGTGCTCTTGGTTTCATTTGCACTGGGTGCCCACTTCTGGGTAGAGTAGAGCCTCCATTTGCAGAGTGTTTGCCTAACTGTAGACTGCAAAATTTCTAAAGTTTTTAAAATAACTTGTAAACCCATGCCAGCTTCATGTAAATCAACATCTTTCATGTAAATCAACATCTCTTTTTGGCTAGGCATGGCTCACATAAGCATATTCTTCTTGTGCAAAGCAAACTCCAAAAGTTTGAGGGGTTTTTATCAGTCAACGTATCTGTAGTCCATACCACCAAACTCATTATTTTAACAAGACTCTATAGGCGTGCTAAAACCTGACTCCAGCTTTGTAAGGTCATTTACTCAAAGGTTTACATACCTTTTCCACAAATGCTATTTTTTGTTTTTCTTTTTGTTGTTATTGTTCTCAATAAAGACATGCTGGATCAAAATGTTGTTTTATTTAGACATATTATATTTGTCAATACCCTTGACTTAGATGAAGATCAAATCACAGTTTATTACAAATGTATTGAGAAAACCATGAAATTCCAAAAGGATCACATACTTTTTATTGCCACTGAAAATTAGCTTTGAACCAACGCACAGTATATAGTGAGATGAACTATTATACACAATGTTGTAATGCTGCTTGTGACAAAATGCAGGTAGAGTGGTGGAGTTCTCATTTCACAATGACAATTCTGTTGCATATCCCTCCTGTTTAGGTGTGGAGAGAGAGAGAAAGAGAGAGAGAGAAAAGGAGAGAGAGACTCCCACTGCAGCTAGGATGAGTGTCTCTCAGAAGAGAGAGGAGGCTGTAGGTCACAGTAAGACACTCACACCAGAGTCTGCACTACACACCTGTGCAACTGTGAAGAACAAGGACACTGATGCTGTCCCAACAACACATTCTCATGCAGGGTGAGTTAACACACTGATCTGCATAAGAGACTCAGTTGTATACGCACACACACACACAGAAACAGATACACACACACACACACACACACACACACACACACACACACACACACACACACACACACACACACACACACACACACACACACACACACACACACACACACACACATATACTCACAGACAGAGACACACACAAACTCCTCTTCTCCTCTTCTAACAACCTCCATAACAAATCATTGTCCTAGATATGTTACTATACGATTCTGTGTCTGTGTGAGTTCAAATATGTGTTTGTGTGTAAGTTGAAATGTGTGCGTAGGATGTGTGTATATTGTGTGTAAGCTGTGTGTGAGTCTACTCTGATTTGATTTCCTCTGTGTCCTTGTGTTTGTAGAGCACAGACACCCAGACCTCCATCTCCAGTGCCCAGCTGTGTGTCTCTGAAGAGTGACAGTTCCATGTCTCGACCGATCACGTTTAGCAAGCAACCAGTCTCACCACATACACAGTGAGTGATCAGCCTCAAACACACACACACACCCTCAGATGTTGTGCATTGGTAATAATGTTCTCATTCATTTTAATGGGAAATGCTAGGTTAGTGAATTCAGTGTCTGTGTGAGTTAAAATATGTGTTTGTGTGTAAGTTGAAATGTGTGCGTAGGATGTGTGTATATTGTGTGTAAGCTGTGTGTGAGTTTACTCTGACTTGATTTCCTGTGTGCCCTTGTGTTTATAGAGCACAGACACCCAGACCTCCATCTCCAGTGCCCAGCTGTGTGTCTCTGAAGAGTGACAGTTCCATGTCTCGACCAATCACGTTTAGCAAGCAACCAGTCTCACCACATACACAGTGAGTGATCAGCCTCAAACACACACACACACCCTCAGATGTTGTGCATTGGTAATAACGTCCTCATTCATTTTAATGGGAAATGCTAGGTTAGTGAATTCAGCCAAAATTGAGCTTCAAAATTATTTCCACACCCATTTTATTGAACCAATTAAGTGCCACGTTACTGACTGAGGTGACGTAGAGCAGAAAGCTATATCGAAGAAGGGCATTGGATGGATATACAATCATTTTATCAGCCTGATTCATTATCCTTATTTGTGATCACCTTCTTCCCTCCAGTCTGACCCAGGATCAGTCCAGCTGTGTGCAGGTACTGAGGGACCCAGCCATCACCACCTGTGGGCACCTGAACAAACAGGGTGAGCTGACTAGGCACTGGTCACCCCACATTTTTACATGCACACCTACAGTAATTGACCAGATTTGTTGCTAACCATTTGTGACTGTAATGTGCGTATACACAGTACACAATAAATATTTGTGTGTTAACTTGAAGGTGTTGCATTACATTACACTTTTTAGCAGCTAATTACATTGTATCCTCATGTATCCTGATAATTACTGATACTTACTGATCCTGATACTTAAATGAGTGAATAATAGTGCTATGCATTGTTAACTTTTGTGACGCAGATGAACAGGTCTTCAGAAGTGTTTTAAAGAATCATAGAGGCAGTCTGAAGAGAAGGTTTGAAAACATATGTGAAGGCATCATCAAACCGGGAGCTGAAACACTTCTTAATGAGATCTACACAGAGCTCTACATCACAGAGGGAGAGAGTGAAGGGGTGAATAAGGAGCATGAGGTTTGGCAGGTAGAGTCAGCATCCAGAGCACAAACAACAGAAGATACACCAATCAACTGCAATGACATCTTCAAGCCCTTACCTGGACAAGAGCGACACATCAGGACTGTGATGACCAAAGGTGTTGCTGGCATTGGAAAAACAGTGTCAGTGCAGAAGTTCATTCTTGACTGGGCAGATGGGATAGCCAATCAGAACGTAGACTTCATGTTTCCCCTTTCTTTCCGTGAGCTGAATTTGATCAGGACTGATCAGTACAGTCTTCACACACTCCTGCTGGAGTTCCACCCTGAGCTGAGGAAGCTGAATGATGGTGAAGAATACAAAGACTGTCAGATTGTGTTTATTTTTGATGGTCTGGATGAGAGTAGGCTGACTCTGGATTTTCAACAAAACATGACATTGTCTGATGTGAAACAAATAGCCTCAGTGGATACTCTGATGACAAGCCTCATTAAGGGAACTCTGCTTCCCTCTGCACACATCTGGATAACCTCACGACCAGCAGCAGCCAGTCAAATTCCTGCTCAGTACACCCACCAGCTGACAGAAGTGCGAGGGTTCAATGCCCCACAAAAGGAAGAGTACTTCAGGAAGAGAATCTGTGATGAGAGTCTGTCCAACACAATCATCTCCCACATTAAGGCATCCAGGAGTCTCCACATCATGTGCCACATTCCAGTCTTCTGTTGGATTGCAGCCACTGTGCTTCAGCAGATGCTGAAAAAGAGGAACATTGAAAACATCCCCAAAACTCTGACCGAGATGTTTATACACTTCCTGCTCATCCAGACAGCTAAGAAGGATCAGAAGTATCAGGGTGGAAAGAATACATCTCAAGAAGAACTTCTTGAATCTCAGAAAGAAATCGTACTAAAGCTGGCAGAACTAGCCTTCAAGAATCTAGCGAGCGGAAACCTCATATTTTATGAGGAAGACCTGACACAATGTACCCTTGATATCAGTGAGGCCTCTGTGTACTCTGGCTTGTGCACTGAGATCTTCAAAGAAGAAACTTTGTTTCAGCAGAAGAAGGTCTACTGCTTTGTCCATCTGAGCATTCAGGAGTTTCTGGCAGCTCTCTATGCCTTTCACTCGTTTGTCACTGGGAACTCTGCAGCACTGAAGTCTCTGCTCAACAAAGAACACACAGATGATTCCACTCCATCATCATGTTTTTCATGTATTCAACCAGCACTGAGATCAAAAAGTCAGGACCATCTTCACAAGGTCCTGAAGAGCGCAGTGGATGAGGCTTTGAAGAGCCGGAATGGACACCTGGATCTTTTCGTTCGCTTTCTTATGGGCATATCTCTGAAGAGAAATCAGAAACTCCTGAAAGGTCTACTGACCCAGACACATAGCAGCTCAAGTAGCATTAAGGAAACAAGTCAGTACATCAAGATGCTGAATACCGAAAATCTCTCTCCTGATAGGTGCATCAATCTTTTTTACTGCATGTTTGAAATGGACGATCAGTCCATGCACAAAGAAATTCAGAAATACATGACATCACCAAAAAAGTTCAAACAGCAGTTGTCTGCTGCTCATTGTTCAGCTCTGGCCCACATGCTACTGATGTCTGAGGAGGTGCTGGATGAGTTTGACCTGAAGAAATACAACACATCACATGAGGGACGCAGGAGGTTGCTCCCAGCTGTTAGGTGGTTCAGAACAGCACGGTGAGTTTTGAAAGAAACTGGATGAAAATCCCACTTCTTCACAGTAAAAACTTATTACCATGATGTAAAGCTTGTCATACACATTTTGTAAGTAATTTTAATAATCAATACATATTTTCCACTTTCAGCACAGCATATTTGAAATATTCTCTCTGTATAAACAACTAACATTTGTGCAGTTGGGTCATTCCATGTAAATTCAACCAGGTCCCATGCACTTAGGTCTCAAAACACTGAAAAAAAAACCAGGTGTGCCTATATTGCCCAGGGGACACTCTGTAAATTGTTTTTATGTTAAGATCAATACTTTGCAGGTTATAGCCAGTTTTACGAAGGGAGTGGGGTTGATTTTGTTGAACAGTTCACAAGCCCATAGATCAAGAACTATACCATGTAGAAGGCTCACATTTTGCATGCTGGTATATAAATATTTTTTTTGCATGCTGGCACACCCCCTTCCCCACATAAAATTGGCTATAACTTGAAAAGTGTTGATCTTAACATAAAGCAATTTATAGTGTTTCTTAGGTAACATAGTTACACCTGTTTTTTTTACTTTACTTACAACCTATGCAAAACATGAATTGTGTGATCATTCAGCCATTTAGTCTCCACTTCATCCCTTAGAGGTTTTCTCTCATCTATGGAGGATTTTGTCAGCATCCCATTGAGGACTTTGAGGACACTCTAAATAATATTAATATTGGATTGGAGGGGGAGAGGTGTATTCTTTCATAGAGTCCAAAAATGAATAGTGCAGTCAATGCCCTTAATATTGCCCAAATCCCCTTGACACTGTCCCATGAGCGTCCCTGAATAGTCCTCATTACCAGCGCGAAAAAAAATAAATATATATTTTGTGTTTTCATTCTGTCATACAGACTTGCTGACTGTAACTTCACTGATAAGTCCTGTGAGATTGTGGGTTCAGTTCTACAGTCACCAAACTCCCTGACTGAGCTGGAGCTCAGTCACAATCACCTGAGAGATTCTGGGGTTCAGCTTCTCACCAAGGGACTGTACAGTCCTCACTGCAAACTGCAGACGTTAAGGTTGGTGACATCTTTGTCATATCTTTCTTTTTCTTATTCGCTCATTTTGACGCCTATTTTCTTTCATTGACTAATGGCAATCAGGGTCAAAAAACATTTTTACGTGCATGCATCATGCAACTCAGAGTGACCTATCGTATTTCAAAAAGAGCAAGTACTAAATGGTTTCTCACTGAATGAGACCTTTAAGGAGTTTCCTGGTTTAGTTAAGTAGTATGGCAACTATAGCAGGTTAATGCCAATTGCCCTTCACATTTGCACAAACACCAGTAAACATCCCACTGAGCCCTTAACACTTTATGCCTTGAGGTGCCTTGAGCTTGTTCTTCAATCCAAAGTGCTGTCAATATGAACACTCTTAGACACAGCGCATAACATTACCATATACTTACTTTGTTTTTTATAAAACGTTTAACTAAACATTTTTCTTTAAATGATAATATATTTTTGTGATTTTACCACAATGTCCTCCAGACTTGCTGACTGTGACCTCACTGATAAGTCCTGTGAGATGGTGTCTTCAGTGCTACAGTCACCAAACTCCCTGCTACAGCTGGACCTGACTCACAATCACCTGGGAGATTCTGGGGTTCAGATTCTCTGTAAGGGACTGTCTAGCCCCCACTGCAAACTGCAGGCATTAAGGTTGGTGACATCTCATCACTGTTATGACGTTCTTGATTAGGGATATGAACATGTATTGCAGCTGTTTATCTGCATTGTCATATTTGAATAAATAACAGTAGTCACCCTAGTTAGGCTATGTCAATGTATTTGGCCGTCTGATTTGTAAGATCTGTTGTGACTTTTTACTTTTCTGGGATTTAGAGTGTTATTTATTTTGACATGATTGAATTATTTATTGAATTATTTATTTGTGTGTTTATGTATCTGTTTAT
Source organism: Coilia nasus (assembly GCA_027475355.1). NCBI lineage: Eukaryota > Metazoa > Chordata > Actinopteri > Clupeiformes > Engraulidae > Coilia > Coilia nasus. Next base: position 16,726,500 of record CM050219.1, read on the forward strand.
TTATTTAATAAGTTTTTAATAATGTATTTATTTAACACAGTACTTGACCTGTTTTTCTTCTCTGTGATATTTTCCATGCAGATTAGACAGGTGTAAAATCAGTTATAGGTCCTGTGAGATTTCGGCCTGTATTCTTCAATCACCAAACCCCCTGACAGAGCTGGATTTGAGTAACAACGAGCTGGAAGATTCTGGAGTTCAGCTGCTCTCTAAGAAATTGTCTAGTACCCACTGCAAACTGAAAATAGTTAGGTTGGTAACATTTAATGTAATAAAGTTCCTGGTTACTGTTGACAATGTCAGAAACATACAGCCTTACAATAGACATTCCAGCATGACATGTAAATGGACAAAATAGCATATATAATTTTTTCCCCAATAATGAGCATTTTACTATGTACTCACTTAGTATCAGAGCAGAGAAATAAAACTATTTTAGACACTGCTCATTGCATCTTTACCTAATAATGACACTGGTGTTGTGACTGACAGTCCTTACAAACAGTCTAAGTGACATTTTATTGATTTATTTTTTGTCATACTGTATCACAGACTTGCTGACAGTAAACTTACAGCTAAGTCCTGTGAGATTGTGGCCTGTGCTCTTCAGTCATCAAACTCCCTGACAGAGCTGGACCTCAGTCACAATGACCTGGGAGATTCTGGAGTTCAGCTTCTCTCTAAGGGACTGTCCAGTTCTCACTGCAAACTTCTGAAATTAAGGTGCATGTTTATTATTGTTTTTTAATCATGCTAACAGCCTCTGCAAAAAAATCTAAAATCTTTCCTACATTTCAGAAGCTATAACTGTGATTGTGTACTGTGATTAAAATGTCTGTCACACTCAATATAATTCCTTTTTCTGCTTCATCCAGGCTCTCTGGTTGTCTCATCTCAGGGAAGGGTTGTACATTTCTGGCTGCAGCTCTGACTTCAAACCCCTCCCACCTAAAAGAGCTGGATCTCAGCTACAACCATCCTGGAGAATCAGGGTTGAAGCTGTTATCTGCTAGACTGGCAGACACTCACTGTAAACTTGAGACACTTAAGTATGTACACTTGTATGGTTCATCACAAAATAAATAGACACATATGCGTTGCTGTGACAGTGAGAGCCCTCATAAACGGGGCATTGCGTCGTTGTGACTTTTGTAAGTCGCTTTGGAGAAAAGCGTCTGCTAAGTGTAATGTAATGTAATTATTGCGTCACGCAAGAGCCCGGATTAACGGGGCATTGACATCATTTTATTACTGTGTTCGTCCACTCTGACTCTGACACTGGACTGCAAGAAATGTCGTCTTGTGGTGACCTTGCCACTGTAAAGCACTTTGAGCTGCATCTTGTATAAATGAATGAATGAATGAATGAATGAATGAATGAATCAATGAATCAATCAATCAATCAATCAATCAATCAATCAATCAATCAATCAATCAATCAATATGTATGAATGGTACTATACAAGTAAAGATTATTATTATTATTATTATTATTATATGTGATAATATTTGTATTAATGGCTTTATTACCTAGGAGTTAATATTCACACCTCTTATTTGTACCCATCTTTGTTGTTATATACTATATTTATCTATTCTCTCTCTCTCTCTTTCTCTCTCTCTCTCTCTGTGATTTTTTTTAAACAGTACAGACCACTGTACAGAAGTCAGACTGATACCAGGTGTGCGGAAATGTAGGTGTTCATGTTTTTTTCTCTTCTGACATCATTCCTTTATCTGGTCAGAGGTGTGTGTGTGTGTGTGTGTGTGTGTGTGTGTTTGTTTGTTTGTTTGTTTGTTTGTTTGTTTGTGTGTGTGTTTGTGTGTGTGTTTGCATGTGTGTTTCACTAGCTGGGTTTTCATCCACGTTGCAATGTGAATTTAAGTTATGCACATAGCAAATCCTCTGTTGGAAACATCTGAAAATGCGCTTCAGTCTCCTAATTGGAAAATAATTTCAATTCGCTTGAGACAGGTGGATTAACTCTTAATGTGCATAGACCATAATGTGAATACAGTTGATGGGAATGGTTTATTCACATACATTCACACCCATAAGCAGCACAGCTTGCAAGTTTATATAGCACAATTGTAATGCGTTAGTCGGTGGGCATGGGAGTACGGTGGGACTGTGTGTTGGGTGCAACAGCAGGGCCTATCCATCTACACAGTTGCGTTAATCACAGTGTTAATCATTTATGTTGAGCAATTAACAAAATGCAGTGACTGAACAAAAGAGAAATTTAAATCAAATCAATATTTGGTGTGACCACCCTTTGCCTTTAAAAGATCATCAATTCTTCTAGCTTTACTTGCGTAGAGTTTTGAAGGAACTTGGTTGGTAGCTTGCACCAAACATCTTGTAGAACTAACACAGATCTTCTGTGGATGTATGCTACCTAACATATACAACCAATTTGGTGTAATTGGTTGATCATACACCTTACTATTATCCTGCAAAATCACTGACGTTGTGTATACCCCTTTGTGTAAATTGATGCTGGTTTGAAGGCACCTGCCTAAATCTTTTCACAGAACTGTATCTTTTTAGCCATCCACATGTTTAATGTTAAAACACCCAGGACTGAAAGGACTGAAAGGACTTGATAGACATAAGTTGTTTTTTGACAAGTTTTATACAAAGTGTACACACACAGGGGTACACACAGTGTCAGAAATTGATTGTATATGTCAGGATGCATACATCCACAGAAGATCTGTGGTAGTTCTTCAAGATGTTTGGTGCAAGCTACCAACCAAGTTCCTTCAAAACTCTATGCAAGTAGACCTAGAAGAATTGATGATCTTTTAAAGGCAAAGGGTTATCACACCATATATTGATTTGATTTAGGTTTCTCTTTTGTTCATTCACTGCATTTTGTTAATTGCTCAACATAAATGATTAACACTTCCATTTTTGAAGGCATTCCTAGTTGACAGCATTTTTTCACACCTGTCTAAAACTTTTTCAAATTACTGTATGTCTGCATGTAATTTTGAGTCTGTGTGATATACCTGACAAGTTCTCCTCTTGTCTGCAGATGCCTGTGATCTCACATTGGACCCAAACACAGCAAGCAGACTCCTCTCTCTCTCTGATGGGAACAGAAAGGTGACACGTGTGTCTGAGAAGCAGCCATATCCTGACCACCCAGACAGATTTGACCACTGGGATCAGGTGTTGTGTAGAGAGGGTCTGTCTGGACGCTGCTACTGGGAGGCTGAGTGGAGTGGGGCTGGGGCTTATATAGCGGTGGCCTTTAAAAGCATCCAGAGGAAAAGGAGGAAACAGGCTGTCGTAATGGGGTGGAGTGACAAGTCCTGGTCACTTGATTGCTCTACTGACAGATACTCTGTCTGGCACAAGAATGAAACCATTGCCATATCTGTCCCCTCCTCCAGAAGAGTAGGAGTGTACTTGGACTGGCCGGCCGGCACTCTGTCCTTCTACAGCGTCTCCTCTGACACAACACTCAACCACCTGCACACGTTCAACTCCAC
>CM050219.1:16735000-16742500 GCA_027475355.1 Coilia nasus
ACATAGCCAAATACAGCTTTGGAAAACATTGAGACCACTGTAAAATTATAGGTATATGCCTGAGGAAAGTGAACATTTTTGTTTTATTCTGTAAACTACTGACAACATTCTCCCAAATTCTAAATTCAATTGACATTGGAAAGGAATGACTATCATACATGTACAGATGCTGATTTTAGGAATATTTGCAGTGGTCTCCTAATTCTTTTCCAGAGCTGTGTATGCATGCCGATACAGACAGACAGATGCAGATAGCCACATAAACTGCAGTTAGACTTCGGAAAACTTTGGAAATTTAGGTCCAGACTTTTTCCTGAGCATGCTACAGCTGGAATTTCTCAAGGAGAGCCATATTTATTTAAGAACATTTTAGAAAGAAAGATTTAGGTGCCCACCTATCATTTTTCCAGAGTTGCATTTGTTCATACAACCCCCTAGTAATATATGCATGCTATGTCACTATGCAGGCTATGGAAAAGTTCATCAGAACAATATTATCATTTAACATATAAATATTGATTAAAATGTAGTAGTACTTCAATAATACATACAGTAATTGTATTAAAACAATATGTGGTAGAGGTATTTTAAAGGCTTAAACTATAAAAGAAAATGTTTTTTATATGCTCTCACTATATTGTGGATTTTCATCTATCGCAAGGGGTTCTGGAACGCACTGTATATGGACAGACAGAGATAGACATACAGTATACAGACAGATATATATACCCATACAGACAGACCGGTTACAGACAGCATGGGTGCTCCAAACACAGATTTCAGAAAGAGATGAAAAAATCAGCTGTGATGACCTTTAGATGAGTGGATGGGCAGGTGGGTGCTCTTGGTGTTCCAGAAGAAAGAGTGCCTGGTTTACACCAATCCACCCCACCTCACTTGGTCCTACGCTACTCAACTGAACCCATACATGGACACTACCTGATTTCAAAAGATCGATGGATGGTCCTGGCTTAGGGTGTATGCATTTTTGCATGACTGTGTGTGTGTGGTAGTAGGTGTGTGTTTGTGTGTGTCTGTGTGTGTGTGTGTGTGTGTGTGTGTGTGTGTGTGTGTGTGTGTGTGTGTGTGTGTGTGTATGTGTGTGTGTGTGTGTGTGTGTGGTGTGATTGAGGAGCAGTAGTGTGGCACATAGCTGTGTGGTGAGCTGGGCTATGGAGATGTCAGAGGGCCTCAGGTATGTGTTTGGACAGAGGGAGCCACACTGCAGCTGTTTTGTGTTACGACAAATAGGCTATTTATAATTGCCATCAATGCTGGGGTTCTCTTACAGTGGAATCCCTAGCCTGTGTGTGTGTGTGTGTGTGTGTGTGTGTGTAATGCTAATATCACAATGACAAACCTAGTGGTGTGTATATGTGTGTTTATGAGTATGCATGTGTGTGTGCATGCATATGTTTCTATGTGCCCATGTGAATAATGCATTTATCACAATAAGAGCCTGCTTTGCTTGTGGCGTGGTGTATGTGTGTTAATTACTTGCATGAGTTTGAGTGTGTGTGTGTGTGTGTGTGTGTGTGTGTGTGTGTGTGTGTGTGTGTGTGTGTGTGTCTATGCTTATGTGAGTGGTTGATGTACATATTGGGTATCTGTATGTGTATGTGAGTGGTTGATGTATACATTGTATACGTATGTGTGTGTGCCTATGAGAAAGACAGAGAGCGGTTGATGTATACATTGTGTGTGTGTGTGTGTCTGTGTGTGTACGTATTTGTGATGATAATGTTGACATGAGTGATGTGTTGTGCACTGGGGAAGCGGAGACACAGGTCTACTTGAAGATCGTGTCACGTGTGGGAGGACATACTGCCCCAACCAGAGCACTGCTATAGAGGGGCGACAGGCTTCTCATTGTGATACATGCTGTATATACATAGGCACACTGAAACACACTCATGCACACACACACACATACTGCCCCAACCAGAGCACTGCTGTAGAGGGGCGACAGGCTTCTCATTGTGATACATGCGGTATATACATAGGCACACTGAAACACACTCATGCACACACACACACAACACAAATAGCGACACACACAGGCACCACATTTTCGTGCAATATAGGTTTCTCGTTTTTTGATTCCAGCATCACACACACACACACACACACACACACACACACACACAATGTTACAGGAGAATCAAACACATAACAAAAACATATTGGGATTTAGCAGGTTTAATCAAAGCCATCAATTATCCCATCATCTCATCACATCACAAGATCAAGCAAAGCAACAACATCACACACACACACACACACACACACACACACACACACACACACACACACACTTCTAACCTCTGCCTATACTCCTTTTTAGTGCTGCATCAAAGAATGGAGCCATAACCAGAAGGTGAGGAATGGTCACTTTGCGATAAAACCAAATTATAATATATAAAAAATATTTAAAAAAGAAAGTGATTGCAAGAAGGTGTTCTGGCTGAAAGCCAGTGTCTATCTGAGTTGATTAACAGTGTGGTGATGTGCGCTTGCCAAGTCTGAAATGGAACTGTGCTGCTGGCCTGATGTAGTAACAGATGACATTTGCTGTCTGGGCTGCTGGCTGCCCGCACTGCTTTGTCTCTTGGAGGAGATCAACACTATGGACATTTTTATTTTTCCCTCTCTTTCTATTGCTCTCTGTTGTGACAGTGCTTTTGCTTTTACAAAATGCTTTTTTCCAATTTTAAACTATATTACTTGTCCTTTCGGCGACAAGGTCTTTTATATTACCAAGAGACAGTCTATTTGAAATGGAAATGCAAGGATGTAAATTAAGCACTACATTATTACATTGACTGTGGTAGAGTGGAGTGGGCAGGTTTTTGTTATCTTCCTCTTGGATTTTGACTCCTACTTCAAATGAATTTGGATCTGCAAAACAAATGTACCTAGGAGAAATCATCCTCTTATTTCTCTAGCTGTCTGTCTATGCACTTCAAAAAGGGTGAAAAGGTGTATATACCCTGAACCTAACTGTTTTCAGGTTCATTCATTTTTAGAAATATTCATCAAGGACATATTTTCAATCATGCAATCCAGGTAATAGCAACCAAACTGAATCTGCATTAAAATAACTGTTATTATCACGTTAAATGCAAACATGACAAGAAGATTGATGAACTGCCTTTAAAAGTTGTGGTATTCACACTGTTCGTGTGTAATAAAGGTTGCTGTAAGTCCAGGAATACAGGTGTAAAGTTCAAAGGTCAAGGTCGAAGGCCAAGACTCACGGCAGTGGCTTAGATTCCCATTAATAGCCAGTGGATAGCAAGCAATAGCAAGTGTCACATGCCTGTCATTTCAAATGCGCTCTCTTGTATAGTATGTATGACTGTACTGCAACTAAGTATGTCTGCTGCCATGTCTTCATTATCTTCAGTGTTCTTTGCATCTGTGTGTAGTTGCATGAGAGGCAATGGTGGCCTAGCGGTTAAGGTATCAGACTTATGACTGCAGGTTCAAATCCTGGGTTGCCAGTAGTGCCACTGAGGTACCCTGAGCATGGTACCGTCCCCACGCACTGCTCCCCAGGCACCATTGTCATGGCTGCCCCCTGCTTCTGTGTGATGGGTTAAATGCAGAGTTGAACTGTGGTGTGCTGTGTGATCACGATGACAACAATGGAGCTTTCACTATATGACCTTATCCAATGAGTGCTCTTGGATTTGAACTGTGGAGTGGTATTGTGGAAGGTCCTCATAAATAAAAACAAATATTGTAACATTATTGCAAATATGCCTCTGATTTGCCCCCAATCACCGAAATGTCCAAACTCCTATACAGTAAAAAATCTGTGAACTCCTCATCTTCTTCCAACTGACCACCCATGAGCAGTGTCTAGTGTCATTGTACGGTAATAAGACAGGGTGTGTTTACAAACTTACACCTTCACAGTCACAGTCAGTTGTGGCACTGTTTATTTTCTATTTAAGAATGACTTTCTTATGATTATTTATCTTCTCACTGTACACATCAACAGCAAAGATAAAACTAGAAAAGCGCTCAGAGAGCGCAGACCTCCGCCTGGGCAGCTCAGATCACCACCAAAATCTATTCACTTTTAAGTTAGCCCGTTTTTGACCTACCCTCAAAATTTTCATCAAAATCCATCCATAACTTATTGCGTTTTATTGCTAACTAACAAACAAACACTGTTGATTACATAACCTCCGCTGGAGGAGGTAACTAATTCAAACACTCATCAAACATCATTTATGAGAGTAATACATGACAAAGTGTTTGTTCTGCTGAATACACAGACATTGACAGTAAGACAATATTTCTGTTTACCGGGGCACATTATAGTTGCCATGTACATGTTATGTTAACAGAGCACTGATCATTATGGTCACTTACACTCAATGGTATTCTTTAAGCACTTCACTGCACCAGTCGTCACGAATGTGAGTGTCCACAGTATTTTAGGGCGTTGTGAGGCGAGAACTTTGGGATGTTAATTGTGGTACACAGGGGTGCCAGTAAGGGGGGGTTTAGATCAGGACAATTCAGGGGGCTCAGAATTTCACAGCGGCCCGCAGACAACTATGGTATGGTGGGGTGGGGGCCAAAAATGATTTTCTTTCAGGGGGCCCACAATTCCTAGGGGCGCCCCTGGTGGTAGAACTCACAGGTAGTGATTCTGGTGCCCTAGAATAAGAGTTAAAACACTTCTTTGCTACGGATTAAGGTTAGGAACAGGTTTACATTTAGGCCCATTTTATCCAGTCCATGGGAATTTCCTGAAGTGTGTGTGTGTGGTGTGTGCGGTGTGTGTGTGTGTGTGTGCGTGTGTGACTGTATGTGTGAGAGTGTAATATTAGGGAGATGTGTGTGATGGTGTGGGTATCGATGGCTCTTCCAGCAGAGGTATCTGTGTGTCGCTAAGAGCAGTGTATATGGTGTGTGTGTGGGAGTAGGTGCGCTTCCGTGCATGTGTGTCCGCCCCAAACTCCCGCGACCGTAGCTCCATCAGCCGAATCTCGTGTCGCGCCGCCGTCTCCAGCACTTGCTGCTTGCTGTAGACAACCACAAAGTTGTTTATGATGGGGTGGATGGGCAGCGCGATGGCGATGACCCCGCACAGGAAGCTGACGGCCGCGTTGCAGCGCCCCAACGTCGTCTTGGGGTACACGTCACCATAGCCCACCGTTGTCATGGTGATGATGGCCCACCAGAAAGCCTGCGGGATGCTGGTGAACAGGGTTTCCGGGTGGCTCTGCTCCAGGGTGTAGCCCAGCGCAGAGAACAGGAAGATGCCCACGCCCATGTACATGAGCAGCAGTGCCAGCTCTCCGCAGGAGCTGCGCAGGGCGAACGTGAGCATCTGCAGGCCTGAGGAGTGCCGGGCCAGCTTGAGTACCCGTGCCACGCGCAAGATGCGCACGGCCTGCACCGCCTGCTGGACGTTGGACAGCTCCAGCAGTGACGAGCCCAGCTGGTTTAAGGTGAGGAGAATAAAGTAGGGCAGGATGGCCAGGCAGTCGATGATGTTCATAAAGGAGAAGAGGAAACGGATTTTGCGGGGAGCCGCAAACAGCCGGAGGAGGTATTCCACCGTGAACCAGATGATGCAGGCCGTGTCTATGGCCACAAGGGCTGGCGGCTCGGTTGGGTTGTCTTGTGCATCGCGTGTCTGAAGCTCGGGGATCGTTCCCGCGCACAGGGCCACCGAGGAGACGAGGATGAGGATGAAGGAAATGACTGCGATAATGCGCGCCGCCACAGATGAGTCTGGCTGCTCCATCAGGCGCCATGTGCGCACCTGTAAGCCTTTCCACGCACTGAGGCCTACAGTTCGTACTTTTTCGCGGGCCACCAGTAGTGACTGCACCTTCTCGGCTATCTCCGCCAGCTCCTCTTTAACCTCCTGCAGGTTCGCTCGACAACATTCATCCAGAAAGTCTTCCTCGACTCCCCAGAACTCCATCTCATCCATAAAACACGCGGGACATATTCCTCGCTTCATGTGAATCTCACCATAGTAGTAGACTTCCATTATACATTTAAATGCGTCTGGGTCCCTATCAAAGTAGAACTCACCACCACCATAGTCGTCGCACAGTTCTGACAAATCCTCTGCATTTCCCCCCGCCAGGCTCGCCAACTCGGCTAGTCGTGTGTCCGGATACCTACTCAGAATGTCTACGCTCAACACTTGTCTTAAGCCCCCGATGTTCACCACAATTTCTACATCCCCGCTCGCTTCAGACCCGCTACAATCCACAAAGCGCTGTCGTGGGAATGACCACATTTTGATTAAACGGACCAAATTATCTTACCGTAAAGCGGATGCCTTTTCTGTGATTTGTGAATTCATGAAGTCATTATGGTGCGGGTTAAGGCTGTGAAAGTTAACATGACAAAAACCTAACAAAAAAGGCAAAATAAGTTTCTTACTCCTTAGTAACCGAGACGCGCACCGTTGTCACCAAATTAAGAGAACACACCGACAGAAATTCCTTCTAAACATTTCCCCTTGATATTTGATTGAGACACTTATAGTTTTAATTAACTTACTGGTAAAAGTACGTGACACTTCACAGCTCTCTGGAGTCCAACTCTGCCCAAACAGAAACATCCGCTTCGTAGAAAATTGTGCACGAAAAAGCTGGGCGAGGTGGTTGGGACGCAGACGCCTCTGTAAATATAGCTTCTCTCTACTGACGAGGGGAGGGAGGGCTACTCCGAGAGAACAGTGGTTAGAGCTCGTAAATTCTCTATGGTGTAAAAGGTAAGCATCGCGCGAACGGTGCCTGGAACTTGGAAAGTTTTCAGCTAAGCCACCAGGTGAATAACGAGCAGAGAGGCATCTCGAGTCCTTGACGGCTGATAAGTTAATCAGTTGCGTTGTCCTTCCAACTATGACTCAGTCTGCCCTTATATACATATAAAAATAAAGCTACCAATAACTGTCGTGTCATCAATACAGAATCCATGGCTTTGCATGCGAATCAGTCTTTCTTTGAAAGATGTATGGTGTTGAAGTCAAGGGCAGTAGTCGCGCGTTTGCATTGTCAGAATTCCAACCCTCACAAAACTTCAGGCTGTCTTGCGACAACGGCGTGCTGTCCCACTCTAGTGGTACGCTTTTGTCAGTGCACGGATAGAAAAATAACCTCTCCAAAAAGTGGTTTACCCTCGTACCCTCTTTCCCCCATTACATTACTTTGTAATGACAGCTACATTTCTGGTCGTTGCGAATGTTTTTATTTAGTTTTCTGTGGTCAACTCGGTACAGAGCCAAACAGCTTGAGTTTAGGATATGTGTAATAATAGTCAAGTAAAACAGACACTCCTTGTAAGTAGGTGTTTAAGGTTGCGTGGCATAAATGCTCAACAGTCTCACTTAGATTACAGGAGAGTGCTTTCCATATATTCACTCTATAAACATTCAGAAATACCCAGCCAAATGCTTCTAGCTGTTTTTGTCTTTAACCACTGTACATACCACAAGCCCCTTCGATGAACAAATAT
>CM050219.1:16745000-16747500 GCA_027475355.1 Coilia nasus
GATGAAACGACAATAAAAACCTACTTGACTAAGGGAGTTGGAAAACCAGAGCCACCAAAAAAAGTGGAGTGTTTCCTTAAGGTAATGCGCAGTGGCCACTCACAGAGAAGATGGAGTCGAGCTTCATGAGGGACTGCTCGTTCTTCTCCAGCGGCGACAGCAGCTTCAGCAGCTTGCTCTCGATCAGGAAGCCCTGAGAGACACCAATGTGTGGATAGAGGGAAACTCACGTCAACACACGTTTGTGTGAATGTGTGTGTGTGTGTGTGTGTGTGTGTGTGTGTTTGTAAGTGACAGTGTGTGTGTGTGGACAGGAAATAGAATGTCTGAACAGTAATCACATTTCTATACATAGAGACACGTGCACACACACACACACACACACACACACACACACACACACACACACTATAAACACACTAACCCAACTACAGTATAAATACACAGCAAAGCATTGTCTTACCGCTTCATCACACAGTAGTTCAAGAAGCCTCTTCACTGTCTTTTGAGACACTCTTCTGGGCTTTTCCGCCCCACTTCCTGTTCCACCTGCCTCACTTCCTGAGACAACATCCTCACTACTTTGCCCTTCCTCAGCCCTAATCGTGGACTCTTCCTCCATTCTTCCCTTCTCTTCCTCCTCCCCCTGCCTTCCCAGCATGCTCGTGACGCTCTGGAGGGCGGAGCTGTGGGCCTGGGGGTGGGTTCTGACTGGCCCACTGCGCTGCATGAAAGGCAGAGGCGGGGCTACCCACTCCAGGCCCAGCTGCTGTTGGTAGATGAGCCTGTCAATCTCCAGGGCTCGGCTAACCAGCGCCTTCACCTCTTCCTCGTTCATGCGCCACACCTCTTCAAACTTCTGGGCATCGATGACAGCGAAGCGCCTAGGGTCAGAGTTCCGCTTTGTGAACGCATCCATGCTTACGAAATGTGTATCTGAAACAGTCTAGGTGTTATAGTGTGTTGCCAATAAGTAATGAGTGTTTTTTCTGTCATTCTGTTTGATTGTGTAATAGTCTCTCTCTCTCTCTCTCTCTCTCTCTCTCTCTCGGGGTATATGTGTATCAAGTATGTATACAAAGTCATTGTAGAAAGTCATTGTCAGGGTATGGGATATTTGGAAAGATTTATACAGACAGAAAAAAAGAAAGAAAGAAAGGATGAAAAAAGATACCGTTAAAGAATGAAAAAGAGGTGTGTGTGTGACGCTGGTGTGTTTATGCTTGTGCGGTCCTCACCTCATCTTCTTCTGCATGTGTTTGTATTGCTGCATGATGCGCCTGTAGTCCTCTGTCTGTGATTGGTTCTCCTCTCGGCTCTGCTTCTCCTGACTGGCGCACTTGATCTTCACGTTGTTCAGGATGTCCTGTAATCTAAAATCAGGTCTTAATAATACTGCGGCACTGTGGACTGGCCAAGACTATAATATGCACCACTGCAGTGGCCAAAGGTGTTTTGGGTCGTATTCTAGCTAGGAGCAAAAGACAGGATAACACTATAAAAGCTACGAGCAAAAGACAGGACATGACTAAAATGGTAAGCGTTCTTCCAAACAGCAGTAGGTTAGAATATCATTTGTTGTCAGGAAGGCTTGGCTCTAGGCAACTAGTGTAAGTGATTCCATTATAAGCATAGTTTCTATTTTTATCCATTTACACTGCTGTTCCAATAACTGGCATCACCCGGTCAAAATCGATAGAAATTAGTTCAATTCAGTTCCCACAAACCTTCAGTAAGTGAACTGGATTTCTCAAACATCAGCCCGAAAAAAAAATTGCTGGGGTCCTATTTTACTTAAAAAAACGAAATATCTTAAGTAGCTAAAGAGGGCTTGGGGTCCTATCGTAGCCAGACCACAACTTAATGAAATCTGCAGTAGCCAAATGTGTTTGTTGTCCTATCTTTGGTTTGGGCTGTTAAATATAACATGCAGTGCATGCATGTGGTCTGTCAGAAAGTGCTATGGATGACATGATAGAGGGTTTGTCAAGTTCTCTTAAGGCCCTTTCACACCACTAGTTTGATTTGGCCAGACAGTAAAATTGTTACTATGTAGCATGCAGACTGTGGTGTGGTCCGCTTTCACATCGGAAAATGAATCAAAATTGGTCCGCTTAACGTTTCCTCATCAATATTTATCCGAGCTACCCATAATGCATTTCAAATAGTTCATTGGCGCGGAATCAAGAGGACCGAGACCATCTCTTTTTGGAGGTTTCGGCCTGCTAGATTTAGTGTGCACTCGAGTTCAATTGATGCTTTCACACCAATCGAACAACGAGCTTTTGGTCCGAATGGACTGTTTGGTGTGCGCTAACTGCTGTTGGTGTGACAGCACCCTTATGTACGGTCTACGGTCCTGACCTGGTGATCTTCCTCTTCTGCTGGGACTTGGTGATGGTGTTCTCCTCGTCACGCTTCTTCAGCACCTGGAAGTTATACTCCAGCTTCTCCTGGTTCAGCTGGTATGTGGCCTTCATCTGCTGAAGCTGCTGCTGCA
>CM050219.1:16750000-16760000 GCA_027475355.1 Coilia nasus
GACTCGACTTAGCCTCCGCCTCAAGCTTCTCCAGCCTACACACACACACACACATACATACATTCACGCACGCCCACACACACATGCACACACACACACATATGCATGCTTACACACGCACACAAGCACACACGAGCACACACACACAAGCACACACACAAGCAAACACACACGCATGCATGCACACACACAAACACACACACATACACACACAAACACACATGCACACACACAGAAAGACAAGAAGCCAGACAAACAGACAGACGGTAAACATAGCATAATGTCCTAAATGTCTGTGTCTGGACGGGATGGTGGTTGGTGTGAGGCCATATAGGCTATGTTTGCAGGAGGGCTATGACAGAGAGAGGGGTATAAGTAGGCAGTCTGCCCTATGTGTACATTGGCTAGTTATGGATAAACCCCAAACCCCAAATGCGGGTACTATCTGGGCTTAATTTTTTCTACAGAAAAAATGGGTTGGAGTGAATGACTGTAAGTAGTAGACATGTATGTAAAGATGTGTGTGTGTGTGAGGTGTTTGTGTGTGTGCTTGTGTGTGTGTGTGCTTGTGTGTGTGGTGTTTGTGTGTGTGCTTGTGTGTGTGTTTGTGTGTGTGGTGTTTGTGTGTGTGGGTGTGTGGTGTTTGTGTGGGTGTGTGTGCTTGTGTGTGTGGTGTTTGTGTGTGTGTGTGTGCTTGTGTGTGTGGTGTTTGTGTGTGTGTGTGTGTGTGTGTGTGTATGTGCTTGTGTGTGTGGTGTTTGTGTGTGTGCTTGTGTGTTTGTGTGCTTGTGTGTGTGGTGTTTGTGTGCTTGTGTGTGTGGTGTTTGTGTGTGTGTGGGTGTGTGTGGTGTATGTGTGCTTGTGTGTGTGGTGTTTGTGCGTGTGGGTGTGTATCTGTGTGCTTGTGTGTGTGGTGTTTGTGTGTGTGGGTGTGTGTACCTCAATCTGCGTTCCTCCTCCTGTTCATCTCTGCGTTGTGACTCGCGTGCATCTGCTGCGACCTGGATGTTGCTAACTAGTTCTGTTCCATCGATCTTCAGCTTTTGAATTTGCTGTAACACACACACACACACACACACACACACACACACACACACACACAATCAAGTAACAACTAGGGGAACTTTATGATTGCTCCACAACTTTTAACGTTACACCGACTTCAAGATAAACATTTACCCGCTCGCTTAGTTCCACTTGCAGCTGGGTCTTGGTCTCCTCCTTGTCTTCCACCTTCTGACCTGAGTCCTCTCCTTGTTCCTGTCTGAAATATATTTCTTTAGTGACATTCAAGTGAAAGTTATCAGTACCGGTTGAAAAGCATGGATTTAATAAGAACAAGAAAGTTTTATTTGAAAACATAGCTAAAATGTAGAGTGCTTTGGAAAAAAACAGACATTACGCACAGAACTTTCAGATTGTTTTTGTAGGTGGTTATGACTGTTTTGTCATTAATAATGAACTCAAAGTTGTTTACGATCAGTCACATTTGCATTTGCAAGGTTTAGGAACAGTTTCTTTCCTACAGCTGTTTCCCTGCTGAACTCTACCCCCCGCTGAACCTCCATGTCCTCTCACTACGCCACTACGCAGCTCCCATGCTGCGCTGTGGTGCAGTTGGTCAGGATGCTCTCACCCCACTCTCGCCCCCTACCATGCCCCCCCCTCCATGCCACCACTTAAACCCCCTGAACTCTACCCCCCGCTGAACCTCCATGTCCCCCTACTACGCCACCACTCTCGCCCCCTACCATGACACCACTACCACTACCTCCACGCCCCGTCCCTCTTCACCTCTCCATCTCTCCCAATGTCAGTGAACTTTACCCAATCCCCGCATCCATTGGCACTCCACCCCAAAACAAAAATGTATATTGTCAATACTGTATATCTCCTGTATATCTCTGTGTTATAGTACATCTGGTATACCTCTGTGTTATAGTTCATCCGGTATATATCTTGTACATATTGTATACTGTATATTGTATACTTGTCCATAGCCCATTATATATATTAATAGCTCTACTGTATACTTGTTTATAGCACATCTGTTTATATCCCCCACAAAGATTAACAACAAAGTACTCCCACATGTTCATATTGCCCTACTTATTGTACATAATTCACTACTGTCTATATTGTATATACTGTACATATCGCACTTGCTGCTCTTGCACTTCTGATTAGATGCTAAACGACATTTCGTTACCTGTATTTGTACATGTGTAATGACAATAAAGTTGAATCTAATCTAATCTAATCTAATTTAAATGTATTGCTAACGTAGGCTAATATAGCTTCTGATTCAAATCCTGAAGTTATAAATACCAAATTATCATCTGAACTTCAGCTCTTACATAACTGGTTAGGGAAAAAACATTTAACTATTAATGTAAAAAAAACACTAAATGCATGTAGTTTTATACCCCTAGAAAAAGGTTTCCCCTTACTGCTCCCATCACCTTTGCAAACCAACACCTGGTCATTACAAAGACCTGTAAATATCTTGCTGTGGTACTTGACTCATACCTGTCATATTGTGAACACATCTCCAAACTAATAAATAAGCTTAACCAAATGTTATATGTATATAATAAGATAAGGCCATATTTGTCATTTTCTGTGTCTGTGCAATTGTTTTTTCTACAATTTCTTATGATCTTCCAATATGGTCTCTTACTAAGGACATTACTGCACCAATTGCACGTCTTTACTACTGTGCACTCACAAGATTCACAGTAATCTACCAAAGTGGTCTCACCATTGCACTGCACGTACACACACTAACGCCTTGACTTTTCAAAACTTCAGAAACAGTCACGCCATAACTTTTTATTTTCAGATTCTAAATAGCACGTCACCAAGAGTTACTGCACTTCTCCCAGTACACAGTGCGAGACAAGTGCGTATTACCAGATCGGTTTCACAAGCACTTACACCAGTCCCTGCATTTTGAAATAGTTATGGTCAGAGGTCCTTTTTCACACTTCACCATAGTTTGGAATGGCATTCCTCTCCACATCAGAGCATCACATTCTATCACAGCCTTAAAAAAGGCATAAAGATAACACCTTGCCAACAGTTATACAGGCACTCATTAACTGTTACATTTACAGTGTCTGTGTTTGTGTAACCTATGTAATGTCAGGTGTATGTTAATGCCCTGTTTTGTTTGCTTTTGTTTTTGTTTTGTTTTTGTGTTTTACAAAACAGGAACCTGCTTTAAACCAGTTTTAATCTGAGGCAGGCCGGTTTTAACTGTAACTAAACTGTTACTTTTAATAATTTCTTGTAAAATAAACGAAATGTATATAAGCTAACTGACCTTTTCTTTGCTTCAATTCGTGCAGCAATGCGAAGCCGGCGAGCTGCTATCCTTTCCTCTTGATTTTGAGACAACACAGACGGTACAGGAATTTCTGCATTTTGTTGATTATTCCCGTTTTGACTCATACTGAGTTCTTGACGTTGTCAGCTAGAAATAAACACCTTTAGCAGCTACATTATTTGGCTACGATGAAAAACGTCATGGTTTCATCACTTGTGCCCTGGGTAAGTGTTGTCGTCGTGGTTGCTAGGATACCATCTACAGCTGCAATTCTGTCTGGCGTCGTGAGCGGCGCTGTGTGTGATGTGATGGATCCCGTAGCCCCGTAGAGTGAGGGTATTGCTTGGGCGATATTTAGTCGACTTTATTTAGTCTCTCTCTCTCTCTCTCTCTCTCTCTCTAATGATCTCTCTCTATTCTAGTGTAGTGTAGTATTAGTCATAAGGACCATTGCAAACAACTTTTAAAGAGGTGATAATCATTTTAAAATTCATTTGTTTCAGTAAGTTACCTGTTAAGATCTCAATTCACAATTAAAATCCTACTGAATCTCTAGCCTATAGGACAACCGACCCAGTGATGGGGTTTGTTGTCACATTGTGTCTTGGTGTCTTTGACGGTTAATTGTTGCAATGTAGTCTAAAAATGAAAAGGATACACATTAAAAGTCAATACCTTATTTTTTCATTTAATCTAGGAATAACTGTTAAAAGAGTTTTTGAAGATGAGCAATTCATGCATGAGTAACAACTGTGACAACCAGCCCTGGTCCCCCTTACATGGCACTATTTTCAAAAATACTGCTTCATTTGTCTGTTCAACACAACACAAGCAGTAGTGAAACACCATGCAGCATTCTCATTGGTCTCTGTGTCCATTGGGAAAACTTTAACTGAATATATATAGACAGACATCTCCAAGGCTCAGCCACTTTCAATCATACTTCTGCACACTGCACATTTTTGGGTCGGTCCGCATCGGCCTACACATCTCATCATCTCAAGTTGTGTTTGATAATTGCACAAGTAGATGCATTGTGTAGGCTATGCCTAGCTGTTTGCCTGGTACCAATTTAGCTTCCAACATCCTTATAGTGGCTGTAAGCTGAAACAAAAGAGATGGATTGCGGCCCCATAACTCACACAGAAATCACCAGCTTCGACCTTCCGTGTGCCTGTGGAACCTGCTATCAGTGCATCCCTATGTGCCAATTACAGTCACGCTCCCTCGCCCTCGCTTACTGTTTTACTACGCAAGCACTCATGTCACCTTCGATTTCTCCCTTTTTATTTCCACTTGATCGGCTCACTTACTTTTTAAATCACCCATATCAGAATATAGCAGGCCACATTAATGACTGTATATTCATAGTTACTTTTTTAATGATATTTCTTTGTCATGGTGAGGGTGTCAGCTCATTGTTCATCTGTCAATCATTGAGGTTCGAGCAACTGACTGCCAAAACAATTCATTCAGAAAACCCTTATAAAGGCTTTAGGGTGCCAGCTAAAAATCTGGTGTGTACATTTACCTGCTGCTCAACTGATTTCCCAAACCAAAATTATTAGTCTGTTGACAAATGTTAGCTACAATGCTGTTCGGTGCCAGTCATCTCTATGAAAGCACTGGTATGAGTGAATATCATTCTTTTTTATGTGTTGTGCTTGTATAGTTAGTGTGCTATATAAATCTGAGTCTGATGATAATGATAATAATCATGGTTGTCTATGTAATGACTGTGTACATATGACTGATTGTGATTGTAATATTTTACAATCTTTTTTTTCTTGTTTTCTTAAGATAACAGCACAGGAGTGGTACACATCCATCCAGTCTGCATCCCATTACAACTCCATTGCAAGGGAATGTGGGTTGTGCTTATGGAAAGGGCCATTAAAATGAGAGCTAAACTTGATGACACTGTTATAGCCATCATGCTTTTATGCCTTTGTGCATTATATTTATATTGCCAGCCATGTATACTTGGGTGACTTGCAAATTGTTGTAGGTCTTACGTCGCTTTTGTGTATAAAATCAATACATGTCTATATGTTGAATGTATACTAGCAAGTTCCCTGTGTATGTAAGTATACTTGACCAATAAATCTGATTCTGCTTCTAAAAGATGTGACTGTTCCAGTGTTGGTTATCTTGAGATGAAGTGCTTTCACTGTGTGACACAAAAGAAGCCATGTACAGTACCATGTAGCCATGTAGCAACAGCCTTTCCTTCTACAGAAGTGATTTTAGTTTGAAAAATAGCTTTATGTCACTTACTAGCTAATTGCTAGAGCACTACACATGTAACTTATAACATCTTCTTCTTATTTGATGTTTCTCCCCTTTTTCCCACACGCATGTCAAAGTATACTTTAATTCAACCTTTAATTGAAAACATTCTCTATGTTTTTATTTCTCTCTCTCCCTCTCTCTCTCTCTCTCTCTCTCTCTCTCTGTCTGTTTGTATCTGTCTCTTTCTCCCTATTTTACTTACTTACTCACGCATGCACGCACACATGCACGCACAGACACAAGGAAAGAGAGAGAGGTATAGAGTGAGAGGCAGAGAGGAATTGTCAAGGAAGGAGAGAAACTCAGTTTGAGAAAGAAGAGAGAGTGAGAGAAAGTGACAGAGAGCGGCAAAAAGAAAAAAAGAGAGACACAGAAAGTGACAGAGAGAGAGATAGGCATGGGGAGGTGCCAGTGACGTGTACAGTAGCTTACTTCTCTGTCTAATTGGCTTAGTTGTGCATGTCTCAGCTCAGACAGCAGCTTAGTGTCTCTCCTCCACAGAATGACTTCTGTCCCGTCAGACACCAAATCAGCTCAACCTGCCACAACATCACACTCCTCCACTCTGAACCTGACCGGTTATGGCATTGATGTTATTTTTCCAAGTTACACACTCAACCCAACAATCATCTTACAATCTTGTTGGTGTTAAAAGCACGGCTGCATAGCTCACTTGAAGAGGCCATATATATTTTTGAGCTAGTCGTTGGCTTGTTATTCCTTGCTTGGCTTGATGAGTGGTGTATCACAGGTTTTTTTACGAGGCAGTGGATGGGTGGCTAAATGTGGGATAGACAGACAGAGACAGTGTTTCTCTTGTGTGTGATGTGGGGGTGGGTGGGGTGAAAGATTACATTACATTACATTACACTTGGCAGATGCTTTTATCCAAAGCGACTTACAATAGAGGACATAATCACAGCGTACAGCACTTGCAGATACAAAGTGCACAGGAGATATACAGAGCAATAAGTGCAAATGCCAACTGGGGCTAGTTAAAAAAAAAAAAAAAAATTGGTTTTGTTTTAAGTGCATTAGTAAAGGGTTTTGTATGCAAGTGTCAGGGCCTTGTGCTTGATCCGGGCAGCCACAGGTAGCCAGTGCAACTAGATAAATAGAGGAGTAACATGGTCCCTTTTGGGTTGAGTGAATACCAAGCGTGCTGCTCCATTCTGCACCATCTGCAGTGGTTTTATTGTACAAGCAGGTAGACCAGCAAGGAGGGCGTTGCAGTAAACCAGGCGGGAGATAACCATGGCCTGAACTAGAAGTTGCGCTGCATGTTGGGTTAGGTAGGGTCTGATTTTCTGTATGTTGTAGAGCATGAATCGGCAAGACCGGGCGACTGATGCAATATGGTTGGAGAATGACAGATGGTCATCGATCATGACGCCAAGGTTTTTGGCGACTTTGTTTGGGGCCACAGTGGCAGAGTCCATCTTGAGGTTGATGTTGTGACAAATTGACTCTTTAGCTGGGATGACTAGGAGTTCAGTCTTGGACAGGTTCAACTGTAGAAAGATAGAAAATGTGTGTGTGTGTGTGTGTGTGTGTGTAATAGAGAGAGAAAGAGACAGACAGGTGGGGGTCAGAGACAAAGCCTAAGAGAGAGAGACA
Source organism: Coilia nasus (assembly GCA_027475355.1). Lineage (NCBI taxonomy): Eukaryota > Metazoa > Chordata > Actinopteri > Clupeiformes > Engraulidae > Coilia > Coilia nasus. The sequence continues at coordinate 16,757,238 of CM050219.1, forward strand.
CAGACAGAGAGAGAGACAGACAGACAGACAGAGAAAGCGACAGTGCAGGGGAGAGAGATAGAGAGAGACCACTAGGGGAGGAGGGATTAGATGCAGTCTGAGAAAAGCACCTGCTCAGAGGATTGAGGGGGAAGGGATGAAGGGATAAATGCAAATGGGTGAGAGTGAGAGAAGACGACAAATGCAGGGAAAGAGAAGAGGGATTATTCAGAGCTTAAAACACCAGTGTTAAAACACACACACAGACAGAGAAACATACCCAAGCTGTGTCTGGGGCTATGAGTAGTCACCTGCAGGTAAGCGTTATATTGGACAATTATGCCTATGTGTGTGTGTGTGTGTGTGTGTGTGTGTGTGTGTGTGTGTGTACCACATCATCCCTCTCTCACTCGAGGAAGGAGTGAATGTTAGAGGGTGTTAACAGATAGAAAGAGAGAGAGAAAGAGAGAGAGAGAGAAGAAGGTATACAGAAATTCTTTTAACTGTTCCAGTAAAAATTTTAATGCTTCCCTGTCTGATTCCCAACTGATCCCAAACACTCACACTTTGACACACACACACACACATGCACACACGCCTACATACAAACAAACACATACAGTATTCACGCATACACACGTGCACACACACACACACACACACACCTAGGCAGCTAGTTCTGTGCTCTTGCTATCTTTCTTTCCCTGTCTTGAAGTGTAATGTGAAAGTTTTATGCAGGTGTTTTGTGTGTGTGTGTTTGTGTGTGTCTTAATATAGATGCTAAGTCTATAAGGTGGAACTTTACCAATACCAAGACGGCGTCCCAGTCGGACCCAGACCCCCAGAATCTTCATGATCTTCTGGAGGTTCTGACGTTGCGTATGGAGGTGATGGTGACGGAGATGGAGTGCCTGCGGGACCACAGCACCCATCACAGCACCGAGCTGACCCGTCTCCTGGCCGAGCTGAGCGCTCAGAACCGGGCCCTCAGGGAGAAGTACCAGGCCCTGGCTGTGGAGATGCAGGCCACCACCCAGATCATCGAAGAGCTCATTGACACCAAGGCTGCCTTGGAGTCTAAGCACAGACAGTGCCGGAAACTGAGCAGGCAGCTTTAAGCTAGGGATATACTCGCCGAGCGCAGAAGTGTGCACACAAAAGTGACGTAACAGCGCCGCGCGCCCATATATACTTCATTCAACACACACGGCAATCCTCTCCTCATCAGAGGTGTCAAATGCCACAGTAGTTTGGGAACCTTGCGTGTCAGAGGAGTGAAACATGACTGAATTGCAGGTTTACATCATGATTTGGGAATTAAACTGGATAAATCCGAAAAGGTTTGAGTCAGTGTGTATATTTACAGTGTTTTCAGCTTTATAAGGCCTTATGAGTGATGATAGGATAAGGCAAAAAGTTAGCTTAATCAACAAACTGCAGGTTTGCACCTAAGTTGGTTTGTGGATAAAACTGAACAAAATCCTAAAAGTTTTTAGTCAGTGTTTGTATTTCTTGTGAGTTTCCAGTAATATTAGCTGATTTGTAGCAATGGAAAATACATGTTTAGGCTGGTAATTACTAGGCTAAAGTTAGCTGAAACCAGACTAGCCATTGCCTATTGTTTTCAACGGGGCTGCCGCGCGCAAGTTACAAAAAAACGGAGGTGCAGACATGGCAAATATGCGCTTGAGAACGCCGCGCCAGATGTGCACTGACGTCATTTTGACGTCACTTTTGCAAGTATATCCAGGCCTTTAAGACCCAATGCCACTGAAGTGCTGTACACTGAGCATTGTACCATCCCTCCACGCTCTGTTTTACTGGGCGATGCTGTCATGGCTGCACCCTGCTCACTTTTGTGTGATGGGCTAAATGCAGGTTGCAGTTTTGTTGTGGTGTTTGCTGTAGTGTGTTGTGTCATCACAGTGATGAATGGGAATCACTCAATTTTTCATTTTCACTTTGAAACAAAATCAAAAGGATAATCTTCAAGATAAGGCCTGGGCTACAACCTAAAGATTTCAACCCCAAAACAAAATCAGTTAACTGCAAATGAAAACTATTAGGGCTAAACAAAACATTTCAACTCCAAAAGTTATAAAATCCAAACAGAATATATCAACAAAGACTATGAGCTTTTTAAAGCAGCATGTTTCAAAACGAAGAGCTTGAAATACTGGGTGTGATCTATAACAAAAGCTGTACCCTAAAAACAAACATTATGAGCTACTACAAATGTGAATTCTAGCTTATAAGAGTAAACTGTAAATGACCAGTATGTAAGGCACTTGTAGACAAGTGTGACAGCAGAAGGCCACTTACCCCCAGGCCTTACAGATGCAACCAGCTCCTGCCACTGAATTGGAAGGCCTTCTTCTCTGATCTTACTTTTTCCACCTGACACCATTGTGAGATAACAGACCCCAACTTATCTTTTGAGGAAAGATGATGAGGACTCACCGACAAATAAAACGAGTTTAGAGAATGTCCTTCTCCACATTATGGTGATACATTCATTACCAGAAGAGATCTGATTTTCCATCATGAAAGGCTGATATCTGCTTCTGTTTGTTTGTCTATTTTTAAGCTGGCTTACTGGTTGCTACAGGAAGCTATAACAGAAATGCAGTCACTGAGAAGAGCAAAGCAATAATTTTCTTGAGTTTTTTGTTGTAACACTCTGCCCACACCAGAGAACTTCCTTAAAAAACGAGCTTTTGTGCCTAGCCAGCATTCTGGTTGTGCACCACACATTGAAGATAGTCTTCTGGGAAAATACATCAC
>CM050219.1:16765000-16782500 GCA_027475355.1 Coilia nasus
CCGGTGTCGCTATGAGATCCAGAACCTGTGTGACTATGAGGTAATACTAACTGTGTGTGTGTGTGTGTTTTAATTGGGTGAGTGTGTGTTCTCCCTCTTTCTTTCTCTCTCTCTCTTCCCCTCTCTTTCATTCTCTGTATTACTATCTGTTTTTATTTCATTGTGAGCTGTAAGGGTATGCAGCTATATGTTCTGCTAGCACTACAATAGCCAATACAACAGTATCGGCAACTCTTACAACTCTTAGGCCAGATTGAAAGCAGAGATGTATTTCAGAGTTATAAAGTTATCTTGCCAGCTAGGTTCATCTGCATCAGCAATTTTGAGAATATGTTTGTTTAAGAAGGGCTACTGACTGAAACTAACTAGCTATACTAGCTGTAAGCTATTTGGCTACACTGTAGGTAATGAAACTGCTGACTGCTGTATGTTTTATCATAAAGTTGATGTTGTAACTCAATGAAGTTTCTGTGTCATTCAACAAGGAAAAACACATCCCTTCATTTGACAGCTTCAACTGTTGCTTCTATTCACTAAATACAACTTAATTCATTTGATGCTGTGAAAGTGCAATTACGTGAATAACAAGTGCATGCTTGGCTTGTTGGTAGCAGGCCTTGACCTGGAATGCCTTCTGGACAGTGATGTCTGCTTGCACCCCTTACTGTACGTTCATAAGGGGAATAAAAGTGTAGAGTGTATGTGTAATGTGTGTGTGTGTGTGTGTGTGTGCGCACACATCCCTTATGTTTGTAAAGGGAATAAGAGTGTAGTGTGTGTAGGTAGAGTGCATGTGTGTGTGTGTAGAGAGAGACAGAGAGAGAGAGAGTGTGTGTGTGTGTGTGTGTGTCTGCCTTTACCCAATCATTAACGCCTGGTCGTCACATATGCATTTAGCCTACCTAACGCATACCAATTCAAATGTAGCACACAAGGTCAACAGCATGGCTAACGAACACACTGTCTGTTCACTGATTGGATCGGTCTTGCTGGGGCCGACTACATGACCCTCAAGAGATTTCGGTCTAGACCCTCTGTACAAAATGAAATGAAGTATGAGGGGCAGGTTTACCAGGCTAGGGAGTAGGGGGAGGGGGAGGGATAATTTGCAATGACATGTGAAACAGCAGGCAGGTTTAAATCACCTGGAGGCAGGAGACAGATGAGTTCGTTGTTGTCAGTCATTCCTATCCTCCCAAACTGTGTTTAAAAAACAACATTTATGCTTTGTTAATTCCTCAGGACAGATGGTGGACACAACTGTGTTGGACCTTCCAAGTCCTACAATCCTTGCAACCGGCGGGTAAACCTCTACTGTTTCACCTCCTCTTTACATATAGGCTATAAGGGGTTGCAATTATATGTTTTCCGATGCTAAAAGGTTACTCCTCTGAGTGGAAAAAGCCACCCATTGACAAGTGTGTGTGTATGTGTGTGTTTGTGTTTGCATAAATGTGTGTGTGTGTGTGTGTGCTGTGCAGCCTTGTCCAGCAGGAGCAAGGGACTTCCGTGAGGAGCAGTGTTCCCGTTTCGATCACGTGGAGTTCCAGGGAAAGCCCTACGCCTGGACCCCATACTACGGAGGTACCAACTCACAGCCTTTGTTATAGTATTTAGCACATGCTTTTCTCACAAAGGGAAAGCCTTATGTCTGGACTCCATACCATGAAGGTACCAACTCATAGCCTTTGTTACAGTTATAATATTTAGCAGACACTTTTCTCCATAGCGACATAATAAACACTATAAAACACTAAACCCTACAAACGCCACTTCAGTGCATGTCAGTTGTACTCTGGTGCTGTGCAGTACTCATGCACATTACTATGCACCTTGTGAGTGAACATTTTTAGGTAAGTTTGTATGTCTGATTTATATTTGGTCACTGTATATATTGGTGTACATTTTATAATCTTTACCCAACTTATCTCTGTGTGATTGTGTTTGTTTGTGTGTATCTTTGTGTGTCTGTGTGGGTATGTTTTTGTTTGTGTTTGTTTATGTGTATGTGTGTGCGTTTTTGTGCATTGTCTGTGTGTGTGTGTGTGTGTGTGTGTGTGTGTCTGTGTGTTTGTGTTGGTGCATTGTTTTGTGTGTGTTTGTGTGTGTGTGTGATTGTGTTTGTGTTTGTGTGTGTGTGTGTGTGTGTGTGTGTGTGTGTGTGTGTGTGTGTGTAGCCACTAACCCCTGCGAGCTGGTGTGTGTGCCCAGTGGGGAGACCTTCTTCTATCGGCACAGGGCCACCGTGGTGGACGGCACACCCTGCTACGTGGGCCGCTCTGACATCTGCGTCGAGGGAGTCTGCAGAGTGTGTACACACACACACACAAACACAAGCACGCATACACACACACACACACATGCTGTGTACCCACACACACACACACAGGCACACACGCACACACGAACGCCCACCCTGCTACGTGGGCCGCTCTGACATCTGCGTCAAGGGAGTCTGCAGAGTGTGTACACACACACACACAAGCATGCACACACAGACACAGACATACACACATACACACACACACACATACACCATACACACACACAGACATACACACATACACACATACACACACATACACACACATACACCATACACACACACACATGCATGCATGTTCAGATGCACACATATACGGTACACACACACACACACACACACACACACACCTAAACCCTTCACTGATGTCTATACTGTATGTGTTTTCAGGTGTTGACAGGTGGAGAGATTCTGAGTTTGGACACAGACTCTTCATCCCCCTCCACCCCTTCACGCCCCACTCTTCCGGAGCCCTCAGCTCCAATCAGAGAGCGCTACAGGTGTGTCTGTGTGTGTGTGTGTGTGCGTGTGTGTCTGTGTGTGCACAGCACATGTGTGTGTATGTGTTTGTGTGTGCGTGTGTGCGAGTGTGTGTGTGTGTGAGAGAGAGAGAGAAAAGCATTTGCATGAGGTCAGAGCACAATACTGTGTGTGAGATAGAGAATATGAGAGATAAAGATTACAAATATTCCTTATCATTACTGTTTATATGTATACAATCTCTCTATCTCTCTCTTTCTCCTCTCTGTGCATGTGTGTGTGTGTGTGTGTGTGCCTGTGTATGTCTGTTCTTGTGTATGTGTGTGTGTGTGTGTTTCAGATACTCCATGCCTGCATTCTCTGCGTGCTCTGCCTCCTGTGGGGAGGGCATTCAAACTCGCACAGTGCAGTGTGTGACGGCAGGCTCAGGAGCGCCCCGTGTGGTGGCCGACTCTTACTGCGTGGCCCAAGGCCTCAGGCGGCCCCATGAGCAGCAGCCCTGCACGGGCACAGAGCACTGCGCCGAGTACAGCGTCTCCAGCTTCAGCACGGTCAGTATCACACACACACACATACGCACGCGCACACACACACACACACACACACACACACACACACACACACAGCACACTGCACCGAGTACAGCGTCTCCAGCTTCAGCACGGTCAGTATCACACACACGCACATACGCACGCGCACACACACACACACACACACACAGCACACTGCACCGAGTACAGCGGCTCTAGATTCAGCACGGTCAGTAACATACACACACACACACACACACACACACACACTGCACCGAGTACAGCGGCTCTAGATTCAGCACGGTCAGTATCATACACACACACACACACACACATGCACACACACACACACACACACACACACACACACACACACACACTGCACCGAGTACAGCGGCTCTAGATTCAGCACGGTCAGTAACACACACACACACACACACACACACACACACACACACTGCACCGAGTACAGCGGCTCTAGATTCAGCACGGTCAGTAACACACACACACACACACACACACACACACACACACACACAGCACACTGCACCGAGTACAGCGGCTCTAGATTCAGCACGGTCAGTATCACACACACACATGCACACACACACACACCACACTGCGCCGAGTACAGTGACCACACCTTTGCACTGCTCTTATCATCATTAAGGATAAAGTCACCCATGCCCAGAGTGCCACCATACAGCATATTACTGTAAACACAAGTACCAACTTTCATCATGTGATCTTCATATTACATACCACATTAAGGGAAACATCACCACACACACATACACACACACACACACGCACGCACACACACTCATACATACATACACAAACATACACACACAAACACACACACAATTAAGGTGCTGTGTTGAAGTCACAGTGTCTTACCTAAAAAAATATATTGCATGCATGTGTGTGTTTGGATTTTTTTTTCAGTGCATCAGAGACCAACAGCACAAAAAGAATTCCCATAGCCCTATTTTCTTTTTTTTTGTTTTTTGTCTTGAGAATGAGCCAGTGTGTGTGCAACCAGTGATGATCATCCAATGTCAGGAACATGGCCACTGAGAACATAGGTCATGTGATTGCCTGGCAACAGGGCTCATAGAGTTGATGCATGCTATCATGCCTTTAAAGGTGCAGTCCTCGATTCCAATCCAGTTCACTCTGGTTGTTAAATTCAGCAAATTTCCCTTCAAGCACATCTGTATGGTCTGCAGAGAGATGGACAAAAAGACAGACAGACAGACAGACAGACAGACAGACAGACAGACAGACAGACAGACAGACAGATAGATAGATAGATAGATAGATAGATAGATAGATAGACGAACGGACGGACGGACGGACGGACGGACGGACGGACGGACAAACAGTCAGCATTCTGGCTAGGCTAAGGTCTGATGTAAAAATCAGTATGATGTAAAAAAAAAATGTGGAGATTGTAAGGCTTCTGAAGCTTCTCTGGCTGCATTGCAAAGGGTTCAAAGTATCAAATCATCAGGCACAACACGATGCCATCTGGTGGTCGGCAGACATTACTGCAGCCATGAATCTGATGTAATTCTTCCAGAAACATCGTTATTACATCCATCAACAAGATGTGGTTCCTCCACAGTTTTAAAGGCTGCTTTTACAACCTGGGATTGTCTTAAGATTTATACTAGTGCTCTGCATGGCAAAACAATTACAGGACAAATTCTCTGGAGGTTACCTTCCACACATAGCCCACCTCTGTAAAAATCAAGGGTCAGTCATGGAGTCCAAGATATGTCTGCTTGGTGCCTCACACAAAACAATCCATCTTGCATAACTAGATGTCTTAAGTCCAAATTACTTTTCAACAATAAAAAATGTATTGCTTCTACAATTAAAAAAAAAACACAAGTTAATCATTTTATTTGTTTATTTGTTTGCTTTTTTTATTTTTGTATATCTCTAAAACTATGTCTTATATATAATATTATATGTCCATCCAGGCATCCACTTCAAAACATTCGCTCATTTCTTTTCCACACAGAAGATGGAGAAGTCTGAAAAACAAAATTATTTTTATTTAAGCAAACACTGGCAACCCAATCTTAGAAACAGACTGTAATAACAGAAACGAAACCTTCCATAAAATGCCACCTTCTTCGTTCTCACCTTTGCACTTTGGATATGCTGTAGTTGGTGTTTGTTTTCGCCTCTCTGACGTGTTAGCAGCTGTAGGTTGAGCCTGAGGTTTTGATGCTGTAGGCGTTGGGACAGTGTTCCCTGGGGCTGCATGGATAACCTGTATGCTTGTCCAAGATGCTGTAGTTTTTGGAGCTGCAGTATTTTGACCTTTAGGAAGAACCTGAATAATTGGCCTTAATTCAGTAGTTTTTGGGGCCGCAGTACTTTGAGCCTGTGGTACTTGCGGAGTTGTGGTACTTGTTGAGACAGTGTGGTTTGGAGCTGTAGGGAGAGCCTGGGTCATCAGAACAGGTGAAGGAGTTGTGGCCATTACCGGTGAGGGAGGAGGAGGAGGAGCATATCGAGCCTGAACTTCCTGCCGTTGAACAGCCTGAAGAAACGTCATGGCATGGTAATACTCCATGGTAAGCTCATCCACTTCCCGTTTACTCTCAAGTTTTTTTTGCCTCCTGCGCTCTACCACATCAGTGCCCCAGTCTTTGGTCTTTTTAAGGGCCTTCCCCAAGGAGCTGAAGAAGGATCCTTTCTTCTCTTTCTTCTGCTCCTCATGGCAGGTCTTTTGCTGGATTTGAGTGATACCCTGAATTTCAGCTTTCTGAATCACACAGTTACCTGAAGGTTGCGTGTTCAGGCCAGGGGACTTCATTTCCACTGCTGGTTCTTGTTGCTTCTCTGTCTCTTCTCCTTGTGTGAACTTGTCACCCATTTCATTGTTCATTTCTTTTAGTTTTCCTTGTGCCACATCATTCACAGAATCTACAGATTTTATATTTTTGTTTTCTTCCTGTACCAATGTTTTCTCTCCATTTACCTGGCTTTCGGACCCCTCAGGTTTCATCTCTTCCTGAGTTTTGTTCTTGTCCTTACTTGACATTTCAAGCTCTTTCTTTTTCTGTTGTTGTTGTCTCTCTGATTCTTCCCACATGCTATGAAATGCCTTCATCTTCTCCTCCCACTTTCTGTCCATTTCTTGTCTCCGAATTGCTAGCTGTTTTTTCCTCTCCTCCTGTAGTCTCATTCTCTCTTCCTTTTTCTTCTCTATTTCCAGTTCTGCTTCTGTCTTTTCTTGAGCTTTCTGCTCCTCCTGCATGTATTTTATCTCATTTTCTTTCCGGATCTCTTTCTCTTTTGATTCCTCCCCCTTCAACATCTCTTGTGGCATTCTCAGAGTTTTGGCCTCTTTCTTTTGTATTTCTTCCTGCCTGTCACACCGGTATTCATTTTTCATCTCCATCTTCACATTTATTTCCTTCTTGTCTTCTGTCTCGACTTTTGTGGATTCATCCTTCTTCTCTTCCTCTGCCAATGTCTTTTCTCTGTTTATTTGGCTTTGAGTCTCTTCATACTTCATCACACAGTTACCTGGCTGCGTGCTCAGGCCAGGGGACTTTATTTCCTCTACCCTCAACATCTCTTGTGGCATTCTCTGATTTTTGGCCTCTTTCTTTTGTATTTCTTCTTGCGTATCACACGGGTATTCATGTTTTATTTCCATCACCCACGTTATTTCCTTCTTTTCTTCGGCCTCCACTTTTGTGGACTTGTGCTTCTTTTCTTCCTCTGCCAATGTCTTTTCTCTGTTTATCTGGCTTTGAGTCTCTTCATACTTCATCACACAGTTACCTGAGTGCGTGCCAAGGCCAGGGGACTTTACTTCCACAGCTGGTTTTGGTTGTTTCTTGGTCTCTTCTCCTTGTGTGAACTTGTCACCCATTTTGTTGTTCTTCTGTCTCACCATCTCTTCTTTTAGTGCTTTTTTGTCTACTCTCCTTTCTTTTTGCGTATCACACGAGTATCCATGTTTTATTTCCATCACCCACGTTATTTCCTTCTTTTCTTCTGCCTCCACTTTTGTGGACTCGACTTTTGTGGACAATGTCTCTTTGTTTATCTGGCTTTGGGTCTCTTTACACTTCACTTTCTCTTTCAGTGGTGCATTCTCTACTATTCTTGACATTTCACGCTCTCTGTTCTTCTGTTTTAGTGCCCTCTCCACTTCTTCCCATTTGCTACGAAATGCCTTCGTCTGATCCTCCTGCTTTCTATCAGTTTCTTGCCTATGAATTTCTAGCTGTTTTTTCCTCTCCTCCAGTAGTCTCATTCTCCCTTCCGTCATCTTCTCAATTTTCAGCTCTGCCTCTGGCTGTTTTTCTGCTTTCTGCTCCTCATGAATGTATTTTTTCTCCCTTTCTTTTTCCGCCTTTTTCTCCTTCATTTCTTCCTCTGCCAATATCTCTTCTATTATTTGGCTTTCAGTGTATGTAAACCTCACCTCTTTTTCCAGTCCTTCATTCTCCTCTCTCCTTGACAATTCAAGCTCTCCGTCTTTCTGTTTTGGTTCCCTCGCCACTTCCTGAAATTTGCTAGGAAACCCTTTTCCCTTCTCCTGGTAATTGTTCTGCATTATTTGCCTATGAAGTTCTTGTAAATCCATCTTCTGCTTCTGTAGTTTCATTATCTCGTCCTTTACCTTTACCTCTGCTTTCTCCTCCTCCTGAATATCATTTCTTTCTCTTGCTTTTCCCATCTCTTCACTTTTGCCATCTTCTTCCAACAGTTTCTCTCTTTGTAGTTTTAGAGGATGGCTCACCTCCCTCAGTTTGTCCACCTGTGTCTTACCCACCACCTCAACGTTGTTCTTGCTTCCTGTATTTCTTATCCGTTCCTCTCTAAAGCCCTGGGTCTCTCTGTGTGTTGTGCTGATCCCTTCTTTCAGGAATTCTTTCTTACTCCCCATCTCAATCTCTTTCTCCTTCGTTTCCTCCACGCTCTGTGTCTGCTTTGGCCTTCTCTGAGTCCTGGCCTCTTTCTTTTGTATTTCTTTTTTGTTTTGTGTGTTTTGTGGTTTGTTTGTTTGCTTGTTTGTTAGTTCTTGTCCATCATATTTTTTAATGTCCGTCTTCCCACGTATCTCCTTCTTTCCTTCTGCCTCCACTTTTATGGACTTGTACTTCTTTTCTTTCTCTGCCACTGTCTCTTTGTTTATCTGTCTTTGGGTCTCTTTACACTTCATCTCTTCTTTCAGTGGTGCATTCTCTACTATTGTTGACATTTCAAGCGTTCTGTTTTTCTGCTCTGGTGCCCTCTCCACTTTCTCCCCTTTGCTACGAAATGCCTTCATCTGCTCCTGCCGTTTTCTATCCATTTCTTGCCTACGAATTGCTAGCTGTTTTTTCCTCTCCTCCAGTAGTTGCATTCTCTCTTCCTTCATCTTCTCAATTCTCAGCTCTGCTTCTGTCTTTTCTTGTGTTTTCTGCTCCTCCCGAATGTATTTTTTCTCCCTATCTTTTTCCACCTTTTTCTCCTCCATTTCCTCCTCTGCCAATATCTTTTCTATGTTTATTTGGTTTTCATTGTCTGAAGACCTCACCTCTTTTTTCAGTCCTTTATTCTCTACTCTCTTTGACAAGTCAAGCTCTCTGTTGTTCTGTTTTGGTTCCCTGTCCACTTCCTGAAATTTGCTATGAAATCCCTTTACCTTCTCCTGATAGTTGTTCTGCATTATTTGCCTATGAAGTTCTTGCAAATCCGTCTTCTGCTCCTCTAGACTTGGTTTCTTGTTCTTTATCTTTAGCTCTGTTTTCTCCTCCTGAATATCATTTCTCTCTCTTACTTTTCCCATCTCTTCACTTTTGCCATCTTCTTCCAACAGTTTCTCTCCTTGTGGTTTTAGAGAATGGTTCACCTCCTTCAGTTTGTCCACCTGTGTCTTACCCACCACCTCAACGTTGTTCTTCCTTCCTGTATTTCTTATCCGTTCCTCTCTAAAGCCCTGGGTCTGTGTGTGTGTTGGCCTGATCCCTTCTTTCTCACTCTTCATCTCAAGGCCTTTCTTTGACTGCTTTTGGTTTTCTGTTCCTTTCTCATTCTTTTTCAACCGCTGTTGGTTCATACCCTCATCTTTTTCACTGACCATTTTGTGTCTTCTCTGTCCTTCTTCAGTCACTTGCTGACTTTCATTGAACCACTCATCTTGTGAATGTCGCTCTTTTAGACTTTTGTCTTTCTCCACTTCTTTTGCCCTGAGTTCCTTGTCTCTCATTCGGCATACCTGATTCTGTCTGTCCCGTTCACTTTCCTCTCTTTGTCCATCTCTTTCCATCTCTTCTCTCTTCTTTCCTTTTTCCATTATTTTCTGTTGCTGATTTACTGTGTTCAGCTCCCTGAACGTCCCCTCCTTCATTCTTATCTTCTCCTTCTCATTAGTTATCATCAGTTCTTTCAATTGTTCCTCCTCTTTCTTTCGATGATTTTCCAGCAATTGTCTCTTGTTTTCTTCTTCAAGCAGTATTCCTTTTTCTTTTTCAATCATACTGAGCAACTCTCTCAGTCTGGCTTCTTCCCTCTTTATCTCTCTGTCCAGCTCTTCTCTTTTTCTCTCCTTTTCCTCGATAGCCACTGCTAACTCCCTTAGGTGATCCTCCAGCTTCTGTTGCTGGTTCTCAAGGTCTTGTATTTTTCTTTCTCTCTCCTCTGTTTTTCTTTTCAAATTTTTAGATGTAATGGCATAGACTTTCACTTTTTCTGCCTTTTCTTCCTTTATTTTTTTCTCTCTTTCCTCTAGCTCTGCCTGTGCTTCTTTGATAGCTCCTGACAGCTTTCTTAGGTGATCCTCCTCCTTCTTTCGGCGAGTCTCAAGATCTTGTATTCTTTTCTCGTCGTCCTGTATTTTTATGTTCTGTTTTTCGGAAGCTAATGCAAGATCCTTGAGCAGATCCCCTTGCTTCCATTTCTCTCTCAACACCTTTTTTAGCTTTTTTCCTTCTTCTTTGATTTTCCTTTGCCATTCCTCAAACTTCGCCTGTGCTTCTTTGTTAGCCCCTGCCAGCTCTCTTAGGTGAGCCTCCTCCTTCTTTCGCAGAGTCTCAAGATTTTTTAAGTCTCTTTCCTCTTCCTGCATTTTCATTTTCTGTTTCTCAGAAGCCATCGCGAAATCTTTTAGCAGGTCCTCTTGTTCCTTTCTCTCCCTGGATACCTTTTCTGTCTCCTGTTCCTCTTCTTTCAAATTCTCTTTTTCAGTTGCTTCACTCAGCTCTGGCTGAAGTCTGCTTTCCTTCATTATTTTATCCAACTCTATTTTTACTCCTGTCAGTGTAATTCCTATGTCTTGTGCCTCATTCTGCATGCTCAACTTCCTGTCTCGCTGTGTAAGGCTCTGCTCCCTCTTAGGTTGATTTTCCATCTCCTCTCTTTGTCTGTCTTCCTCTTCCTCCTCTTTCTGTCCTTCCATGTCTTCTATCATTTCCTCATTTCTCCGTAGATCCTCGTCCAGTCTCCATCTTGCATTTTCCATTTCTTTTTTAAACTTGTGACTGTCTGACACTATCACCCTCTTTTTGTCCTCCTGTCTACTGATGTTCTCCTGCATGGAGATTTGTAAAATAGAGTTAATTATATTGAGGTTTTCTCAGTTACAGTTATGGTCATTTATTTACTAATGCAGTGAGATGGACATAGAGATTAATCCCACCAAACAACATCTAACCACAGGGCCTTAAAGGCTTTACAGGTGTTATGTGTAAGAAATGTACAGCAAGCAGTTACAAAATGGTCCTGAGGACCATTAAACAAGGTTAATTGAAATACTGATTTCAGCGACTACAATAGTACAAACAGAATATTCACATTTTGAAACTTAAACTCCATTTCTTTGAGTCTCAGGTCCATCTGAAGGGTGAAGGCTGATATTTTGTGTGTCAGGTCACATTCGGCTTTGTGAAGCTTGGCGTCCACACGCCTCTCCCAAGCTTCTCTACTGAAATATGCACTCATCTGCCGTAGGAGAGAGGGGAAAAGGGATGGGAAGTGTATGTATGTATTTTAATAGTCCACAGGCCACAAGGTTATATCCCTCTTAAATGATAATTTCTGTAAAAGCTGTTACACTATTAATAGATATTAGCTATTAATGCATGGATACGTAATCATGAGAGATCCAGGAATGTGTGGAATCTTAAAGAAATTAGCTACATGTTAGCTAATGAATGTGTCTATAAAGCTCTTGATGTTCATCACACTTATGTGTTCCTCACACTTATTTTCCTAAAAAAATATTTAGTTGAATATAATCAATATTATTTGTGATTTACTAAAACAACATTCATGTTCCTATATTACACCAAACAATTAATGTACTAATTCATTATTAATATATCATTATTAATTCACCTAAAGACCTTGATAACACCACATTTGTACTTAAACAAATTATAGATTTACATTGGTATTCATTCAGAGGTTGAGTTCACTAATGAAACTATATGTTTATATCCTTGTGTTATGCCCCCCCAACACCCACAGCACACAGCCCTCATGGTTCCAGCCCTCACACAGCCCCCCCCCCCCCCCCCACACACACACACACACACCATGCAGCATATAGCCTTGCTCCTTGTGTATGCCCCCCGCACACACCCACAGCACACAGCCCTTGTGGTTCCAGCCTCCTCGTGTCATGCCCCCCCACACACACACACACCACACAGCCCCTCCTATCCCCACCACCTAACACAAATACACAAGTAGCATGTAGGACATGGTCCTACGTCACCCGGCTCATGCCTCCTTAACGCCCCCACCCCGCCACCGCCTCCCTCACACACAGCCCTCACATCACCCGCAACACCCTCTCCCCCCACCATACACACATACAGCACATAGGACACAGCCCTCACGGCTCAAACGCCCCCCCCTCACAGCACGCAGCATATTCCCTCCCCAATACACACACAGGACACAGCCCTCCCTCCCCCCCCCCCCACAACACATAACATATAGCCTTCCTCCTCGTGTCATGCCCCCCTCCACACACAGCATATAGCCTTGCCTCCTGCCTCATGCTACCCCCCCCCCCTCCCCCACCAAACACACACACACACAGCACACAGAACACAGCCCTCACGGCTCAAGCCCCCCTCCCACACACACACTACACATATCTTGCTCCCTGCTGCCCCCTCCACATACGTTTGTCCAACCCCACCTCAGCGCTGTCAGCCGGACACGCAGTGCCACCCCCACCCCACACACAGCCCATCATCTGCCACCACACCGTCCTCCCTCCCAACCATAACTGCACTTTATGCACTTTATCCCACCCCCATCACCTTTTCTACCTCTGCCCTTCATATGGTAGTCATCCCCTGTGATGGAGTGACCATCACTAGAGTTGTGGGTGTGCTCTGACTGCCATCCCAACGAGCCTGGCTCTTTGGCGTTGCGGTCAGAGCCCCTGTTTGGTACCCCGGAGACCTGGGTTTGAAGCCAGGTCGGGTGACTTTTCCTCCCCTTCACTACATCCCCCAACTGCATTCTACCCAGTAGCGGTTCTTGGGGGGGGCGGGGGGGGGGCCTTTGCCCAGGGCGCAATTTCGTGAAGGGGGCCATTCCGTTGGCCTCACGAGCGCTTGAAAAAATATATATCATCAAAAAAAATGTTTTATTATCTATCATATCACTGTTAAGGGCATGTTAATATAATATTGCAGTTTATGGATGTTTTGTACGAGTTTTGTAGCCTACAGTATTTTGATGTTAATTTCAATTGCAATTCAGGGGCTCCCTTAAAATATTTTGGAGCATCCTCTGCCACTATATTATTTGTTGTATTTAGGCTTGGAGGGGGTCTCGTAATTCAATGTAGAACCGCCACTGATTCTACCACTTTACTCCCCCCCTCTCTCCACGCACAGTCTAGACTCACAATCAACAGTTTTACTGCATGTCCTACTACCCAGCATGTCTATGCATATGACAAATAAATATCCTTGTATCCTTGTATCTTTGGATATGTATACCTAAAATGCTGTCAAATATTTTAAAACATGTGAACATAAAGAATTTTTAAACATAAAATCATTATTTGGAAATTATACCAAACTAAATGTTATAATTTCATTAAAATATTGAATAAATTAACAATATTTAAAGGCAGCTTACCACGTGGCATTCACCATGTTCCGTCTAATCTGTATAACTGTCTTAAGTGGCCACAGTGACATCATTTGCCTTGGAACTATGACACTACACATTCTGAAGACAACATAATGCATTCACCATAGCAACGCTCTTTCTATGGCTCTGTGCTACACTAGAGACGTTACGTTCATGTCGCGTTCTACCATCATACTTTTTTCTTCTGACAGGCTGCGCACAGCATTACGTCAAAAGCAAAACGACTTCGATTTGCAGTTTTCCAACTGAGTTTCTTCTCATATTGTCTTTGTAGAGGGGTTCACTATAATTATATATAAGTTTATTTTGTTCAGCTTCAAGTATATGTTTAAAGTTATCCATCCCCATGCAGCAGTCTATTTAGTAATTTAGGTTATCACGGCTTCGTTCAATTTCACATTGTGATGCGTCCTTTATAACGGTTAACTTTCTATATACGCACACCCAGTAGCGGCTCCTGAGCATAAATATTTGTGGGGCAGACACTGACTCCCGCCTAAATCACTACCAAATGTTATAGAATAATGTATACTGATAGGCCTATTAAAAACCTAATTAATGTAGTAATTCGGCTAAGCAGGTCTATAATAAAGCTGTCTGCAAGTAGCACCATAAAAGCACGCGTCTCAGAGTTTTTCTTAATATTAACATTAATGTAGCGCTATGATTAACAAAGACCAATGAAATGCCCACTGCATTAAAAGCAAACAATGCAACAGCCTCATATAATAAGCACAACGACACATTTTGCCTCTCCAATTGATTTCGAATGCTTATATGATAGCCCTCATCGAGGTGTGCTGCGATATTAACTTGACCTAGCATGGGTAGTTTTATAGCACACTGTAAATGTGCTTTGCTTGAGAGTGTGCTTTTTTGCTACTTCAGAAAAGTATTTCACGTCGCTAACTTCCGTAATCCCTATGTCCCCTTGTCCTAAGCATGATCTGAACAGTAAGAATGGAAAGCAAAATACTGTATTCCTTATGGAGCAACCACACAGCTATTTCATTTTCATCATACCATGTTCGCGAAAATGTTCGGTTGTATATATCTTCCATTTGTCCTTAGTTTTCTGTGTTATACTGACGTCTAGTCTGTCTGGGCCAAGCTACTTGATTACTAACTTATCTTCTAATTTCAGTCCATCAAATGCATTTTTAACATAAAGACCACGCTGTTTCACATGGCAGGTTCTGTGCTGCAGGCAATCACTGCATTTCACACGATTGGGTTAGGTCTAACGTTACTAGAGGAGTAGTGATCTGTGAGCTGCTAGAAGGTTAAAAAAAAGCCGGTTGGGGCAGACTTGCTCCTGCCCCTATTGGACTCTATTAGCGCTGCTTGCAATTCCGACAACTGACGCCAGGCGAATAGGATAAATCGACAGATGAATGTGGGCAGTGACCGGTCCTGCCCTATAAGTGCAATCAACAAAAGTATTTGAGATTTAATTCCACAGTGCTAAATAAATAGCTATAAAAAAACACATACACAAACCATATACGACAGAGTAGTTAAATAGGTAGCAAGCAGAGCAGTTACGTAGGCAACATTATTTATTAGAAGGAACTATTTTTGTGGTGGATGTTTTTTGGGAGGGCGCTGCCCCACCTGCCCATATTGACGAACCGCACCTGCGCACACCTATGAAGTAGTCCCTGCTTTCCGACCTTATTATGTTTATGTATCAATGCGCCAAGTTCGTGGTGAACTGTAAATAAACAAATGAAGACGTGACAGCTTTAGCAAATGACGAGCAGATGTAAGAACACAGAGTTGCACCATGTTATATGGCTCTGAGATCTCTTTTAGTGCTGTCATGCTGCATTTGGACTCTTTACTAACGTGACTTTGCTAAGCCAGGCTTAACAGAACTTCGGAATAGCTAGCTTGACAACCAAAGTCATGGAACTAACGACTGAATACTCCTCAGATCCAGACACTGGCTGTCTGCCTGGCGCATTGGCTACAAAAAACAAACCCACAAAGAAAATATTTCACAACGGTGTGTAGGCCTACTGTGCAAATTGGAAACAAACATATTTGGCTGACTGCTGAATTCAAAGTCAAAAAAGACTACACTTGTGTGCATCCCTCTTCAGTGAGACCAGGTGCACTTAACAAAATGAAAAGAGTGTCCACAGTGAATAAACCTTTAGGAATCGATACCAGTGTGCACTGTGCAGACACTATTTTCTTGTTGTTGACTGCTGAGTTCAAGCACCAGCGACCATTTGACCTCTCGCCAACGGGGAATCGCGGACTGCTGCCTTTAACCCCTCTGTGAGTGCCACCGCCCCCCTTTTTACTAACAGCGCCACGCTCTGACCAGCCCACCAGTGTGCCTGTGTCTCCCCAGTGCTCGGCCACCTGCGGGGAGGGGACGCAGCACCGCGAGGTCGTCTGCGTGGGCGGCCGCGGCGAGAGGCTGCCTGAGTCGGCCTGCGCCGGTCTCCCCCGCCCGGAGGAAGTGAGGAAGTGCCAGAGGCCCTCCTGCCACCAGCACATCAGCTACCACGTGGCCGACTGGAGCCTGGTCAGTGGCATTTCGAATCCTTTTTTTAATTCTATTAATTTCTAAACGGCATTAACAATATACATCATATGAAGGTGCTTTACAGGCCAAAAAACTCTACAATTGTGTCTAAGTGTGATGCTTAACCCCCACAGACTTTGAGGGTATTTTACATTTATAGAATATTTTCATTTCTACATTTCTTCCATTTTAGCCTTTGTTGTGCTCTTGTCCTGTGTCGTTATTGCTGCCCTCTGTTTCTGTCTCTCTCATTCCCCCTCTCTGTCTATCTCTCTTTTCTATCTGAGGGCCCATTTCCACCGCACTCTCTGCATGTTCAGCGCGTGGCCGTATTCTGAGCCCTTACTTTCCTCTTCTCTATCTCCCTCTCTTTCTCTCGCATTTCCTCCTTTCTCTCTCTCATCCCCTCTCTGTCTGTCTCTCACTTTTATGTCCCACTTTCCTGTTCTCTCTCTCTCTCATTCTCTCCTTTCTCTCTCTCATTCCCTCCTTTCTCTCTCTCATTCCTTCCTGCTTCTTCTCCCTCTCCCTCCTGCCTGATGCCTAATATACCACCCACCTCTCCACTGCTGTAGTGTACAGTGAGCTGTGGGACAGGACGTAGGGAGAGGCGTGTGCTCTGTATGGACCAGGACAAGTTAGAGTACCCAGAGGAGCGCTGTGCCTCTCAGTTCAAGCCCTTCAGCGTAGAGAGCTGCAACACACAGGCCTGCCCTGGACCACAGAGTGAGTTTGTGTGGTTGTGTGCGTGTGCGCATGCCTATGTGTGTGTGTGAGTGTGTGTGTGTGTGTGTGTGCGCGTGCGCATGTGTGTGCGTGTGGTTGTGTGTGTGTCTGTACCTGTGTCTTGAAAGGAGGATGGCATACATGTGTACATAATGTAGTCTATGCATATGCATTTGTGGTATATAAACGGGACTAATCTGGTTTGTATATGACTCTATGCTTGTATTTGTGTGTGTGTGTGTGTGTGTGTGTATCAGTGGTTCCCAGTGTGCAAGACCCCAGAGGACATGACAGCTCCCTGCGTGGATTCATCCCTTACTCACCAGAAGTAGATCGAGGTAGACATCACTGCAACAGCACAGAATATGGCCATTTATACATGTACTGTAAGCTACTTTGTGTGTATGTGTGTGTGTGTGTGAGAGAGAGAGAGAGAGAGAGAGAGAGAGAGGAACAAGAACACACCTACACAAAAGAAGAAACTAGCATTGGTGAGAATTTTGTGAGTTATTTTAGAAATTACATCATACAGGTCCTGAATGTACTTTGACTGCCATTTTACAATAGTCTGCTGAGTTCACTTTTAAATTGTGAATTGAAACCTAAATTTGCAACACGCTAACTTGTGAGCAAGCCTTTAAAACATGTAATCAACTGACAAGCTCTATGTCAAAGTCCTTTTAGCCAAGTCTGTTCACTTGGCGGCCATCTTGGGAACTCTTTGGCCAGCTATTTTAGGTTAAGAAGATCAGGTACCTA
>CM050219.1:16785000-16880000 GCA_027475355.1 Coilia nasus
ATTCTTCAGTCTCCACCTACTGCATTATTTGAGTATATTTAGGTATATCTCCCTCCTCTTTCTCACCCGACTCCCCCTTAGGTTGCCCCTCCCGCGGAGAGTCACGTGTGCACCATGCCTCGCGAGCCGGGGCCCTGCCGAGACTGGATCTCGCGCTTCTACTTCGACTACTCCCAGAGAGCCTGCACCCACTTCTGGTACGGCGGTTGCCACGGCAACGGCAACAACTTCCTGTCCATGGAGGCGTGTCAGAGGCAGTGCGGAGCTAATGTGGCTCCACCCCCTCCCCCTCCCCCTCCTCCTCGCCCTCGTCCTGCCGACCCTGTCCGCAGACCTGTTTTAAGAGTGAGGCCATCCAGGAGGAGACTATACCGTGCCAGCCAATGAGGAAAGAGATTGCAGAGCACTTCAACCAATACCAGGAGAGAGATCACAGAGCCCTATACAATGACGTGAATAAAAGAGAATTTATGAATAAGTCAACAGAGAACACAGTTGATATGTACAATCACTACCAATGAATAAGGGACACATACACTTTCATACACACACACACAGTACATGTACCTCTCAAACCAGCATACCAACAATTCCAGTTTCACAGTAATTGTGTGTACATTCAACTCAGTGCCTTCTGTCAGTCTGGTAAAAAACAGAAATCTGATCCACTAGAGAATATGATGTTTTTTTTCTAACCCTTTTCCTCACATACCTTGTTATTTCTCTTCAAAATCAGGACTCTGGACAATTTGGTCATTATTAACAGTTCTATGTGTAAAGGATTTTTTTATCATTTTGTAATATAAAATAAATACACATCTGTTGTTTCTTTCAATTTATTCAGAAGGCAGGACAAATGAATTGTCCATAATTCATTCTTCATGATTTTTGGGAGATATGGTCGCATACCATAAAGTCTGTAAGCCTATTGCTGGACAGATCTTTACAATCTTCAGCGCAGTCTAGTGCTGACTTGGAGTACTGTTAGCCGCCGTACACTCCGACAGTACATAAAGCCAATTTCTTCATTACAAAAACATCACAATAGGCTCACTTTATGTTGCAAATGTTAGACCAAAGGCATCTTATACACAGTGTGCTTTCAGAGACATATGACACATATGTTCATGTAAGTTACTGGTTGTATCTTAAAAAAAAACAATAAACTACCTTTATGGTCCAAGTTTATGTGTTTGAATTCAATTTGTTATTTCTACTGACTGTTCTGTGGTTCTGTGGAATATGTAAAGTCTACATCAGTTTTTGTCCTACTGACAGCAATGTATCAGTAGGCATTTTGTACTGGCATTTGTTGAGCTGGTGTTGCATTTCGTTAGCCTGGTAAGACCCGCCCCTCGTACTTCATTTCATTTCGTGCAGAGGGTCTGGTCCGGACGCTCTTGGGGAGCATTTGGGGACTAGAAAATCAAACGCTCCAATCAGCAAACAGAGGGTGTGTTCGTTAGCTGTGACGTTGACCTTGTGTGCTACATTTGAATTGTAGTGCGTAGGTAGGCTAATTGCATTGAGTCCACACCTCCAGCAAATCGTTTCTGACGGTCTCTGTTCCAGACCCTCTGCACGAAATGAAATAAAGTACGAGGGGCGGGTTTACCAGGCTAGTATTTCGTCGTGTCTTGCGGCAACACAAGAGTATTGGCCTCAACCAAGGGGGTAGGAGCATAGGCGGAAGTTGAAGCACCCACGGGGAAATCCCAACCCGGAAAGGGCCCCATAGCCTTTAGCATTCCGTTGACTTCCATTCATTTAGAGTCACTTTGAAATCAAATAACTTTACATGAGAAGGACTCTGTGTCTTGATATTGGCATTGTTTTAAACCGGAGAGGACAGAGCACAACATATTTGCTTTGATCGGAAATCTGTCGTGTTATTGCCTTGTAAGAAACGTTTATCTGAAATTGTGCTAAAAATGGAGTCACAAATCATGCGACGGCTAGTGAGTTTCTGTCGCACAGGAGAAAACAAGCTGTAGGCACAGTCATGCCCCTATACTTTTCTGTTCATGTTGGGGTTAACATTTACATCAGTATTTCTCAAACAATACGCTTATAACTTGGTATTTGTTTGTAAGCAGAATCGCTATCTTTATGGATTTTAGTGTTCGATGCAAGTGAATTGAGAAAGATGGCTAAGCTAAGCTGCACGCTATAGCTTGGTATGTCTCAATCGGTGTCCCATCCTAGGTAAGAATGGTTTTGTGTTTGTGGTCTGCAATCCATTTTAAAGTTTACTAGTACAGGGTGTCTACGGGTTTGACCAAGTTAAATTTAAGACCTTTTTAATGGGTTATTTTACATTATTTAATGTATATGCAATCAAATTCTAAAAAAAAAAAAACTTTTTTTTCTTTTCAATTTCCAAATAAGACAAACCCACTCCTCACCTCATCCCACCACCCCTACCCCAAACGTCCCTACTACACTCTGAACAATGACAGGGCAACGTTCTAGTTGTTATTATAAGTGTTTTGGAATTATCGCAGGAGGCAACAAGAGCATTCACGCAAAAAACCTTAATGAGATGAGGAATCATGGACGGACAGCAAGGGCAGCAGTCACCATACCCTACTGTAAGTACAAACAATTGGTCTTGTTCTGAACTAAGATAGGTCTAGACCTTTTTGATTAATATGTGAATCACGAATAAAGTATTTTTTTTTTATTTTGACTAAAAGGTTTTAGACTATGAGTTGATACCATAGAGTAGATCACTTTCTGTGCATTTACAAATATTAATGAGACAAAAATATCTCCATAGAGATTGTCTTGAACAAAGTGGTTCGAAGCCGAAGCAAATTAACAGCTTTAATGGACTTGACGCAAATTTCAAAATTACGGTTGTGAACGCTGCCGAATCCCCCAATAACACTCAGGTCACAGAGCGCAATGATCATCGGTAGCGAGCCCGAGTTGGGGGTCGACTTAGCTGCTATATTCTGGCCAATACGGGTAGTAGATAAATGCGTTTCCCCTCACATTGCACTCAGTTACAATTGTCATAACTTTAGTTATATTTTCATAATGTCCATTAAAGCATTGCATTTACATTTTTATTTTCAACTGCAGCCACGACTAACCTATGCTTGGAAAAGCTATACCCATTGCTAATAAACAGAAAACAAAGCATACCTTGCTTCACTGTCATCAGTTGGGACCGCTCTCAGCCACCACGCATATTTCGGGTCCTCCAACCATCTCCCTTGAAATTTACATTTCCCCATCTTTTAAGATGAGGAAAATTTAGACTATATCTGCTAAACGAAAAACTGTCTGCAATGCATCTACCATTCAACGTAACTGATTGGAATGCTGAATGACAGCGCGCGCATTAAATAATGACGGGTGCTTGTAAAGCCCAAAATCTATGCGAGCGATACAGTAAGTAGCCACCAACGACGTAAATAATATTTACAGTCATGGTGGCCACCGAACTTTTTTCCGCTCCTAAATTCAACAACAAGGAAGAAATGGAATGGAGTCCCTTCACATTTAAGACCTTTGGGTTGAAAATTTAAGACATTTTAAGACTTTTCAAGGCCTTATTTGACAAAAACGAAATTTAATACCATTTCAGACTTTTTAAGGACCCGCGGCCACCCTGTAGTAGGTGGCCACTGTTTTGTCGGTCTCCACTTTACATTGTGCCCTACACGCCAGGTCGTAAGAATGTGTGTGTGTGTGTGTGAACACAGTTGTCTTCCCTATCCCCCTATGACCAGTGGCTTCTTGCCTGGTAGACAGGCCCTCTGTGCTCTGCGCCCCCTGCTGGTCAGTATAAGGCCCTGCAGTATGGGTATCTTGGAAGCAGCTCATGCTTTCCTTCCCGGCTTTCATTCTCACATACCTCTTTCACATCTTCACATACCTACACACTGTTTTTTGTGTTTATACTGTCTGATCCTCTATGTTATTATTAACCACTGGACATTGTTTCCTTTTGTGTGTTTAATAAATTGATGTTATTTAAAATCTGAAAGTTGTTTGCCTCCCTTGTATCTTGACCAGTGCTATCCTGGCTACTTGAATCAGATAGGATGGACTGCAGGCCTCTCCAACCAATGAATGCTCTCTTAGCTGTTAGAATCATGCTGTCTAATGACTCAGACTCAGGATCGAATGTGTCCTGGGTATTAGAGTCATGTTGTATTCTGGTCTCAGAGACTGTTTCTCCTGCCGCCTCTTCCTGGTGTGTGGATCCTGGGTTGTTTATTTCAGCTCCGATGTCCTGGGGCCCATTTCCCAAAAGCATCACTGCTAACTTTCTTAGCAACTTTGTTGAGCAATGGACTTATTACACTACTGTTTCCCAACAGCATCGTTCATACTAAGCAACTAACGATTTTAATAACTATTATCTGATGCATCGTTCAGTGATGCAGGTGTTTCCCAACAACAAAGCTTGGATTCATCAGAAGTTGCAAAGTTAAGTTGTGTCGTTCAAACCATTAGCTCCATTTAAAGAAGTATTGGGACACACCAGACACACCATTTCTTTTTGGGTTTTATTTAATGGCTGATTTATATAGGGTGAACTCAGGTATATTGGACCACTTTTTGGCAAATTTTTGAAAGACCAATAAAAATAGTATTATGACCGCCGCTAAAATTTTTCCTTTTTTTTTTTTTTTTTTTTTTTTTTCACCGATTTTTCGTCAACGATTCCCGGGACACTGAAACTCGGGGAGACATGAATGTTTGTAGGCATGTAGCCCAAGAAGTTTGTGAGCGAATAACGCCTTTTGGTCCCCCAGGGCCACCCCCCCGCTGTGCCAGTGTCCGTTAAAGAGGGGGAGACCGGCAAAAGTTTTTGCTGAATAACTCAATGAACGTTTCACCCAACAACATGAAATTTTTGTGATATGTCGGTGTTACAGAGACGTATCGACCCAGCCCATAAACTCTCACTTGAAGCATAGCGCCACCTAGTGATAAGGGTAAATGCAAAAATTGGGATTTTGTACTAAATTTTGTGACATTTCGTCATAGGGGGCGATGTTTATTGGCGAAGCTAGGTGTCAAAAAACAGTTTTTGTTAAAAAACTTATCAACAATTTTGCCCAAGACAACGATTTTGTGTTAGTATGTTGGTGTTACAGAGATGTATCGACCCAGCCCATAAACTCTCACTTGAAGCATAGCGCCACCTAGTGATAAGAGTAAATGCAAAAATTAGGATTTTGAGTTGCTAATATCTTGGACCGAGAAGGTGGGAACTGCGCAAAATACGTCATGCACGATCACCACAAAGACCTCTAACACCACAGAACATGCCATAAAATTTGGTCCATAGGGGGCGCTGTAATTGTAGAAAATGTCATTTTGCCTATTATCTAGAGAATGCTTACGTTTACAACAATTTTTTTTTTATCATGAAATCTGTTGACCCTCACGCATTGAAAACACTGGTCGACGCCCACTTCCAACGAGAACAATTTCCGTGAAATTTTAATATTGCGAAAACGAATCTGAACGAACTCGTCATACGCCGTTCATGTGAATCTCACCAAATTTGGTATATGTCATCTACAGACAATGCTGACAAAAAGTTATCAAAGGATTTATCTTGAGATAAACCGTTCCGAAGTTACACGTCAATGAACATTTAACACATAGCTTAAAATTCTTCAAATGGCCGTATCTTGGCTTTTAATTGCTCAAATTTGGTCAAAGTTGACATGCCATATCTAAACATCTTTCTTTTCATGTGTACTAAATTTTGTGACATTTCGTCATACGGGGCGATGTTTATCGCCGAAGCTAGGTGTTGAAAAACAATTTTTGTTAAATAACTCGTCAACAATTTTGCCCAAGACAACGATTTTGTGTTAGTATGTAGGTGTTACAGAGGCATATTGACCCAGCCCATAAACTCTCACTTGAAGCATAGCGCCACCTAGTGATAAGGGTAAATGCAAAAATTGGGATTTTGAGTTGCCAATATCTTGGACAGAGAAGGTGGGAACTGCACAAAATACATCATGCACGATCACCACAAAGACCTCTAACACCACAGAACATGCCATAAAATTTGCTCCATAGGGGGCGCTGTAATTGTACAAAATCTCATTTTGCCGATTCCTTGCCTTCACAAATCAGTCCTACACACTACACATTCAAAACCCACATCCATGCCCACTTCCAGGAAATCATTTCCACAGGAATTCTCACCTCACAACACTGCTCTACCACACACCCATCACACCAACAGGTCCCACATTTCAATATACTGCGGCGGTCATACCATGTACCGCTATGCGGTACATCTAGTTATGACCGCCGCTAGCGAAGCTAGCGAAAGCGGTCATATTGGAGTTGCTGCAAAATTTTTCCCTTTTTTTTTTTTTTTTCCACCGATTTTTCGTCAACGATTCCCGGGACACTAAAACTCGGGGAGACATGAATGTTTGTAGGCATGTAGCCCAAGAAGTTTGTGAGCGAATAACGCCTTTTGGTCCCCCAGGGCCACCCCCCCGCTGTGCCAGTGTCCGTTAAAGAGGGGGAGACCGGCAAAAGTTTTTGCTGAATAACTCAATGAACGTTTCACCCAACAACATGAAATTTTTGTGATATGTCGGTGTTACAGAGACGTATCGACCCAGCCCATAAACTCTCACTTGAAGCATAGCGCCACCTAGTGATAAGGGTAAATGCAAAAATTGGGATTTTGAGTTGCCAATATCTTGGACCGAGAAGGTGGGAACTGCGCAAAATACGTTATGCACGATCACCACAAAGACCTCTAACACCACAGAACATGCCATAAAATTTGGTCCATAGGGGGAGCTGTAATTGTAGAAAAAGTCATTTTGCCTATTATCTAGACAATGCTTACGTTTACAACAATTTTTTTTTATCGTGAAATCTCTTCACCCTCACGCATTGAAAACACTGGTCGACGCCCACTTCCAACGAAAAAAAATTCCGTGAAATTTTAATATTGCGAAAACGAATCTGAACGAACTCGTCATAGGCCGTTCATGTGAATCTCACCAAATTTGGTATATGTCATCTACAGACAATGCTGACAAAAAGTTATCAAAGGATTTATCTTGAGATAAACCGTTCTGAAGTTACACGTCAATGAACATTTAACACGTAGCTTAAAAATCTTCAAATGGCCGTATATTGGCTAATAATTGCTCAAATTTGGTCAAAGTTGACATTCCATCTCTAAACAGATTTCTTTTCATGTGTACTACATTTTGTGACATTTCGTCATAGGGGGCGATGTTTATTGGTGAAGCTAGGTGTCAAAAAACAGTTTTTGTTAAATAACTCGCCAACAATTTTGCCCAAGACAATGATTTTGCGTTAGTATGTCGGTGTTACAGAGGCATATTGACCCAGCCCATAAACTCTCACTTGAAGCATAGCACCACCTAGTGATAAGGGTAAATGCAAAAATTGGGATTTTGAGTTGCCAATATCTTGGACCGAGAACGTGGGAACTGCACAAAATACATCATGCACGATCACCACAAAGACCTCTAACACCACAGAACATGCCATAAAATGTGGTCAATAGGGGGCACTGTAATTGTACAAAATCTCATTTTGCCGATTCCTTGCCTTCACAAATCAGTCCTACACACTACACATTCAAAACCCACATCCATGCCCACTTACAGGAAATCATTTCCACAGAAATTCTCACCTCACAACACTGCTCTACCACACACTCATCACACCAACAGTTCCCACATTTCAATATACTGCGGCGGTCATACCATGTACCGCTATGCGGTACATCTAGTTTGTTGTTACATTCCCTTTCCAGGGTTCCCGCAGGATCTTAAAATGTCTTAAAAGCATTGAATTTATGGATTTTAAAATAATGCCTTAAAAAGACTTAAAAAGTCTTGAATTTTTATATCTAGGTCTTAAATTTTGCGCAGTTTGTAATTTCTCCGTGTCGCTTTGCTCCTCAAAATTTTCATTCGTCAACCACCAGTGTTTGGTTAAATAACGTAGCCAGAGAACGTTGCGGCACTGTTTAAAAGAAGGCTCTGACGTAGCCTGAACAAAGACGGTCGAATCTGGACTGTCTTCAGGAGCTAAAGGTGAAGAGGAGACAGGTACAAGCAGGGGCGGAGCTAGGGGGTGGCTTTTGGGGCTGAAGCCCCGAATCTTTTTTAAGCTTAAAAAAACTCATGACAACCCTGAGAATATGCTCCCTGTAAATTACATTAAAACTGATTAATGGACAAATAGCCTACAAAAAAAACCCACATACTGTTGGAAAGCTTAGATCGTCAGGATTCATTTAAGCCCATTCTCGAAGAACAAAGGTTATTTACAGTGCTAAAAGTGATCTGATCTTCTCGGTATGCCACCGAACTGCAGTATAGGCTGACAAAATGCCTACGTACCTTCAGAGCCTTCTCTTTATCCACAGCGACTATATTACTGCACAAGATTTTTATACAAAGCCATGAAGTGTCCATGGATATGAAATATTCAAGCCATTTTTTCGAAAACAATGTATTTCTGTTATAATCGGCATGTCTCGTGACTTCCGAGTAACTAGCCCAACGCGAAAACCTTAACGTCTCCTTTGTACAGTCTACGCTCGTCTGTCAGAACTCGTCTATCTTCCTTCAACCATGGACATAAGACATTTCTTTAAAAACAAATACGGGTACCTTGTCATCAGCAGCAGCCAGTAAGTTGTCACACGTTTCAGGTCAGTGATTAAAACGTTATTTTGGGTTAGCACGGCAGTCTTGACGTTTGGTAGGCTACTAGCCACAGCTTGGCTGTTTACAGTACATCGGCTAGCTAGGTTAGGCTGCTATAATAATTGTAGCCTGGTAAACCAGCCCCTCGTACTTAGTTTTTTTTTGTACATAATTCTGAAATGAAGTACGAGGAAAAAGTTAATGAGTTAATGAAATTGGGACGTGAAGAATAACTAGGTGTTATGATACATTAACTAGTAATTTTCTCCATTCCTGAGCTTTGATTGCCATCTAGTGGAAAATATATGCAACAGCATACTTAGCTACAAAAGCATGGGCCTATTGTTCACTAAGCACAGTGAGGATAGTTTAATGTCACGTGCATAGGTCTATAGTGACAGAGTGTAGAAAATGCAGTGAAATTGTGTCTGTCAGTCTATTTATACCACTTCTAACATACAAAAAAAGCAAACGAGTAATCCATCTCTGCATCCCAGTTTGAATCTACTGAAAGTTAGTGTAACATGAGTCTCAATTTTGCTATTGTTTACATAAGAATCTCTAGAAGTCAGTAATGAAGTGGTTATTGTTTCTTTCCATATTGTCTTGTGCGGGCCATGCAACTGAGAATATAGGCTATGAATTAGAAAGGATTTAGGATTTGACATGTCTAACAGATCCCTCTAAAATGGACTAGAATGCAGGAAATTGCATCTAAGAAATCCAAAATTTTCTGGGGGAGGAATAAAAGAATTCAGAAATTCAAGAATTAGTTTTTTCTTTGACGATGGCCGTGAAATGGGTATTACGTTTTATATAAATGGCCTTAAATAGGTCTTAAAAAGACTTAAATTTTACTTGAAGAAATCTGTAGGAACCCTGCCTTTCCCGCAGCCCTCATTTTGGCAATCGCCTGCGGCATTTTGGCAGTCACCTGCTGCAAAACATGTTTGGTGGGTTGGGAACTGTAATTATAACACTGCTGCTGCCTGTCAGTCACACTGTCAGCAACAGAGAAAAAGTGCAGGAGTGTGTTATGGTTCAGTCCACTAGTTTGCTATATAGATTAATTATTAGTTTTATAAGAGAGACCAAGCTACCATCATCTGTGAAAGAAAAGGATCAGACTGAAAGTGTGCTATTAAAAGGTAATGCGACGCAAGTCTGTTACAAGTCTGTAGCTACTACAGTTGTATGTTAAATGTATCAGCAGGTGAACAGGACTGAAGCAATGTCAAAGACACTTTCCTTCCTGTAATTCCTCATTTTAAAGATTGATGTTAACATAATATGTCCTCTCAAAATAATTCATATTTTACTTTTACCTTGCTGAGTCCGTGTTCTTTGTTTTTATTTTTGTAGGGCACATTGAACTGCCTCTCTGTATGAAATGTGCTGTACACATAAACTTTTAAAGCCTTAGTGTTTTTAACTTTTCTCATTAGATAGAAACAGTAGCGTGTGTTAGAAACTTGGTGTTATGGTAATATTTCAAATTTGTCTATCTGTATATCTTTTGTTTGTTTGTTTTAGAGCTAGCACAATCAGACATCCAATATGGCGAACCTTTGTTGTCACAGGTGGACAATACTGGCTGTCCTCCTTGTCTGCCTTACACTTTTTGGAAATCTGCTTGTCCAGTGGCCTTCAATGTGGAACACCTTCCTCAGACCTAAATTGGCCAAATCCGACGTCCCTGTTAATATCACCAATACAACTATTCTCGTGTGGACCTGGGCTGCTGGACCTACAGTGAGATTGAGTTACAATGTGTGCAAAGATAGGTATGGCATACCCAACTGTATTTTGTCAGCTGATCGGTCATTGTTTCCTCAGGCAGATTTTGTGATTTTTCACAACCGTGAGCTCCGGAGCGGAGTGAGGTTGCCCTTGCATTTGTCCCGCCCTCACAAGCAGAGGTGGGTGTGGTACTCAAGGGCAAGCGCTGCCCATAGTGGCAATTTGAAGCCTTTTGCTGGGCAGTTTAACTACACAATGTCTTACCGGCGTGACGCAGACTTTTTTGCACCATATGGCTGGTTGGAACCACACAATGTCGGAACTAGAATGACAGTTGATGATTTTATACCAAAACAAAAGTCCTCTTTGGCTTGTTGGATTGTGAGCAATTTTAATCCCGAGCATAAGCGGACACTGATATACAATAAACTGAAAAAAGTCATACCAGTGGATATGTATGGGGAAGCAGTACACAGACGTCTGCCTAATGAGGACCTGTTATCCACGATCTCTCACTGCTACTTTTATCTGACCTTTGAGAACTCGATTTCCGAAGACTATATTACAGAGAAGTTGTGGAGAAATGGCTTCGGTGGGGGAGCTGTGCCTGTAGTTTTAGGTCCACCCCGGAAGAGCTATGAGGCCATGATACCAAAAGATTCTTTCATTCATGCGGATGACTTCAGTTCCGTAGAGGAGCTTGGAGAATTCCTCAAGAAGCTGGCTGGGGATAGGGAACGCTATGCCACATATTTTAAATGGAAACTGAAATACACCGTGGTAACATATAGCAACTTTTTGCTGGAACCGTACTGTAAAATCTGCACAAAACTCACCACCTTACAAACACCCAAGGTTTATTGGGATTTACAAGCTTGGGAAAGCAGAGAGGCAGCAATCAATCAATCAATCAATTAATCAGTCAATACTCATTTTTTTGCGACTACCACTATTGATTGCACAGCTTGGCTGAGGGTTGTCATTTTTTTCTCCCTGAATGTCAATGTATTATACTTGCAATAATAAACCCAATGTTCAGTGACTTAATAGCATAGTTATAAGGATACAAGGATATTTTATTGTCACATGCATAGACAAACTGGGTAGAGTAGGACATGCAGTGAAATTGCTGATTGTTGTCATAATTTTGTTTATTTGTGTGCTGTTTGGTTTATGGGTGTGGCTGCAGTGTAATCAATGTAAATTATAATATTGTGCAGCATACAGCATCTGTGTGTGCGTGTGAAGTTTTTTTGATACTTTACATCATGCCTGAATTATATTTATGATAAATGACTTATGTTCCAAAGCATTTGAGCTTTTCAGAGTTTGCTCAAGACAGAGATACTTTTTAGTCCTTTGCAGTAGCCTATTTAATGGATTCTATCTGGAGATCTCCCCTCCCAGGTAAACAGAGTATACACATTGAGCTGGTTTAGAGGTAAAAAAAAAAAACTGAATATACATGTAGGCTTTTGGCCTACCATTTATATGATATATGTCAATAGAAACATTCAGGTCAATCAGTATAGGTCAATTGGGATTTTGTATTGCCAATATCTTGTTGTTGAAAAAAAAAACAATTTGTGTTAAATTTCAACACTGCAAAAACAAATCCAAACGAACTCATAGGCCGTTAAACTGCACAAAATACGTCATACACGATCAGCACAAAGACCTCTAAAAGCACAGCACATGCCATAAAATTTAGTCCATAGGGAGCACTGTAGTTGTACAAAATGTCATTTTTCCTATTATCTAGCGAATGCTAACGTTTACAACCAATTTGTTTTTATTGTGAAATCTATTGACCCTCACCCATTCAAAACACTGGTCGACACCCACTTCCAATGAAAATAATTTCCGTGAAATTTCAACACTGCGAAAACGAATCCAAACGAACTCGCCATAAGCCGTTAACGTGAATCTCACCAAATTTGGTATATGTCATCTACAGACTATGCTGACAAAAAGTTATCAAAGGATTTTTCTTGAGATAAACCGTTTCGAAGCTACATGTCAATGAACATTTACCACGTAGCTTAAAATTCTTCAAAAGTTCATATCTTGGCTTCTAATTGCTCAAATTTGGTCAACGTTGACATGCCAACTCTAAACCGCTGTCTTTTCATGTGTACTAAATTTTGTGATATTTCGTCACAGGGGGCGATGTTTATCGTCGAAGCTAGGTGTCAAAAAAACAGCTTTTGTTAAATAACTCTGCAACAATTTTGCCCAAGACAACGATTTTCTGTTAGTTTGTCTGTGTTACAGAGGCGTATCGACCCAGCCTGTAAACACTCACTTGAAGCATAGCGCCACCTAGTGATATGGGTAAATGCAAAAATTGGGATTTTGAGTTGCCAATATCTTGGATCGAGAAGGTGGGAACTGCACAAAATACGTCATGTACGATTAGGGGCGGACTGGCAATCTGTGAGTTCTCGAAAAGTCCAGAACGGCCGTCTGCTTTACGGCCGTTGGTCAGCCCTGTTTAATAACCAAATTTAGAGTCTAACAACTAACAACAGCAGGGGGGGATAATACGATAATTTGTCTATTTGTCAAGCGTAAATTCTATAGGCCTAAAAGCCAATAAAGAAGAGTGAGTAACTCGTTAGTTTCAACAGAAATATGACAAGTAGAAAACGTAAGGAGAAAGGTGGATTGGAAAGGTGAAAAGAAAGCCACGTTCAAAAAGATGCATCAAAATGTAAAAAGCTCACATAGGTTTTTGGCAGCAACAGTAAGCTAATGTCTTAGTGAGTACCTACTGAATAACCTAGCTAGACTGAGAACCAGGTGGAAATTGAACCTGATAAGCAACATGCTGGTGGGGAATCGGGGGAAGAGGTACCGGTAAGTGAAGGACATAAAGCATTCTATGAACTTGATTTGGGTCGTCATGATGAGAAACATCCTGTCACTTATTGCTGTCAGAACGAATGCCAACTACCAAGCTAACTTGACAACAGCATACAAATAAATAAATAAGCAAGCGCACTCACCCCGATTTCATCTCCTTATTAATTTCCGCAATTCATAACCTAATAAAAGTGCAGCATAATATTAAAAGTCAAATCTGTTTTAATTCTTCTTGTCTGTATCAAATATTGTGATTAACCAAAGTTGGCTATTTTAAAAATAAGGGGTAAATGCTGATATTCCAAATAGAATCACACAAATGAACAGTCACAAGCATAGTTTAGTGAGATACACCTTTCACACTTTATATCATCTGCTTACAGATGCCTTGTGCTTATACCTGTCCACAGGTATACATTATACTTTGATTTACCTGTGTGCCATTTACTTCATTACTCTACCTGTCCTTGTAACAGTAGGCTAATACCATTGTGAGCTGGCAAGTAGTGCTTTTTTTTCTTGTCTTCTTTTCTCTGAAGAAACATTTTTCCCACCCTACTATGAGTTCACTACAGACACATTCCACTTAGAACCAGTTAGAACCAGAACCAGTGTGCCCACGGTTCGGCTTATATTGCGGTTTTGGCCCACGCTAATGGTACCCGCCCACCCCCAGGGCCAGGGCCATTTTTTGGTCCCACTCCGTCCCTGTATCATACAGAACTCAACTGTGGAAATAAAATGGTTTCCTATGTGCTTCTGTTATAGTTATGCCTTAACATGCACCTACTGCTTAATAAGTTGTTTCGCTATGATATTTCTTATGAATGGAAATATCAGGTCGTTTTATGCACTGCATGACATGCCGAAGAAAATTTTGAAAAAATAACTTCAGAAATAAGACATATGTTTAGCAACTTCTAAATGAAAAAGTAGACCAAGTGGATACATGTCTAAACATTAACTTAGCCTTGGTATCTTGTTAAGTCAATTGCATAATTATAACGTGAACCAAAACGTTGGGGGGTTGGTTAACCTAAAAATGTTAACTTTATCATACTTACATTAGCAGCAGGGGTAGCTCACTGTTACGATTAGGCCGTAAGGTGAAGCCTGTACCGTTTCATCTCGCTCCGCAGTAGGGGAACTACACAATCTTTAGTTCATAAAAAAGGACAACTTGTGTTAAGCTAACAGCAAAAAGTTCGCCCCAAACAATTCTGGCCAGTTTTTACGGCGAGGCATTTAATGCAGAACTGGCTTCGTCATGGCGTAATAAGATTTTGGTTCGTGAGTGGTGGCACGGTTGGGGCTACACCAATCGAATAGCTGCTTTTTGTCAACAGAATGGAAAGATGGCGGCCCCCATGGCTTCATCCAGCAGTACTGACGACAAGAAAAACACACCATAAAGTCCTCAACAATCCAAATTATCGAGTGTTGTATGCACATTACTTCTGCGAAGCACGGTTTGATACAACATTTCACCATCACACGCTGGAATACTTGCAGACAGTGGCTTGGGTTAAAGGGTGAATTTCAGGACGTTGTCAACAGAACAGCAACATGACAGCCTCCGTGGTTTTATTTAACTTTACTGAGGAGAAAAACAACCGAAAGTCCTCTAAAATGGGGCAAATGGATTTGGACTACAGTGCTTTATACTTAGCCATGTTCAAGAAAACAAATCAGGCAAATAGACGACGAGGTGAACTTTTAATGTTGTATCATTTAAAAGGCAGTAATTGTACCCATACCAATGACAAAGACCACTGATGTATTCATTCATTCATTCATTCATTCATTCATTCATTTGTTCGTAGCTAAATACACCACTGATCAACCATAAAAACAGTCGTAATAAAAAAAAAAACAATATATACACATAATACAAAACAGCAAGGCAGTACATGCAAATGTTATTACGGTGCAATTCTGAGGCAATACATCCTACCCTACACCCATTTCACTGTCAGTGTCTGGACAGTTGTCATCTTCCTTCTCGATTTCATTTGTATTTGCACAGTTGAAACACCTACACAAGTCAGTGCAACACAGTCCTGCAGAGACACAGGAGCATCTACCTGTCTTACAAGCACTCCCTTTGCAACTGTAGTTTATCACATGTAAAAACTTTGAGGTTGCATTACTGGTCATCCAGGTGACTTGTAAGTTTATGTCCAACCGTATCCAGCAGGAGCACATATATTTGGTTTAAGACATGACTTCATGATTGCAGCTTGGTAGTTTGCCCTTTTACAGTGCTGATGGCAGTGTTTGTACTTATCCTAGTCGACTTATCGGCAGCCTTCGATACAGTCAACCACAGCATGCTGCTAACTACACTCTCAAACAGGCATCACAGGCATAGCACACTCCTGGTTTGAATCCTACCTCACTGGACGCTCCTTTGAAGTGTCATGGCAAGGACAACTGTCATCAACTCACACCCTCTCCACAGGGGTGCCCCAAGGGTCGGTGCTGGGCCCCCTTCTCTTCGCCATCTACACCACCTCGCTGGGCCGCGTCATCCGCACACACGGCTTCTCCTATCACTGCTATGCTGATGATACAAAGCTGTACCTGTCGTTCCGACCAGATGACACCACGGTCTCTACACGCATCTCTGCCTGTCTCTCCGCACTCTCCGCATGGATGAAGGAACATCACCTCCAGCTCAATCTGTCTAAGACTGAACTCCTGGTGATCCCAGCCCAGGAGTCAATCCACCATGATATCAGCCTGAATATGGACACTGTCACGATTGCTCCGAACAAGGTTGCTAAAAACCTCGGCGTCGTGATTGATGACCAGCTATCTTTTTCTGACCACATTGCCTCCGTAGCGCGGTCGTGCCGTTATGCGCTATACAGGCTAACATTAGAAAAATCAGTCCGTACCTGACCCAATATGCTACTCAGCTCCTGGTTCAGGCTATTGTCATCTCTTGCCTCGGCTATTGCAACGCCCTTCTGGTTGGCCTTCCTGTTTGCGCAATCAAACCATTGCAAATGGTTCAGAATGCAGCAGCACGACTGGTTTTCAATCAACCCAAAAGGTCGCATGTCACTCCTCTCTTCATCAACCTGCATTGGCTCCCGGTGGCTGCCAGAATTCAACACAAAGCTTTGACTCTAGCCTACAAAGTCACTTCTGGATCTGCCCCCACCTATCTCGACGTCATACTGAATGCTTACGTCCCGTCCAGAACTCTGCGATCCTCCAGCAACTTCTCTCTCGACCTTCAAA
This sequence comes from Coilia nasus, assembly GCA_027475355.1. Lineage (NCBI taxonomy): Eukaryota > Metazoa > Chordata > Actinopteri > Clupeiformes > Engraulidae > Coilia > Coilia nasus. The sequence continues at coordinate 16,801,554 of CM050219.1, forward strand.
AAGCTCGTGAAGACCCTTCTTTTCCGAGACTGCTTACCAAAACCAAATTCTACTAACCATCTCTTTACATAGGTACCTTCGATGTTCTCTACACATCTGTTTGCTATTATGTCCTCCTTTTGTAAGTCGCTTTGGATAAAAGCGTCTGCTAAGTGTAATGTAATGTAATGTAATGTTTACATAAAGCCTTATTTACATTTTCAGCAGCTGCCAGCCTCATATTGTGGCATATATATTGGCAAAGTAGTATAGTATAAATGTTAAGTGGTCCAAGTTAAAGTTAGTAACCAGATTTTTTAAGTCTTAAGGTCTTAAAGTCTTAAGGTTTTCTTTCTCACATGCTACAGAAAATGTCATTATTTTGCCTTTGTCGCCTTGGTAATGTTAATGAAATGTGTCCTGTTGCCAGTTCCTGTGAAAAAATATAAGCTGCATGGTACATCTGTCTGCAGACTTACACCAATCACTGCCACATCAGTGTCACGGCTTTAAATGATTACAGTTTTATGCTCCTGTGCAGCATGTTATGCATGTAAAAACAGCCTTGTGTCACATTCCTCATGATCACATAGTAGGTCTTCAACAACATGAACAGATTGTACACCCTCCATTAGTGTCACAAAGTGACACTGATGTCCATGTGCTGTGCACAAGGTAATGTTTTTGCCCACTACTGTGAGGTTTGCATTTTTCCAGGCAACATAATTCACAAGAATTTAACAATGGATGAAGTAGCATGTCCATGAGTTTATTTGATGATGGAGTCTCCACAAAACCCAACTGAATGATGTTGAGCTTGGTGAGGGCTTGACACACCAGCTGAGGGAAATCACTGGTCAGCCTGTCCTACAACACAACAAAACAGGAGAGTTAGAAGTGACGTGAGTACCATCAAAGCTGTTCAGCTGTTCTCCTTGTTGCCAAAAGGTACAGTACATGTCTGTGCGGACAGCAAGACTTAAAAACAGTTTCTCCAAGAATGCCCATTACATTTTGTGTAAAGTTGGCCTTGCACATAACAAATAATAAAAGTGAGAAAATTGCACTGCAGTTACATTACACTTAGCTGACGCTCTTATCCAGAGTCACTTACAGTTACTTAGCTACAGGCTTTCAGTTACAGTCCCTGGAGCAATGTAGGGTTAAATGCCTTGCTCAAGGGCACTTCAGCCATGGATGAGCTTGCAGGACAGCACTAGTTGTTTACTCCCCCACCCACAATCTTCTTCCTGAAAAGGGATTTGAACCTGAAACCCTCTGTTCCCAAGACCATCTCTAACCACTAGGCCACAGCTGCAATGTAAATAGTTAGCTTTAGTTAGCTAAAAATTTAGAACATAGACTGCACAATAAAAAGACTTCAAAATTTACAGCATATTCAACAATAAAAGGCTCACACACAGATAGACAGACAAATTTAGCTCATAAAGCCTATACAGTATAAGACATAGAGACCTGCTCTGTCATCATATTGGAGGCAGAGTTAAATCACCCTTTGGCGACGGCCCATTCAAATATGGTTCGATTTCGAACCATACCGTCTTTGCCGTGTATCTCGGCAGTCCAACCACCTGCCGATAGGTGAGTCCTGCAGCCTTGTTTACTCAGAAAAATAATTGCATCTGTGATATGTACTCCATAAACCATGCCCAAACCAGAAGAAAAATCTGTTATGGTCAACATTTTCCTTATAGCTAGGTAACTTAGCAGAACTTGCCTCTGCACATGGCTAGTCATGAGGTAAAACCAGAAATGTTCAACAGACTGGAAACACCTGTTTCTCTGCTTGCAAAGAGAACACATAAAGATGTAATATGGGGTGTGTCATAAGATGCTGTGGCAGTAGCAAAGCTCTGCTGAATCCTCTCTCTCTCTCTCTCTCTCTCTCTCTCTCTCTCTCCCTCTCCCTCTCAGGCATGTGTTAAATGAATACATTCAACACCTTCCTATCTTACACAACACCAAACAAAAACATGAACACCACCACCTGTCACCCTGTGGGGAGGTGGGGGGGGGGGGGGGGGGGGGCAAAAACCGCAATGTAAACCAAACTGCGGGCACACTGTACCATTGCATCCCTACTGTAAACTCTGACAGAATAACACTGAATTGGTGCAACCAACTACAAAGCTTCAAAATGGAATCCCCACAATGAATAACCAAATGGAATGCCTACAAGAGGATTTGCATATACAGAGGTTTTGTTTTTAGGACCCATTATGGCCCTGAACAAAGAACGTAACCCACTTAACTGGTTCTAAGTGGAATGTGTCTGTAGTGAACTCATAGTAGGGTGGGGAAAAATGTTTCTTCAGAGAAAAGAAGACAAGAAAAAAGGGCACTACTTGCCAGCTCACAATGGTATTAGCCTACTGTTACAAGGACAGGTAGAGTAATGAAGTAAATGGCACACAGGTAAATCAAAGTATAATGTGTCTGTGGACAGGTATAAGCACAAGGCATCTGTAAGCAGATGAAATGAAGTGTGAAAAGTGCATCTCACTAAAATATGCTTGTGACTGTTCATTTGTGTGATTCTATTTGGAATGCCAGCATTTACCCCTGTTTTAAACTTATTTTAAAAATAGCCAACTTTGGGTAATCACAATATTTGATACAGACAAGAAGAATTAAAACAGATTTGAAAAGAGCTTGAAATACGGTTTCAGGTGGTATCACAATCTCAAAAAGGTGTCATTTCACCATGTGTAGGATTTTCCTAGATCTTGTCACATATAATAGCCTGTCCATTGCTTATAAGAATTAGCCTCCATGATACATTTTATACTTTTAATATTATGCTGCACTTTTATTAGGTTATGAATTGCGGAAATGAATTTGCTGCGCATAAGGAAATGACATTGGGGTGAGTTATTGTGCTTGCTTATTTATTTACTTGTATGCTGTTGTCAAGTTAGCTTGGTAGTTGGCATTCGTTCTGACAGCAATAAGTCATCATGACGACCCAAATCCAGTTCACAGAAGCTGACTAAACGTAACTTCATGCTTTATGTCCTTCACTTACCGGTACCTCCCCCGCCCGAATTTATAAATTCCACTTGCTGTCTGTCCCTCGTCATGGCCACCAGAATGTTGCTTATCAGGTTCAATTTCCACCTGGTTCTCAGTAGCGGGGTTCCCATTACCGGGCCAAACCCGAGCCGACACGGGTGTACCGGTGCTAAGTGGTTTCACACCTTCAGGGGGAGGTGCTAACACGGGCCTACAGGGGCTGTCCTGGGTGCTAGTAGCCCGCGATTTCTGGCCCAACTAAAACGATGGTCCTAGAGGGGCTAAAGGGGGTCTAGAGGCGGTGTCAAGGTCGGGGCGGCGTCAACATTTGGAAGCAAAATAAAGCGAAGATGGCATGAGTATTATCTGCACCTGTATTACCGTTGTTACTGAAGAATATGAAAAAGATGGATCACCAGTTCTGGTCAGCTGAATATATCCGTGCTCTCTCCGTGGTCTGGGCAGAAGACGACATGAATTTAAAAAAAACGACGAGGTTTGCAGAAACGAGGAAGTTGGACATTCAGCGAACAACAGCCCGGCAAATTCGCGAGAAGCATAAAAAACTACGGATAGGCTATAAAGACATGATATAACAAACCAATCCCCCTTCCCCACATTAAATAAACCTGAATTGCTTTTACTGCTTAATCCTACATTCTCTGTATGTCTCGTGCTGGTGGTGAATGCTTGGCTGGTACATTTCAATTGCCCACCGTGATGCGGTGGATAAAATGACTCCTTGTCAAATTAATTGGAGGAAACAAATGACTAGGCCTATAACATTGCCTTGTGTCATTTCAGGCTACTTTTTAAATGCAGTTTCGCAGTGCTGAAGTGTGCAGCTGCCGACATAAGATCCCAACTTGCCAGTGTTTCTCCTTTAGGCTATGCCTTGTGCATTCTCCGCGGTGACTTCGCAGTTAACTGTTCTAAACGTGTGTGTCAAGCCAATAGGTCAAAATCACTTGTTTTTCTATTAAATTGATATATATTTGCCATTTCCGACCGTTTGGGCTGACGGTAGTGGTACCGTTGGTTTAAAACAAGACTTTTCTTCCTTTAGCAACCGTTGCCATCAGTAAACAAAAGTAGACTCTAATAGTCTACAATAGCGTATAGATGACCTAGCTCATATTTGGCTGATAAAAATTGCAAGTTGTTGATCTAATTAGTATTAAAATCAACTGTTTCGGTCATTGTTATACCTTAAAGTAGCAGTAAATGGTGCAATTTGGCTACGTTTTGTTGGCAGCACTGTGGAAATATCCGAATGTGAGACGCATTATGCATTTGACACTCCGTGGCCGTCGGTCTTGTTTCACTAAAACATGAAAGAAACAAATGACTAGGCCTATAACATTGCCTTGTGTCATTTTAGGCTACTTTTTAATGCAGTTTTGCAGTGCTGAAGTGTGTGGCTGCCGACGTAAAATCCCAACTTGCCAGTGTCTCTTCTTTAGGCTATATGCATGGTAACGTGGTTCTCCGTGGTGACACAGTTAACTGTTCTAAACGTGTGTGTCAAGCCAATAGGTCAAAATCACTTCTTTTTCTATTAAATTGATATATATTTTCCATTTCCGACCGTTTGGGCTGACGGTGGTGGTACCGTTGGTTTAAAACAAGACTTAATTTCTTCCTTTAGCAACCGTTGCCATCGGTAAACAAAAGTAATGCAATGACCTAGCTCATATTTGGCTGATAAAAAATGCAAGTTGTTCATCTAATTAGTATTAAAATTAACTGTTTCGGTCATTGTTATACCTTAAAGTAGCAGTAAATTGTGTCATTTGGCTGTTTTGTTGGCAGCATTGTGTGGAAATATCCGAATGTGAGACGCATTCCCTAACAAGCATTTGACGCTCCGTGGCCGTCGGTCTTGTTTCATTAAAACATAGGGACGGTGTATTTTTTGCTTTATAGCCGATAGTAATATATAGAAATATATTTGAACATGAACAACAAGGAGGACGATCTGCGCCAGCAGAGGTTCCATGGCGTCTATTATCCTCCAAAGAAGTATTTTCAGTCAGAGATATCGGCAGTAGTTAATCGTCTTCTACTGATGCTACTGAATTGCCCGCCTATCCTGCTTGAAAATGGGCTGTATCAGTGACGTTTTCGCAAACGAGGGCGTAACCCAGAGGGTCTAGTAGCCAGGGAGTGGGAACACAACAGCTCTCAGGTCATGGGGCTAGTGCCCTGGGTCTACAAGCACCGAGGGTGGCCCCTAAAGGCCCGGGCCGGCACCGGCCCCGGAATGGGAATGCGGCTAGTCTTGCTAGGTTAGGGTGACCAGACGTCCCGGTTTTACCGGGACAGTCCCGATTTTTAGTCGCGTGTCCCGAGTCCCGACAAAAGCCAGTCGGGACGCAAAAATGTCCCGGTTTTCACCCAACACCACATCAAGCTGCCCAAATTACAGTGATAGTATATACAAAACTGTTAAATTAAAGCCTAATGAAGTTTCCAGTAATTCAGAGTCAGTGTGTGTGTGTGACAGTGATGGGCAGTAGCGCCGCTACTTGTAGTGAAGCTACTAGTTTAACTACATTTCCCAGTAGCTTGGCCGTAGCGTCACTACTTTATTTATGGAGTAACGTCCCTGTAGTTAAGCTATTTTTTTTGTCAAGTAGAGACGTAGCGTCCACAAAAGCTACACATTTCAGGGCATGCCTGAGGAAAACAGCAGTTACCTGCATCACAATATGGTTTTGAGCACAATAAAGTGAATGTCTGTTAAACATCATGGGCAAGCTGCTCCCACTCGTGTAAGCTGGCCGGCGACGTGATCACTCACATCGGATAATATCCACATAGAGGTCCCGCTAGATAACTTGCTTGAACTATTGGCGACCAACACTTCGATATGGAAATGGCTACAACAACGCGAGGATTTTAAAGCTTCCAAGAGGAGACTAATGCAGTTGATACTTGCATAAATGTCTTAGGAAAAGGAAAACAATAAATGAGATGACAAACATTTCTCAAAGTGCATCGTTATGTAAGCTGTCTTTGGAAACGGGCGAGTTCAGATGGCACCGTGTCACTCAGCAGGCTCGTAGTTCATATTGCACGTAGGTTATAACATGTTGAATTAATTGATCGGTAAGCTCCCTTACGAAAATGAACCATGGTTTACCATGGTTTTTGCGGTTAGTCATGGTTTTCATGGTTTTTTGGGTAACCATGTACCATCATAGTACTTACACTCACCATGAGATACCATAGTACAACCATGGTTAATGCATAAAAACCATGGGAAACCATAGTGAATTTCCGTAAGGGCTTATTTGTCCTATTTTTGTTGGATCTGGGTTGCAATTTACACTCGACACACAAAGTGACTGTTTTTTTAGTAGTTTGTTGCTCAAATGCAGTGTGTGTGAAGGTGACAAGTAGGCTACTGCAGACGATTGTTCACCTCCACCACTTAGGCTATTTCTATCAGCCAGCTGATTCTAACACAACCCAATCATTCATATTTGTCTGAATTCATGGCAGTATTTTCTGAAGCCAGGGATATCCGCCTCTTTCTTTCACTTTCCAAGTGGCATTATTGCATATTTGTGTGCAATAATACACAGAAAATAATATGGCAAATCATTTAGTAGCCTATTTGCTGGTGGTCAGTTTTACTTGTCTTTTAGCCTTCCTACATATTTTCTTTGGGATGGTAAAAAACTAAGGTGGATATGAAAATAATACAGCATAAGCAAATACTACCATCTCAAGAAATGTTGAAAGTGAGGTTTGAAAATAAATAAATAATAAATAATAAAAACAGCTGGGCCTACACTTACACAGTGCACAGTATGGCACATACGCACATGCACAACACAGACAACAAAGTAGGCCTATCTTTTTTTGTTTCTGTCCTGTGCTGTAAGTCACTTTGGACATAAGCATCTAGGCCCCTAAAGAAACTATAACCATTTTATTCCATACAAATGTTCCTAGTCTTATAAGCTATCCCTGGGACATTATGTCAGTACAATGTAGCTTCTCATGTAGTAAACTACTTTTCCCCACATTTTTGTAGCTTAGCTCACTACATTTGTAATGGTGGTAGCTTTAGTGTAGTGAAGCTTAATTTATGGTTGAGTAGCTGATAGCTTAGCTCACTACATTTTACAAGTAGCTTGCCCAACACTGGTGTGTGAGTGACAATGGTAGGTGCGCTCTGCGAAATCTTCGCAGTCAATGTTACAATGTATCTTGCAGTATACAGCGGCCGTGTTTTAACGGTTTTCTTCGATAGCAGACTAGACTACTACACGACAATGCCTAAGAGAATGTGCACGCGCATGACGTCACACATAGTGTCCCGGTTTTAGACTCTGGAAATCTGGTCACCCTAGATATGATCTCTGTCGTAAATTTTTTGTTTAGCCTTACAGACATCAATATCACAAATGCTTTTAAGCAATTTTAACTTTAGCAAGTGCGAAAATACATGGAATTTGACACCGTTTTTATATATATAATTTTCTAATCATCTACACCTTTTGCTCCATAAAAAAGAGGTCAAAAGAGGTGTTAAGGCGTGTGATGGGCATATGGAGAAAACACTGGACACTGGACAGGTCCGCCTTAATTGAATGACTACTATATGGCACCAGATATGCCACCAAATACACCAGAATGCAGGAAATCAAATCTAGCTAATTAAAAAAAATCCGGGGGAGGACCCCCAAACTACATTGGTCAAAACATGGCTACCCCTTAAATAACGCTGGCCACCCCATGTAAAAAAAAATCTGGCTATGCCCCTGCTGCCTGTCTGTCTGTCTGTGAATGCACTCTGCAATCAATCTCCCTATCTGACCTGTCTTTTTACTCTGTCTGCCTGTGAAACTTCCTAGTACATGATATGTACTGTATCATCATTGTGTGTGTATGTGTGTGTGTGTATATGTGTGTATGTGTGTGTGTCTTATAGGTACGGTTGCTGCCCTGATGGTGACACTCCAGCATCTGGCCCCAGGAGAGGAGAGGGCTGTCCCCAAGATGACTCCCAGATCACTTTGTCTGTCTGTCTGTCCACTCTGCAATCTATCTCTCGATCTGTCCTGTCTGTTTCTTACTCTGTCAGTGTAACTTACTAGTAGGTAATGCGTACTGTATTACAGTAGTGTACAAGTTTATTGTCCTTGTGCAGTTAGAAAACATGTTTCCCTGCAAAATGAAATTCTTTCTGTGCTGTCCACTTGAATGCCACACTATTGTGTGTGTGTGTGTGTGCATCTGTGTGTGTGGTGTGTGTGTGTGTGTATGTGTGTGTGTGTGCATCTTTGTGTGTGTGTATCTGTGCATCTGTGAGCGTATGTGTGTGTGTCTGTGTGTGTGCGTCCGCATGTGTGTGTGTGTGTGTGTGTGTGTGTGTGTGTGTGTGTGTGTGTGTGTGTGTGTGTGTGTGTGTGTGTGTGTGTGTGTGATGTAGTTGTGTATGGTTGCTGTTGGGATGGCCAAACTGCTTCTTCTGGCCCCAGAGGAGAGGGCTGCCCCCGGACCAGGTACACTTCACTCTCTCTCCCTCTCTCTCTTTCTCTCTCTCTCTCTATCTGTCTCACTTCACTCACTTACTCACCCTATCTATCTGTCTGTCTGCCTGTCTATCTGTATGCCTGTTTATCTGTTTATCTGTGTTTGTCAGTCTGCATATCAACTCCGCAGTCCATCTTCCTATCAGCCCTGTAAATTTCTTACTCTCTCAGACTGTGTGACTGGTATTATACGTGTGTGTGTGTGTGTGTGTGGTACATGTACGGTTGGTGTTCTGATGGCCACACTGCTGCAACTGGCCCCAGAGGCGAGGGCTGTCCCCAGGAAGACTGTAGCACCACCAGGTACATCTGTCTGTCTGTCTATCTGTCTATCTGTCTATCTCTCTGTCTGTCTGTCTTTCTGACTGTCTACCTGTTTGTCTATCGCTCTGTCTGCATAGATACACTGCAATCTATCTGCCCTGGGTGTTTCGTGTTTTGTCTGTTAGGTAGTACTTTATTAGGTAGTACTGTATGCACTGGATCACAATTGTGTGTGTGTGTATGCATGCGTGTGTGTGTGTATGCATGCGTGTGTGCGTGTCTGTATGCATTTGTGTGTGCGTGTGTATCCATGCGTGTGTGTATGCATACGTGTGTGTGTGTGTCATATAGGTATGGCTGCTGCCCTGATGACTACACGGCTGCCTCTGGCCCAGGAGGAGAGGGCTGTCCCCATGTTGACTGTGTCAGGACCAGGTGCACTTCTTTTCTTTTTTTCTTTCTTTCTTTCTTTCTTTCTGTCTTTCTGTCTGTCTCTGTCTGTCTGTCTCTGTCTGTCTGTTTCCACTTTGCAATCTGTCTCTGCTCTGTTCTCTGCTTGTGTGACTTCCTGATAGTTAATGCGTACTGTACTGTAAATGTGTGTGTCATACAGGTTTGGCTGCTGTGTGGATGGGGTGACTGCAGCTCAGGGCTTTGGCTATGTTTGTTGCCCTGACTACCACCCACCGGTACATCCATGCTCCTCCACACATCCATTCATCCATCCATCAACCATCCATCCATTTATTAATTCATTCATATCCACACATCATTCCACTGTGACATCTATTTATTCCACATTTTCTGCATCCCACATCCATTCTTCAGTCTCCACCTACTGCATTATTTGGGTATATTTAGGTATATATCCCTCCTGTTTCTTACCCGACTCCCCCTTAGGTTGCCCCTCCCGTGGAGAGTGACGTGTGCACCATGCCTCGCGAGCCGGGGCCCTGCCGAGACTGGATCTCGCGCTTCTACTTAGACTACTCCCAGAGAGCCTGCACCCACTTCTGGTACGGCGGTTGCCACGGCAACGGCAACAACTTCCTGTCCATGGAGGCGTGTCAGAGGCAGTGCGGAGCTAATGTGGCCCCACCCCCTCCCCCTCCCCCTCCCCCTCCTCCTCGCCCTCGTCCTGCCGACCCTGTCCGCAGACCTGTTTTAAGAGTGAGGCCATCCAGGAGGAGACTATACCGTGCCAGCCAATGAGGAAAGAGATTGCAGAGCACTTCAACCAATACCAGGAGAGAGATCACAGAGCCCTATACAATGATGTGAATAAAAGAGAATTTATGAATAAGTCAACAGAGAACACAGTTGATATGTACAATCACTACCAATGAATAAGGGACACATACACTTTCATACACACACACACAGTACATGTACCTCTCAAACCAGCATACCAACAATTCCAGTTTCACAGTAATTGCGGATACATTCAACTCAGTGCCTTCTGTCAGTCTGGTAAAAAACAGAAATCTGATCCACTAGAGAATATGATGTTTTTTTCTAACCTTTTTCCTCACATACCTTGTTATTTCTCTTCAAAATCAGGACTCTGGACAATTTGGTCATTATTAACAGTTCTATGTGTAAAGGATTTTTTATCATTTTGTAATATAAAATAAATACACATCTGTTGTTTCTTTCAATATATTGATATGGCAGGACAAATGAATTGTCCATAATTCATTCTTCATGATTTTTGGGAGATATGGTAGCATTCCATAAATTCTGTAAGCCTATTGCTGGACAGATCTTTACAATCTTCAGCGCAGTCTAGTGCTGACTTGGAGTACTGTTAGCCGCCGTACACTCCGACAGTACATAAAGCCAATTTCTTCATTACAAAAACATCACAATAGGCTCACTTTATGTTGCAAATGTTAGACCAAAGGCATCTCATACACAGTGTGCTTTCAGAGACATATGACACATATGTTCATGTAAGTTACTGGTTGTATCTTAAAAAAAACAATAAACTACCTTTATGGTCCAAGTTTATGTGTTTGAATTCAATTTGTTATTTCTACTGACTGTTCTGTGGTTCTGTGGAATATGTAAAGCCTACATCAGTTTTTGTCCTACTGACAGCAATGTATCAGTAGGCATTTTGTACTGGCATTTGTTGAGCTGGTGTTGTATTTCGTTAGCCTGGTAAGACCCGCCCCTCGTACTTCATTTCATTTCGTGCAGAGGGTCTGGTCCGGACGCTCTTGGGGAGCATTTGGGGACTAGAAAATCAAACGCTCCAATCAGCGAACAGAGGGTGTGTTCGTTAGCTGTGACGTTGACCTTGTGTGCTACATTTGAATTGTAGTGCGTAGGTAGGCTAATTGCATACGTGACGACCAGGCGTTAGCGATTGGGTAAAGGCAGATGCACTTTTTTTAAACTTCAGCAGAGTCCACACCTCCAGCAAATCGTTTCTGACGGTCTCTGTTCCAGACCCTCTGCACGAAATGAAATAAAGTACGAGGGGCGGGTTTACCAGGCTAGTATTTCGTCGTGTCTTGCGGCAACACAAGAGTATTGGCCTCAACCAAGGGGGTAGGAGCATAGGCGGAAGTTGAAGCACCCACGGGGAAATCCCAACCCGGAAAGGGCCCCATAGCCTTTAGCATTCCGTTGACTTCCATTCATTTCAGCGTCAATTTGAAATCAAATAACTTTACATGAGAAGGACTCTGTGTCTTGATATTGGCATTGTTTTAAACCGGAGAGGACAGAGCACAACATATTTGCTTTGATCGGAAATCTGTCATGTTATTGCCTTGTAAGAAACGTTTATCTGAAATTGTGCTAAAAATGGAGTCACAAATAATGCGACGGCTAGTGAGTTCAACTCAGTGAACTCACTAGCCTCGCACAGGAGAAAACAAGCTGTAGCCACAGTCATGCCCCTATACTTTTCTGTTCATGTTGGGGTTAACATTTACATCAGTATTTCTCAAACAATAAGCTTATACTGTAACTTGGTATTTGTTTGTAAGCAGAATCGCTATCTTTATGGATTTTACTGTTCGATGCAAGTAAATTGAGAAAGATGGCTAAGCTAAGCTGCACGCTATAGCTTGGTATGTCTCAATCGGTGTCCCATCCTAGGTAAGAATGGTTTTGTGTTTGTGGTCTGCAATCCATTTTAAAGTTTACTAGGTGGCCACTTTTTTGTCGGTCTCCACTTTAGATTGTGCCCTACACGCCAGGTCGTAAGAATGTGTGTGTGTGTGTGAACACAGTTGTCTTCCCTATCCCCCTATGACCGGTGGCTTCTTGCCTGGTAGACAGGCGCTCTGTGCTCTGCGTCCCCTGCTGGTCAGTATAAGGCCCTGCAGTATGAGTATCTTAGAAGCAGCTCATGCTTTCCTTCCTGGCTTTCATTCTCACAAACCTCTTTCACATCTTCACATACCTACACACTGTTTTTTGTGTTTATACTGTCTGATCCTCTATGTTATTATTAACCACTGGACATTGTTTCCTTTTGTGTGTTTAATAAATTGATGTTATTTAAAATCTGAAAGTTGTTTGCCTCCCTTGTATCTTGACCAGTGCTATCCTGGCTATTTTAATCAGATAGGATGGACTGCAGGCCTCTCCAACCAATGAATGCTCTCTTAGCTGTTAGAATCATGCTGTCTAATGACTCAGACTCAGGATCGATGGTGTCCTGGGTATTAGAGTCATGTTGTATTCTGGTCTCAGAGACTGTTTCTCCTGCCGCCTCTTCCTGGTGTGTGGATCCTGGGTTGTTTATTTCAGCTCCGATGTCCTGGGGCCCATTTCCCAAAAGCATCACTGCTAACTTTCTTAGCAACTTTGTTGAGCAATGGACTTATTACACTACTGTTTCCCAACAGCATCGTTCATACTAAGCAACTAACGATTTTAATAACTATTATCTGATGCATCGTTCAGTGATGCAGGTGTTTCCCAACAACAAAGCTTGGATTCATCAGAATTTGCAAAGTTAAGTTGTGTCGTTCAAACCATTAGCTCCATTTAAAGTAGTATTGGGACACACCATTTGTTTTTGGGTTTTATTTAATGGCTGATTTATATAGGGTGAACTCAGGTATATTGGACCACTTTTTGGCAAAATTTTGAAAGACCAATAAAAATACTATTTAACACCAAATAAAACTTCCAAAAAAGATCAGGTTTTCTTCAGTCAGGTGTCCTCTATTAGACTATAAAGAAGAATTTATTGTTTTTAAGTCTTTTTAAAATTTTAAAGGTGTTTAATTGTTAGAAGCTCCTTTTTGGGCCAAATAAGCTGTGATCATGTAAAATGGGCCACATGTTCAGATGAAATGGGCCGGTGAATAGATCTACTGCAGGACTCCTTAAAAGGTAAAATAAATTTATTTTTATTTGAATTGTTTTTAGACACAAGAACATATTAACTATTACTATTAACTATGCTTTTATATTTATGTCAGCTCTTTGTTCGCATGGTTTCTGACCAGATTCATGCTTTGCTAGCCACCTTTCCCAGTCAACTGCATTGTGTAGTTAGCCTTGGTATATTTAATGCCCTTGCTATTTCTGTGGACTGACACTCTCTCTCTGTCTATTCCTTTTTACTTTTTTATTTATTTGTATTTTTATTTAAAAGGGTCAGTGTACATTTATCAACATTTCCATGTGAATTAAAAAATGCAAATGGTAGTTAGCAAAGTAGCTAGGCTAATTTTCATCTGTAGTCCCTTCAGGTCAGCCTCGTTTTTTTTTTCTTGCCTATTTCCTGTGCAATACAGCAATTCAAAACTACAAAAGACTTCAGTAGCTTTTAATTTGACAAGACTTGTGTATTTAAGCTTTTACATTAAGTGTAACTAAGCTAATCTAATGCTGTAGTGTGCGTGTGTATGGTAGCCTGCTACCAATACAATTAGGCCTATACAGTATGGCTAAAATATGGAGGGCCAAAAATGACATAATTAATAATAAATACGTATGTAAAAATATGTAGCATAAATAAATAAAATGACAAAAAATGGGAAAGAAGTCATTTTCATTTACTGCTGCATTTATTTACATTTACATTAATTCCATAATTTATTTATTTTCCATTTTCTCTTTCTATTTATTTACAGATATTTTTCCCTGTAATATTTTCTACATACTGTTTTATATGCCCTGCATTTCTTTCTGGCATATTTATTTAGTCACTCCTTTTTACATTTCTTTGTCCTACATTTACATTGATGCCTACATTTATGTCTCGGTATGCAAATGAAGTAGGCTGTCTCGCAAGGCGTCACCCTCTTGCCCATTGGTTGGTCGAGATAACGCGGGTACTCTGGTAGTTAAGGTTCGCCTCGGTATGCAAATGAATTGGGCGTCACCCTCTTGCCCATTGGTTTTTAAGCAGGCTAACGCAGGTTGGTAGATACTGGCCAGAGACGGAAGCCTGGCTGGCCAACAGAAGCTATCCAGCAAGATAGCCTACATCTAACGGCAGTTTTGCACAGAACTATTTCAGGATTGCGAACTGCAGGGTCTACATGGGCTTATTACTATTGCTGGGTTGCCTAGATAACATTTAAGTGTTGCATTATCGTTCTACAAATGCAAGAAGTGTACTAGTACAAGCTTGTGACCGTATATATTAGCCAGCTTGCTAGTAGTTAGCTAGTCGTAAGCTAACTGTTCTAACTTAAAACTTCGAGTGATTAAATGGCAATCGAGTAGCCTGGTTGTCTTAAATCAGTCGTGTTACATCTAAACAACCATCCGTGATGGCACCATCACATTCGGTCACCCAGAGACTTTAAATCATATAAACACTTTAACGTTTCACTTCCACGAGAGTCTGCCATGTTGGTCTGAGTTTTTTTGTAACTCCTGCCTCTTCAGACAGCGTCATGCACGAAACACATCACACGCTGATATAATTGGTAATCACATCATTCTTAGTTAAATAAAGTTCAGGTTTCGCCGACTGTATTTTGCCTCCCTCGGCGAATTCTCCCTGCCTTCAGGCGAAAATATTGCCTCCATTCAAAGTCAATGAGAGCAAGGCGAAATTCGCTGTAATGGAAACGCACCTTAACTACGAGAGTACCCGCGTTATCTCGACCAACCAATGGGCAAGAGGGTGACGCCTTGCGAGACAGCCTACCTCATTTGCATACCGAGACATAAATGTAGGTATAAATGTAAATGTAGGACAAAGAAATGTAAAAAGGAGTGAAAATAAATAAATATGCCAGAAAGAAATGCAGGGTATATAAAACAGTATGTAGAAAATATTACAGGGAAAAATATCTGTAAATAAATAGAAAGAGAAAAAGGAAAATAAATAAATTATGAAATTAATGTAAATGTAAATAAATACAGCAGTAAATAAAAATGACTTCTTTCTCATTTATGTCCAGTTTTATGTGTGATATAGTTTTCAAATGCTTTCCTAAGCACATTTTCGGTGCATTTTTTTTTTTTTGTTATTTTATTTGTTTGTGCTACATATTTTATTATTAATTATGTCATTTTTGGCCCTCCATACTCCCATAGCCACTCCCATCACCCATAGCTTTAAAATTCCACCTGTTGTCATTGTATATCTGAAAATATCATTATTTAGATTTTAATTTTCTGAAAATTATGGAGTAAAGTCAGTACAAATGGTGGCCTATTTTGGCTGAGGCTAATGGCCCATTTTATCTTAACAGATTCAGGTAAAATGGGCCGGCAACTAAAAGGTGTTTTTAAGTCAGAAAATTAATTTTTGTGTAGCTATAACCATGTTTTCTGATAAAGGACATCAAGACAATATCAACGATATCTTACAGTGCACTAACTCACCCCGATTTCATCTCCTTATGCGCAGCAAATTCAGTTCCGCAATTCATAACCTAATAAAAGTGCAGCATAATATTAAAAGTAGAAAATGTATCATGCAGGCTAATTCTTATAAGCAATGGACAGGCTATTATATGTGATCAGATCTAGGAAAATCCTACACATGGTGAAATGTCACCTTTTTGAGATTGTTATACCACCTGAAACCCTATTTCAAGCTCTTTTCAAATCTGTTTTAATTCTTGTTTGTATCAAATATTGTGATTAACCAAAGTTGGCTATTTTTAAAATAAGTTTAAAACAGGGGTAAATGCTGGCATTCCAAATACATCAAATACATCAAATCAATCCCTTGTTTACAACTAAAAATTCACAGCCAAATTTACTTACAAATAAACCTAATAATAAAGCACATCATAACTGGCTGGTTATTATTCCAAATCTTTGTTACTGTAAATATTACTTGCTTCATTTATGTACCATTAAACGAATGAACTCATCAATGTTTAACTCATCAACTGTTTAGATCATTAACATTAACTCAACAACATACAATTCAACATTTCAAATCCTTTTACATCCTTTTACATTTATTTCTGTTCTTTTTCTTTTTTTTTCTTACCACCTTCAGTTCTATTTAGACACATAGTCCTTGAACCAGGCAGGAGGGTTAGTAACTCTCCCAGACGATCTTTTTGGGGTGGTAGGAGGTGGGCTTTGGAACACAGTGGGACCAGGAGTGATAGGCCCCACGGCAGGAATGGGAGGGGAGCCCGGGTCACAGAAACCGGCATGGCTCTGGTCACTGGTCTCTGGTGCAGTGACCTGTTCTGGTGACCCCAGCACTTCCTGGATGTGTCTCCGGTTCCGGCGGGTGACGGTCCCTTGGTCAGTTTGGACAGAGTAGGACCTGGGCTGAGATGCCTGGGCGATGACTTTAGCTGGAGTCTTCCAGCCTTTCTCTCCGTCTAACTTGATGCTGACCTGTTGACCCGACTGTAGTACAGGTAAGGGCCGTGCCGAGTTCCATCGGTTGTAGAAGAAACGATAGGCACTTTTGGCTTGTTGGTCTTTGCTCTTCACTGCATTGTAGTCAACAGGACTCGGAGTCAGCTGTGCAGGTAGGACGGGAACTGTTGTCCTGATCTGTCGTCCGAGGGCGAGTTGTGTTGGACTCCGACCTGTTGCAGTGATTGGAGTAGCCCTGTAGCTCATAAGGGCTAGGTGAGGGTCTGGTTGCCGCAGGATGCGCTTTGCTGTGGCAACGCTCCGCTCTGCTGCCCCATTGGCTTGTGGATAATGGGGACTGGATGTCGTGCGTTTGAAATTGTATTGTTCACTGAATGCTTTGAAGTCAGCTGAAGTGAACTGGGTACCATTATCTGATACAAGCTCCAGAGGGATGCCCCACCTGACGAACATGCTTTTCAGGCGAGCAATCACTTGCTGACTGGTAGTTGTAATCAGCTGTGCGATTTCAATGTCACGGGAGTAGTAGTCCACAACAATTAGGTACTGTTTACCGTTTTGTTCACAGAGGTCAGCGGCATAGGCTTGCGTAGGCTTGTTCTTTAAGCAAAATCCACATGTTCTCACCATTTCGGTGATGGCACTGCCAATCCCTGGCCACCACACCGACATGCTGGCCCTTCTGCGACACTTAGTGAGCCCCTGATGGCCTGTGTGTAGCTGGGACAGTGTCTCTGCTTGCATTGAGCGAGGAATGACAATTCTGTCGTCGTACAAGAGAAGTCCTTCTGCTACTGACAAGTGTGCCCTGGCAGCATGGAACCCGTGTAGTGTGTGTGGAATGCGTGCTCGCTCACCTGGGCAGCCGGCTCTGGTGTAGTGAATGACAGTCTGCAGATCAGAGTCCTAGGCAGTGGCTACTCTAATCACATCCAGTCTGTCCCCTGATATCGGTCGTGTTCCGATCACGGCTTGCACGTAGGCCTTTACTTCGTGCTCTGTGTCAGATGCGTCTCTCTATGGCAGAGGATTCCGTGACAGCGTGTCTGCCACGACGAGCTGTTTTCCTGGGACGTGCACGGCTTCTGCATTGAACTTCATAAGTCGCATCAGCAGTCGCTGACATCTCACAGGTGCCTTGTCATGGTCGTATGAGTTTATGAGATCCCTCAAGCGGCTTCTGATCAGTTTGCAGACCAAACTTTTCCATGTCCTGCAGGTACCTGGTAAACCGCTCACATGCCCATACGCTGGCGAGGCACTCTTTCTCGATCTGGGAATACCGTCGCTCAGCTTCCGCCAACGTCCTGGAACAGAATGCCACTGGTCTGAGGCCGTCTCCCTGCTCCTGTAACAGCGCAGCCCCCAGACCGAAGCTGCTGGCATCAGCACTCACCACGGTTGGTCTCGTGGCATCGTAGTACGCCAGCACTGGCGCTGAGGTCAGCATTTGCTTTACCTTCTTGAACGCCTGCTCCTGTGCCTCTCCCCAAACCCAAGCTGTGTCTTTTTTCAGTAGGCTGTTGATGGGGTGCATGACAGACGAGAGGTCAGGGAGGAATTTCCCCAAGTAGTTGATCATTCCGATGATCTGGCGTAACCCTGGCAGGTTGGTGGGACTCGGTAGCTCTGTTATTGCTCTGACTTTGGTCGTGTCTGGTCTGATGCCCTCTTTGCCTATGACGTGGCCAAAGTACAGGATCTCAGATTTTCTGAATTGGCACTTACTCCGGTTGAGCTTCAGTCCAGACGCTCTGATGGTCTCCAGCACCTTGCGAAGATTCTTGTCGTGGTCCTCTCTGTCCTTGCCGAATATCAGAATGACATCCATGACCACCACAGTGCCTTCATGGTCCCTCAGGAGAGCACTCATCTTCTGCTGGAAAATTTCCGGGGCAGAGGTTATGCCAAACGGTAGCCTCCGGTAACAGAACCGACCCACCGGCGTGATAAACGTTGTCTCCTCCTGCTATTGGCATTGAGTGGTATCTGCCAAAATCCACTGGAAGCGTCGACAGTGGAAAACACAGTGGCGCCTGTGAGCTTTGGCCCTATGTCTTCCAGCGTGGGCAGGATGAATCGCTCACGTTTCACTGCTTTGTTTAGTTTTTTTTAAGTCCACACAGATTCTGGGCCTTTTATTCTTTTTGACCACTGGCACCATGGGGGCACACCAATCAGTGGCTTCATGTACTTCCTCTATGATACCCAAGGACTGCATGCGCTTTAACTCCTTTTCCACTTGAGGCAGGATCGGGAAGGGAATGCGGCGTGGTGTGGCAACGCTGTAAGGAGTAGCATTGGGCTGGAGCTTAATTTTTACAGGTTCACATTTCAAAAGTCCCATGTCTCCAAAAACATCATCAAAAGTTTCGATTCCATCCACTCTGCGAATCAGCCCCATTTCTGTAGCTATTTTCCTACCCAGCAGGTTGATAGTGAATGGGCCCCTCATCACATAAATTCAGAGTTGGTGATTCACACCACGTTTCTCAGTCTCTGCTAAGAATTTTCCTTTACAGTTGAGCTTTCCACCAGGACTAGTTAAAACAGCATTTGTTTCTTTCAAAACAGGGCGCTGGGGCAGGCTGGAGCATGTCTGCTCTGAAATCACTGTGATATCTGCCCCTGTGTCTATCCTAAACTGCACAGTGGTCCCTTTAATTTGCAGATCCGTAAGCCACTTGTCTTCGTCGACTTCGGTGTTCTCAGTAACGGCTCCTAAGAACCAAGAGCTGCCCTCGTCACTGTCACTGTTAGCTGCTGCTACTGCCCTTACTGCTTTCGACTTGCACATCGCTTCAAAATGTCCCTTTTTACTGCATTTACGGCACTGCTTGCCGTTTGTTGGACATGCTCCGGACTCGTGCACTCTGCCGCATCTCGAACATCGGTTTCCTTGTTTCAGTTGACAACTTTTAGCTTTAGCATTACTTTGTTTTCTTTCTGTTTGAATTGTTTAGGTTTGCGTGTGATAGCACTTACTTCACTCGTTGGGGATCGGGCAGTGAGGCTTTGAGCCTTGATGAGCTCTGACTGTCGCGCCATGTAGATGGCTTTTTCCAAAGTCAAATCCTGCTCGAGCTGCAGTTTCTGTGACACGTCCATGTCCACTAATCCAATGACAATACGATCCCGTATCTGTTTGTCTCTTGTAGCACCAAAATCGCAGTACTCGGCCAGTTCATACAAATGTCTCACAAACGCCTCCACACTCTCCCCTTGCCGTTGCGAGCGCCTGTGGAAGCATGCACGCTCGTGGATAACGTTCCGCTTGGGGACAAAGTGTTCGTCAAACTTTTTTATCGTTTCGCCGTAATAATCCTCAACATCCTCCGGAAAAGTAAAAGTGCTGAATATGGGCTCTGATTCCTTACCCATGGCGTAGAGCAGTGTGTTTACTTGAATTTCTTCGTCCTCCTTGTCGAGCTTTGTAGCAATCTGATAGCGGGAGAAGCGTTGTCTCCATACCGACCATGTTGACGGTTGGGTGAAGTCAAACGACTCCGGCGCGTGAAACTTTGCCATTTCGTTGCTACAGTCGAAAATCCTTCTCTTCGCGGTCGATCACTCAGTCACTGGGCCACTTCTGACACCATGTCATGAAAATGCCAGGCAGATTATCTCACTAAGGTTATTTATTAAGAAATCAAGAACACACTTAAGACACATGCGTCTAACCCAGCATCTTCACGAACTTATTTCCTTAATCCCAGAAGCCCCACCGCTTCACGTAATGATGTCACCAATAATATGTGTATGATAACTGATAACAATTACATCGCATTACACTTTGTGTATGCAAATTCTCTTGTAGGCATTCCATTTGGTTATTCATTGTGGGGATTCCATTTTGAAGCTTTGTAGTTGGTTGCACCAATTCAGTGTTATTCCGTCAGAGTTTACAGTAGGGATGCAATGGTACAGTGTGCCCACGGTTCGGTTTACATTGCGGTTTTGGCCCACGGCTTTCCCCGGCCTATTTGGGGGGAAAAGTCCAGGTTTTTGGTCCCAGTCCGTCCCTGTCAGCAGCCCAAGTGGTAACTGAAAATTTGTCATTCATTTTGTAAACTAGATGTACCGCATAGCGGTACATGGTATGACCGCCGCAGTATATTGAAATATGGGAACCGTTGGAAGTGGGCATGGATGTTGGTTTTGAATGAATGACATTGTGTATGTTTGTGTAGTGTGTAGGTGTGATTTGTCAAGGCAAGGAATAGCCAAAATGAGATTTTGTACAATTACAGCGCCCCTATGGACCCCCTATAGAAGGTCTTTGTGCTGATCGTGCATGACGTATTTTGTGCAGTTCCCACTTTCTCGGTCCAAGATATTGGCAGTTCAAAATCCCAATTTTTGCATTTACCCTTATCACTAGGTGGCGCTATGCTTCAAGTAAGTGTTCATAGGCTGGGTCGATACACCTCTGTAACACCAGTGTACTAACACAAAATCGTTGTCTTGGGCAAAATTGTTGCCGAGTTATTTAACAAAAACTGCTTTTCAACACCTAGCTTGGGCAATAAACATCGCCCCCTATGAGGAAATGTCACAAAATTTAGTACACATGAAAAGAAAGCTGTTTAGAGATGGCATGTCAACTTTGACCACATTTCAGCAATTAAAAGCCAAGATATGGACTTTTAAAGAATTTAAGCTACGTGTTAAATGTTCATTGACGTGTAACTTCGAAACGGTTAATCTCAAGATAAATCCTTTGATAACTTTTTGTCAGCATTGTCTATAGATGGCATATATCAACTTTGGTGAGATTCACATGAACTGCCTTTGACGAGTTCGTTCAGATTCGTTTTCGCAATATTAAAATTTCACGGAAATTGTTCTCATTGGAAGTGGGCGTCGACCAGTGTTTTCAATGCGTGAGGGTCAATAGATTTCACGATAAAAAAAAAATTGATTGTAAACATTAGCATTTTCTAGATACTAGGCAAAATGACAATTTGTACAATTACAGCGCCCCCTATGTACCAAATTGTATGGCACGTCCTGTGGTTTTAGAAGTCTTTGTGCTGATCGTGCATGACATATTTTGTGCAGTTCCCACCTTCTCGGTCCAAGATACTGGCAACTCAAAATCCAAATTTTTGCATTTACCCTTATCACTAGGTGGCGCTATGCTTCAAGTGAGTGTTTATGGGCTGGGTCGATACGCCTCTGTAACACTGGAATACTAACACAAAATCGTTGTCTTGGGCAAAATTGTTGACGAGTTATTTAACAAAAACTGTTTTTTGACACCTAGCTTTGCCAATAAACATTGCCCCCTATGACAAAATGTCACAAAATTTAGTACACATGAACAGAAAGCTGTTTAGAGGTGGCAGGTCAACTTTGACCTAATTTGAGCAATTAAAAGCCAAGATATGGACTTTTGAAGAATTTTAAGCTATGTGTTGAATGTTCATTGATGTGTGACTTTGAAACGGTTTATCTCAAGATAAATCCTTTGATAACTTTTTGTCAGCATTGTCGGTAGATGACATATACCTAATTTGGTGAGATTCACATGAACGGCCTATGACGAGTTTGTTCAGATTTGTTTTCGCAATGTTAAAATTTCACGGAAATTGTTCTCGTTGGAAGTGGGCGTCGACCAGTGTTTTCAATGCGTGAGGGTCAATAGATTTCAAGATAAAAAAAAAATAGCTGTAAACATAAGCATTCTCTAGATAATAGGCAAAATGATATTGTCTACAATTACAGCGCCCCCTATGGACCAAATTTTATGGCATGTTCTGTGCTGTTAGAGGTCTTTGTGGTGATCGTACATGACGTATTTTGCGCAGTTCCCACCTTCTCGGTCCAAGATATTGGCAACTCAAAATCCCAATTTTTGCATTTACCCATATCACTAGGTGGCGCTATGGTTCAAGTGAGAGTTTATGGGCTGGGTCGATACGTCTCTGTAACACCGACATATCACAAAAATTTCATGTTGTTGGGTGAAACGTTCATTGAGTTATTCAGCAAAAACTTTTGCCGGTCTCCCCCTCTTTAACGGACACTGGCACAGCGGGGGGGTGGCCCTGGGGGACCAAAAGGCGTTATTCGCTCACAGACTTCTTGGGCTACTTGCCTACAAACATTCATGTCTCCCCGAGTTTCAGTGTCCCGGGAATCGTTGACGAAAAATCGGTGGGAAAAAAAAAAAAAAGGGAAAAATTTTGCAGCAACTCCAATATGACCGCTGTAAGAAAAAGTTTGTGTGTCTCTTGGTTGATGCAGCAATCATATTTTATTCCAGTAATGAGCAGTGACGAAGCATGGGAACATACTCCGGATTCAGCAGTGTCAATCTGAACCACAAGCATCTCAAACTCTAGCCATTTATTCTGTTAAGACTCCTCCTATGACCTTTTGCCTCGGTGTGCTACTATGAAAATAACTTGGAATTCCAATCAGCTACTTGTGACCGAGTCACAGTCATTCTCTTCAAGCAGTGGTCTGTCTGTTTGAGTGTTAATTTCCTCCCCAATGTGTAGACTATGTACTCTCTCACCCAGGTCTTGATTGCTCTGGATTTCCTTTTGTGAAGAGTAACACCTTCTCGCTTTGTGTCCCCTCTTCCCACAAGAAAAACAAACAATGTCTTTATGTGCGAGTCTGGTCTCCTTGCAGTTTCTTGCAATGTGTCCCTCTTTTCCACAGGCATGGCAAATAATTCCTTGATGTCTCAGCCCTCTGTTCCGGCAAATTCTTGCTATGTGACCATTTTCACCACATGCATAGCAAACAAAGCCTTCACACCTTCCCCCATTGCTCGGACAGTGTCTTGCAATGTGTCCATCCTCTCCACATGCATAGCAAATGGTAACCCTCACTAAATTCCCTCTGAACATTTTACCTCTGTGCTGCCAGTAAGGAGAACTTGAAGATTTTGTGTGTCCTTTCATTTGTTATATGAAAGTGCCGGGTCATTTTTGCTATTATGTCATCATAGCTTGAGAGATAATTCACATGCATATTGATGGAAGCATTAGTGTGAGGATCACATTTGTTTATCAAAGCAGATTTATAGGCAACAGACTCAGTTGTGGTATCAGGGAACCCACTGTATGTCTTAAAGGCTTCAAGTAACCGACTTGCAAAAACTTTTGGATGCTCCCCTTTCCTCATTGTCACTTCTGTTAGCTTTTCCAGCTTGGCAGATTCAATTCCCAGGACCTCCAGCAGGGCCTGTTTCCTGTCCTGCCGATCTCCATGTCGGTTCTTTACTTTATCTGACAAAGCTCCAGACAATGCAGATGGCAGGCACTGACTAAGCACAACACATGCATAGAAATCTGTTAACATGCACATATCTACCAATTCCTCGAAATGGGACAGAAATTCAAGAGGGTCGTGTTTATGTGGTTCAAACTTCCCCACATTCTTTATCACTATTTCTAACTCTGTAGGGCTGAGGTAGTTCTTCGGGTGTGCTGTGAGTGTGTCAGTACGCACAGTACTGGAGTGAACTGGTGCCATTGGGTACGCTGCAGTATCTGAGCGCTGGTCATGACCATGCTCAGGCTCCCAACCATTATTGTTCTCACTACATTCACCGTTGTCTGAGGCTACATCGATCTGACTTGCCTGAAAAACACAGTTTTTGCTCAAAAATTGGTAAGCTGTTCTGGCTTCCTCTAGCTCTTGTGAAAACACAGCCATTGCTTTCCTGAGCATCTCATTGCGTTTTTACAGCCGTCAATTATTTCAACAGTCTTCCTTTCTCAAATTTCATCACAGTGTCATTGGCCTGGTAACTTTTCACATTCTCTAACTCTGTATGAAGTTGTGTTTCAAGTATTTTCTTCTGTGTATTTAGCGAATCTCTCTCTGTCTCCAGTTTATGTACTCTATTTTCTAAAACTTTGCATGTAGCAAATAGTCCTTGCAGTGCGTTTGCAATTCTTTCTTCCTTGCTTTTTGGCATTGTAGGAAAATTGTCAAACCTGGATACTGCCCATGCATAAGGCTTTTCCTTTGCCTCCTCTATGCCATCAAACATGGCAGGTGAACCATGTTTAGCAATGTATTTAACAATCAGATCCTCCATTCTAAATTTTAAAACACCAGAAACTAATTACAAGCTCTGTAAATTTGGGCTACTTAAACAGATGTTAATTAAATTCTCCAAACATAATACCATAGTCCATCGGGTATTTAAGCACAATGCAGCACAAGTCCCAGTGTATTAAAATTCAACTACTTTAGTAACTCATCTCTCTACTCTCTCTACTCAGGCCTTTAGTCTCAGTTACTTTAGAAACCGTTAGTCCAAAACAACTTTGCTACCACAGTACTTTGGGCTGATTCAGTTGCTTTAGAATCGACTGCACAATTGTATGGACTGGCCTACAAACACACCTTCTGATCATCACAGAATAAAGATGAGACCACACTCCAAACATCTTCTCTAGATTGTTAGCAACATACTTACCAGTCCCCTCTTTCCATAAAATGCATAGTGGGTGGCTCGCCATTGTAAGAAAAAGTTCGTGTGTCTCTTGGTTGATGCAGCAATCATATTTTATTCCAGTAATGAGCAGTGACGAAGCATGGGAACATACTCCGGATTCAGCGGTGTCAATCTGAACCACAAGCATCTCAAACTCTAGCCATTTATTCTGTTAAGACTCCTCCTATGTCCTTGATGTAAATGAGCTCGCTAGCGGCGGTCATAATTATAGAGTCTTGCATCTTCCATGCTACAGAGGAGACGTATCATCCTTCTTGTTTAAGTGGTCAGTTCAAAAGGCAGCATCTATGATGCCATGGTGGTGCAGTAGTCCTTTACATTGGCTCAGAAGTAAAGTAATAATGTTCAGCATTATTTAATTATTGTTACATTCCCTTTCCCGCAGCCCTCATTTTGGCAATCGCCTGCGGCATTTTGGCAGTCACCTGCTGCAAAACATGTTTGGTGGGTTGGGAACTGTAATTATAACACTGCTGCTGCCTGTCAGTCACACTGTCAGCAACAGAGAAAAAGTGCAGGAGTGTGTTATGGTTCAGTCCACTAGTTTGCTATATAGATTAATTATTAGTTTTATAAGAGAGACCAAGCTACCATCATCTGTGAAAGAAAAGGATCAGACTGAAAGTGTGCTATTAAAAGGTAATGCGACGCAAGTCTGTTACAAGTCTGTAGCTACTACAGTTGTATGTTAAATGTATCAGCAGGTGAACAGGACTGAAGCAATGTCAAAGACACTTTCCTTCCTGTAATTCCTCATTTTAAAGATTGATGTTAACATAATATGTCCTCTCAAAATAATTCATATTTTACTTTTACCTTGCTGAGTCCGTGTTCTTTGTTTTTATTTTTGTAGGGCACATTGAACTGCCTCTCTGTATGAAATGTGCTGTACACATAAACTTTTAAAGCCTTAGTGTTTTTAACTTTTCTCATTAGATAGAAACAGTAGCGTGTGTTAGAAACTTGGTGTTATGGTAATATTTCAAATTTGTCTATCTGTATATCTTTTGTTTGTTTGTTTTAGAGCTAGCACAATCAGACATCCAATATGGCGAACCTTTGTTGTCACAGGTGGACAATACTGGCTGTCCTCCTTGTCTGCCTTACACTTTTTGGAAATCTGCTTGTCCAGTGGCCTTCAATGTGGAACACCTTCCTCAGACCTAAATTGGCCAAAGCCGACGTCCCTGTTAATATCACCAATACAACTATTCTCGTGTGGACCTGGGCTGCTGGACCTACAGTGAGATTGAGTGACAATGTGTGCAAAGATAGGTATGGCATACCCAACTGTATTTTGTCAGCTGATCGGTCATTGTTTCCTCAGGCAGATTTTGTGATTTTCCACAACCGTGAGCTCTGGAGCGGAGAGAGGTTGCCCTTGCATTTGTCCCGCCCTCACAAGCAGAGGTGGGTGTGGTACTCAAGGGCAAGCGCAAGCCATAGTGGCAATTTGAAGCCTTTTGCTGGGCAGTTTAACTACACAATGTCTTACCGGCGTGACGCAGACTTTTTTGAACCATATGGCTGGTTGGAACCACACAATGTCGGAACTCGAATGACAGTTGATGATTTTATACCAAAAGAAAAGTCCTCTTTGGCTTGTTGGATTGTGAGCAATTTTAATCCCGAGCATAAGCGGACACTGATATACAATAAACTGAAAAAAGTCATACCAGTGGATATGTATGGGGAAGCAGTACACAGACGTCTGCCTAATGAGGACCTGTTATCCACGATCTCTCACTGCTACTTTTATCTGACCTTTGAGAACTCGATTTCCGAAGACTATATTACAGAGAAGTTGTGGAGAAATGCCTTCGGTGGGGGAGCTGTGCCTGTAGTTTTAGGTCCACCCCGGAAGAGCTATGAGGCCATGATACCAAAAGATTCTTTCATTCATGTGGATGACTTCAGTTCTGTAGAGGAGCTTGGAGAATTCCTCAAGAAGCTGGCTGGGGATAGGGAACGCTATGCCACATATTTTAAATGGAAACTGAAATACACCGTGGTAACATATAGCAACTTTTTGCTGGAACCGTACTGTAAAATCTGCACAAAACTCACCACCTTACAAACACCCAAGGTTTATTGGGATTTACAAGCTTGGGAAAGCAGAGAGGCAGCAATCAATCAATCAATCAATTAATCAGTCAATACTCATTTTATTGCGACTACCACTATTGATTGCACAGCTTGGCTGAGGGTTGTCATTTTTTTCTCCCTGAATGTCAATGTATTATACTTGCAATAATAAACCCAATGTTCAGTGACTTAATAGCATAGTTATAAGGATACAAGGATATTTTATTGTCACATGCATAGACAAACTGGGTAGAGTAGGACATGCAGTGAAATTGCTGATTGTTACTTGTCATAATTTTGTTTATTTGTGTGCTGTTTGGTTTATGGGTGTGGCTGCAGTGTAATCAATGTAAATTATAATATTGTGCAGCATACAGCATCTGTGTGTGCGTGTGAAGTTTTTTTGATAATTTACATCATGCCTGAATTATATTTATGATAAATGACTTATGTTCCAAAGCATTTGAGCTTTTCAGAGTTTGCTCAAGACATAGATACTTTTTAGTCCTTCGCAGTAGCCTATTTAATGGATTCTATCTGGAGATCTCCCCTCCCAGGTAAACAGAGTATACACATTGAGCTGGTTTAGAGGTAAAAAAAAAAAACTGAATATACATGTAGGCTTTTGGCCTACCATTTATATGATATATGTCAATAGAAACATTCAGGTCAATCAGTATAGGTCAACTGTCCATGATTAAATTTTTCCCTGTGCACATTGTGCATGCATCCACTACTGTTTGTGCGTACTCTGGAGTCTCACAACATAACTGAATTATGCAACAATAAATAAATAAATAGCCTGGGCCACAACCAGCTATATTTCAGTACGCATTATGCGTACATTTTTTCCCTCAGGCATTATTATGACCGCCGCTAGCGAAGCTAGCGAAAGCTGGAAGTCTGGGGGACATGACCCGCTGAGCCAGTGTCCATCGAAGACAGGGGAGACGCCCAAAAGTTTTTGCTGAATAACTCAATGAACATTTCACCCAAGAACATGACATTTTTGTGATATGTCGGTGTTACAGAGGCGTATCGACACAGCCCATGAACACTCACTTAAAGCATAGTGCCACCTAGTTATATGGGTAAATGCAAAAATTTGGATTTTGTATTGTCAATATCTTGTTGTTGAAAAAAAAAAACAATTTGTGTTAAATTTCAACACTGCAAAAACGAATCCAAACGAACTCGTCATAGGCCGTTAAACTGCACAAAATACGTCATACACGATCAGCACAAAGACCTCTAAAAGCACAGCACATGCCATAAAATTTGCTCCATAGGGAGCGCTGTAGTTGTCCAAAATGTCATTTTTCCTATTATCTAGAGAATGCTAACGTTTACAACCAATTTGTTTTTATTGTTAAATCTATTGCCCCTCACCCATTCAAAACACTGGTCGACGCCCACTTCCAATGAAAATAATTTCCGTGAAATTTCAACACTGCAAAAACGAATCCAAACGAACTCGCCATAGGCCGTTAATGTGAATGTCACTAAATTTGGTATATGTCATCTACAGACTATGCTGACAAAAAGTTATCAAAGGATTTATCTTGAGATAAACCGTTTCGAAGTTACATGTCAATGAACATTTACCACGTAGCTTAAAATTCTTCAAAAGTTCATATCCTGGCTTCTAATTGCTCAAATTTGGTCAACGTTGACATGCCAACTCTAAACCGCTGTCTTTTCATGTGTACTAAATGTTGTGATATTTCGTCACAGGGGGCGATGTTTATCGTCGAAGCTAGGTGTCAAAAAAACAGCTTTTGTTAA
This sequence comes from Coilia nasus, assembly GCA_027475355.1. Classification (NCBI taxonomy): domain Eukaryota; kingdom Metazoa; phylum Chordata; class Actinopteri; order Clupeiformes; family Engraulidae; genus Coilia; species Coilia nasus. Next base: position 16,830,516 of record CM050219.1, read on the forward strand.
ATAACTCGGCAACAATTTTGCCCAAGACAACGATTTTCTGTTAGTTTGTCGGTGTTACAGAGGCGTATCGACCCAGCCCGTTAACACTCACTTGAAGCATAGCGCCACCTAGTGATATGGGTAAATGCAAAAATTGGGATTTTGAGTTGCCAATATCTTGGATCGAGAAGGTGGGAACTGCACAAAATACGTCATGCACGATTAGGGGCGGACTGGCAATCTGTGAGTTCTGGAAAAGTCCAGAACGGCCGTCTGCTTAACGGCCGTCGGTCGGCCCTGTTTAATAACCAAATTTAGTGTCTAACAACTAACAACAGCAGGGGGAGATAATACGATAATTTGTCTATTTGTCAAGCGTAAATTCTATAGGCCTAAAAGCCAATAAAGAAGAGTGAGTAACTCGTTAGTTTCAACAGAAATATGACAAGCAGAAAACGTAAGGAGAAAGGTGGATTGGAAAGGTGAAAAGAAAGCCAAGCCATGTTCAAAAAGATGCATCAAAATGTAAAAAGCTCACATAGGTTTTTGGCAGCAACAGTAAGCTAATGTCTTAGTGAGTACCTACTGAATAACCTAGCGAGACTAAGAACCAGGTGGAAATTGAACCTGATAAGCAACATGCTGGTGGTGAATCGGGGGAAGAGGTACCGGTAAGTGAAGGACATAAAGCATTCTATAAACTTGATTTGGGTCGTCATGATGAGAAACATCCTGTCACTTATTGCTGTCAGAACGAATGCCAACTACCAAGCTAACTTGACAACAGCATACAAATAAATAAATAAGCAAGCGCACTAACTCACCCCGATTTCATCTCCTTATGCGCAGCCAATTCATTTCCGCAATTCATAACCTAATAAAAGTGCAGCATAATATTAAAAGTCAAATCTGTTTTAATTCTTCTTGTCTGTATCAAATATTGTGATTAACCAAAGTTGGCTATTTTTAAAATAAGTTTAAAAAAGGGGTAAATGCTGGCATTCCAAATAGAATCACACAAATGAACAGTCACAAGCATAGTTTAGTGAGATGCACTTTTCACACTTCATATCATCTGCTTACAGATGCCTTGTGCTCATACCTGTCCACAGGTATACATTATACTTTGATTTACCTGTGTGCCATTTACTTCATTACTCTACCTGTCCTTGTAACAGTAGGCTAATACCATTGTGAGCTGGCAAGTAGTGCTTTTTTTTCTTGTCTTCTTTTCTCTGAAGAAACATTTTTCCCACCCTACTATGAGTTCACTACAGACACATTCCACTTAGAACCAGTTAGAACCAGAACCAGTGTGCCCACGGTTCGGCTTACATTGCGGCTTTGGCCCACGGTAATGGTACCCCCCCGCCCCCAGGGCCAGGGCCATTTTTTGGTCCCACTCCGTCCCTGTATCATACAGAACTCAACTGTGGAAATAAAATGGTTTCCTATGTGCTTCTGTTATAGTTATGCCTTAACATGCACCTACTGCTTAATAAGTTGTTTTGCTATGATATTTCTTATGAATGGAAATATTAGGTCATTTTATGCACTGCATGACATGCCGAAGAAAATTTCGAAAAAATAACTTCAGAAATAAGACATATGTTTAGCAACTTCTAAATGAAAAAGTAGACCAAGTGGATACATGTCTAAACATTAACTTAGCCTTGGTATCTTGTTAAGTCAATTGCATAATTATAACGTGAACCAAAACGTTGGGGGGTTGGTTAACCTAAAAATGTTAAGTTTATCATACTTATATTAGCAGCAGGGGTAGCTTACTGTTACGATTAGGCCGTAAGGTGAAGCCTGTACCGTTTCATCTCGCTCCGCAGTAGGGGAACTACACAATCTTTAGTTCATAAAAAAGGACAACTTGTGTTAAGCTAACAGCAAAAAGTTTGCCCCAAAAAATCCTGCCCAGTTTTTACGGCGAGGCATTTAATGCAGAACTGGCGTCGTCATGGTGTAATAAGATTTTGGATAGTGAGTGGTGGCACGGTTGGGGCTACACCAATCGAATAGCTGCTTTTTGTCAACAGAACGGAAAGATGGCGGCCCCCATGGCTTCATCCAGCAGTACTGACGACGAGAAAAACACACCATAAAGTCCTCAACAATCCAAATTATTGAGTGTTGTATGCACATTACTTCTGCGAAGCACGGTTTGATACAACATTTCACCATCACACGCTGGAATACTTGCAGACGGTGGCTCGGGTTAAAGGGTGAATTTCAAGACGTTGTCAACAGAACAGCAACATGACAGCCTCCGTGGTTTTATTTAACTTTACTGAGGAGAAAAACAACCGAAAGTCCTCTAAAATGGGGCAAATGGATTCTACAGTGCTTTATACTTAGCCATGTTCAAGAAAACAAATCAGGCAAATAGAGGTGAACTTTTAATGTTGTATCATTTAAAAGGCAGTAATTGTACCCATACCAATGACAAAGACCATTGATGTATTCATTCATTCATTCATTTGTTCGTAGCTAAATACACCACTGATCAACCATAAAAACAGTCGTAATAAAAAAAACAAACAATATATACACATAATACAAAACAGCAAGGCAGTACATGCAAATGTTATTACGGTGCAATTCTGAGGCAATACATCCTACCCTACACCCATTTCACTGTCAGTGTCTGGACAGTTGTCATCTTCCTTCTCGATTTCATTTGTATTTGCACAGTTGAAACACCTACACAAGTCAGTGCAACACAGTCCTGCAGAGACACAGGAGCATCTACCTGTCTTACAAGCACTCTCTTTGCAACTGTAGTTTATCACATGTAAAAACTTTGAGGTTGCATTACTGGTCATCCAGGTGACTTGTAAGTTTATGTCCAACCGTATCCAGCAGGAGCACATATATTTGGTTTAAGACATGACCTCATTATTGCAGCTTGGTAGTTTGCCCTTTTACAGTGCTGATGGCAGTGTTTGTACTTATCCTACTCGACTTATCGGCGGCCTTCGATACAGTCAACCACAGCATGCTGCTAACTACACTCTCAAACAGGCATCACAGGCATAGCACACTCCTGGTTTGAATCCTACCTCACTGGACGCTCCTTTGAAGTGTCATGGCAAGGACAACTGTCATCAACTCACACCCTCTCCACAGGGGTGCCCCAAGGGTCGGTGCTGGGCCCCCTTCTCTTCGCCATCTACACCACCTCGCTGGGCCGCGTCATCCGCACACACGGCTTCTCCTATCACTGCTATGCTGATGATACAAAGCTGTACCTGTCGTTCCGACCAGATGACACCACGGTCTCTACACGCATCTCTGCCTGTCTCTCCGCACTCTCCGCATGGATGAAGGAACATCACCTCCAGCTCAATCTGTCTAAGACTGAACTCCTGGTGATCCCAGCCCAGGAGTCAATCCACCATGATATCAGCCTGAATATGGACACTGTCACGATTGCTCCGAACAAGGTTGCTAAAAACCTCGGCGTCGTGATTGATGACCGGCTATCTTTTTCTGACCACATTGCCTGTCACTCCTCTCTTCATCAACCTGCATTGGCTCCCGGTGGCTGCCAGAATTCAACACAAAGCTTTGACTCTAGCCTACAAAGTCACTTATGGATCTGTCCCCACCTATCTCGACGTCATACTGAATGCTTACGTCCCGTCCAGAACGCTGCGATCCTCCAGCAACTTTTCTCTCGACCTTCAAAAAGCTCGTGAAGACCCTTCTTTTCCGAGACTGCTTAACAAAACCAAATTCTACTAACCATCTCTTTACATAGGTACCTTCGATGTTCTCTACACATCTGTTTGTTATTATGTCCTCCTTTTGTAAGTCGCTTTGGATAAAAGCGTCTGCTAAGTGTAATGTAATGTAATGTAATGTTTACATAAAGCCTTATTTACATTTTCAGCAGCTGCCAGCCTCATATTGTGGCATATATATTGGCAAAGTAGTATAGTATAAATGTTAAGTGGTCCAAGTTAAAGTTAGTAACCAGATTTTTTAAGTCTTCAGGTCTTAAAGTCTTAAGGTTTTCTTTCTCACATGCTATAGAAAATGTCATTATTTTGCCTTTGTCTCCTTGGTAATGTTAATGAAATGTGTCCTGTTGCCAGTTCCTGTGAAAAAATATAAGCTGCATGGTACATCTGTCTGCAGACTTACACCAATCACTGCCACATCAGTGTCACGGCTTTAAATGATTACAGTTTTATGCTCCTGTGCAGCATGTTATGCATGTAAAAACAGCCTTGTGTCACATTCCTCATGATCACATTGTAGGTCTTCAACAACATGAACAGATTGTACACCCTCCATTAGTGTCACAAAGTGACACTGATGTCCATGTGCTGTGCACAAGGTAATGTTTTTGCCCACTACTGTGAGGTTTGCATTTTTCCAGGCAACATAATTCACAAGAATTTAACAATGGATGAAGTAGCATGTCCATGAGTTTATTTGATGATGGAGTCTCCACAAAACCCAACTGAATGATGTTGAGCTTGGTGAGGGCTTGACACACCAGCTGAGGGAAATCACTGGTCAGCCTGTCCTACAACACAACAAAACAGGAGAGTTAGAAGTGACGTGAGTACCATCAAAGCTGTTCAGCTGTTCTCCTTGTTGCCAACAGGTACAGTACATGTCTGTGCGGACAGCAAGATTTAAAAACAGTTTCTCCAAGAAGGCCCATTACATTTTGTGTAAAGTTGGCCTTGCACATAACAAATAATAAAAGTGAGAAAATTGCATTGCAGTTACATTACACTTAGCTGACGCTCTTATCCAGAGTCACTTACAGTTACTTAGCTACAGGCTTTCAGTTACAGTCCCTGGAGCAATGTAGGGTTAAATGCCTTGCTCAAGGGCACTTCAGCCATGGATGAGCTTGCAGGACAGCACTAGTTGTTTACTCCCCCACCCACAATCTTCTTCCTGAAAAGGGATTTGAACCTGAAACCCTCTGTTCCCAAGACCATCTCTAACCACTAGGCCACAGCTGCAATGTAAATAGTTAGCTAAAAATTTAGAATATCGCAAAAATCGCAATGTAAACCGAACCGCGGGCACACTGTACCATTGCATCCCTACTGTAAACTCTGACGGAATAACACTGAATTGGTGCAACCAACTACAAAGCTTCAAAATGGAATCCCCACAATGAATAACCAAATGGAATGCCTACAAGAGGATTTGCATATACAGAGGTTTTGTTTTTAGGACCCATTATGGCCCTGAACAAAGAACGTAACCCACTTAACTGGTTCTAAGTGGAATGTGTCTGTAGTGAACTCATAGTAGGGTGGGGAAAAATGTTTCTTCAGAGAAAAGAAGACAAGAAAAAAGGGCACTACTTGCCAGCTCACAATGGTATTAGCCTACTGTTACAAGGACAGGTAGAGTAATGAAGTAAATGGCACACAGGTAAATCAAAGTATAATGTATCTTCGGACAGGTATAAGCACAAGGCATCTGTAAGCAGATATGAAGTGTGAAAAGTGCATCTCACTAAAATATGCTTGTGACTTCATTTGTGTGATTCTATTTGGAATGCCAGCATTTACCCCTGTTTTAAACTTATTTTAAAAATAGCCAACGTTGGGTAATCACAATATTTGATACAGACAAGAATTAAAACAGATTTGAAAAGAGCTTGAAATAGGGTTTTCAGGTGGTATCACAATCTCTCTTTTTGACGTTAAATTTAAACTTATTTTAGACAGTTTTATAGGCTTACTGCTTCTACTACTTTTACTACTTATAGGCTTACTGCTTCTTACTACTTCTACTTTACTGCTTACTGCAGGTAACTGAAAATGCATGCAAAGGTGTAAAGCATTTCCAGTGCAAATCTGCTGAGCCATACGAAGCTACAGGAAAATGGCAGGATACAGAGTCCATCTACAGAAATACACAAAATGAAGTGTTTTTATGTAATTGTAATTTTAATAAAAACAAACAAAAAAACATGGCATTTCAAATCAATCTCCATTTTCAGGTTCACTTGTTTCCGGCGCAAAACTTTAGTAAGGTTAAGCACAACCCAATCAATATCACATTTAGGGGACAACACATCACAAAATTCCATAATGTTTCCAAACTTCACACAAAAAATATAAATTTCCAGACTTTCCATGTCTGGAACAGGATGTATTTAAATTTCATGTTTTTAACTGGCTTGATGGATAGTGGAAAAGTCTTCAATCCTGAGAAATGGTGGCGTGACCTCGACCTCCCCGTCTTTGTGGTGTATGTTTAAGGTGTTTAGAGGCGCACAGCCTTATGAAGCCCTCTGTTCCTGTTGAATCACATTTTATAACTCCATCTGCACAAGTAGAAAAGACAAGTGATTAGAAATACAAAGGTAATCTGCTGTTATTAGTACAAAAACATCACAGCAAAATATGTTCAGACACTTATGCAAACAAGAATTAACAGAAAATGATTGCAAGTCAATGGTGCAAAAAATGTCTGAAAAGTAAGAAATAGAATGCTTTCTTCTAAATGCCTATAATTAGATCCAAAATTGTAAAATGTAAAAGATGCATGCAGGCTGGTCCACACCACAGACCGTTCAAAGAGAGGACCCCATCATCTCTCACACACACACACAAACTTCATACTCTATGTAGAAACATACCTGTCAAGGACTTTGTGGACACAGTCTTTGGTGTCCTTTCCCCCAATTCTTGCAAGTTACAGCACCTGTTGGAATAAGTCCATGATACATGACTGACACTCCTAAGAGCACTGTGTGTGAGATCACTATTGTCATGCTAAACTATCCATATTTTTTTTTCAGACTTGCAAAACTTACCAGGGCATCAAAGGCTTGCTCATCACAGAGGTGTTGCTCCACTCAGTCTTCCTTGGTCTTCATCCTCTCAATGTGAATGGCTGAAGAGGCAGGTTGTGTTTGAGCTGAGTGTGAAGGTCAACCAGCAGGTTTAAGACCTTGTTCTGATACACTGAAACAAATACACAAGTTCATTACTATGATGACCTTAGAACAGCAAGGCTAGCTGGTTCACATATGTTATTGTAATCGGTTTCTGGGTTTGTTATCAATACAGTAGATAGACAGAATAGTAGAAGAAATCAGACATAACCTAACAATCAGGGCCGCATCAGTACGAATTACTAAATTGCAAAGTGCTTTGATGAAATGGTCTTTAGAGAACTTACCATGCCTCGGCCTGTCATATTACTGAAGCGTGATCCATCAGGCCTGGACCTGCTGGTGTGCCTGAAACCCATCACCATACTGTGGCCTGGAGCTGGACCAGCTGGTGTGCAATGCCCAGTTTATCATCACTGTCTGAATACCAGAGAAGTTGATCCGAGTTCTCTTTGGCATTTCTGCCATGTTCTCGTCTCAAAACCATCTGTAAATGCAGACATGAGTTGGAGTTACTTTAGTTTACTTTTTGTTTGACTAGGGCATTTGCAAGGGGTATGCGTTAGTCACAACACTTACCTTATTTGCGTTGTTTCACTCCTAAAGGGCAGGACACCACCAAGTCCAAAATGAGAGAGCACCGTACACTACCTGACAAAGACAGACTAGTTTACAAATGGCCAACTAAAAGCTTTACAACAATGACTTCAATGCATAAAAGTATTGTTCACCAAAAAGCATAGATATGTTCTCTTGCGTAAGTGACACCAGGCTATATGGAATACAGTTGTAAGAGAAACAGTCAAGATACAGAAGTTAGGCTGTGTCTGCCCTGGCAGATCCAAAAATTACAAAACTCAAAATACACAAAATGTTCGAAATTTGCTGGTAACTGTGCTTTTAAACTTGCAAGTTGGTTGCTTCAGAGGCAATTAACCCGTCTACCATTTGAGATAAATTAAAAGAGAAACAAAGGCCCTGGCATTCAAAACGAGGCACTGAAAACTTCGTTTCCGCCATGAGTCCGCACATGGCGGCCACAAGAAACAACGGCAAACTATACTGCCTGTGAACAGTTTTCTTAATAAACATTGTGAACACTTAAAAAGTTCTCCGTGCCTCGTTTTGAATACCAGGGCCTTTGTTATTCTACCGATGCAGTGTGGAGTGTATTCAAGCTGTTTTAATGGTTTAAAAATAGCGTAATCTTACTTGCATTGTTAGCCTTCTGGGCCAAACAGTAAAAATAATAGTGACGTTCTAAATGCAACAGACTAGCGCAATTTTGCTCCTCGGCAAATATACCAACTCGGTATGATGTTTTAACATGCCAATTTTCATTTTACATAAATTTCCCCCTTTAAAACTCCGGTTAACATTAACATTTTTAGGCACTCTGGTCGTTTTCAGTCATTCTAAATGAACTAGCATGCTATAGCAATAGCTAACGTTAGCCAATAACAGCAGCAGATTCCGATGGTTTAAGACCACAAAGCCAAAACAGCTAACACTACAAATACAGAAATGAACATACAATTACCTAACCTGACCGACCTTTCAACTTACCTTCAACTTTCTGAACACGAGTTTGGCGTCCTGGGCAGAGCCATTTGGTTCTCCAGTAGAGACGAAGGGAAAAAAGCAACCTAACGTTTGACTGTGATTATGCACTCTATCGCGCCGCCTGACACGTCGTTTCGGCCAATCAGTGTGGCGTTTACTGGTTGGGTTACGAAGATGTATTGTTCCAACCAATCAGAGTGGTGTTGACTGGTTGAACTCAAGTAGACACATGCATTTTTTGTATGAGTACGCCAGAGTGGGCTCTGGAGTAGGCTATAATTTTTCGCATTTCCACATAAATAAACAACATACATAGCTACTTAAATTAGTTTATTAAACAGATAAAGAAAATATAAGGTACACAAATAAATATCAGTAAATGTTTAATCACAAAATTTGTTTAATAATCAAAATGTATTTTTCCTGCGTCTGTGTTAGACATCCTATCGACGTCCAAAAACAGTCACGTAGTCTGCGGGTCAAATGTTGAACGGCATATCGACGTCCAAGTGGGGTCGTAGTTAGACGTCCAAATGTGGACCTAATTTGCACGTCATATAGACGTCCAGAATTGGTCTTGGACCGACCGACGCAATGTAGACGTCATATTCACGTCTATAACACGTCCATTGTTTAGTGGGAAAAAGGTGTCATTTCCCCATGTGTAGGATTTTCCTAGATCTGATCACATATAATAGCCTGTCCATTGCTTATAAGAATTAGCCTCCATGATACATTTTATACTTTTAATATTATGCTGCACTTTTATTAGGTTATGAATTGCTGAAATGATTTTGCTGCGCATAAGGAAATGAAATCGGGGTGAGTTGTGCTTGCTTATTTATTTACTTGTATGCTGTTGTCAAGTTAGCTTGGTAGTTGACATTCGTTCTGACAGCAATAAGTCATCATGACGACCCAAATCCAGTTCACAGAAGCTGACTAAACGTAACTTCATGTCCTTCACTTACCGGTATACCTCCCCCGCTTAAATTCCACTTAGTATCATACCAGGGGCGGACTAGCAATCTGTGCGTTGTGGAAAAGTCCAGAACGGCCGTCTGCTCTACGGCCGTCGGTAGGCCCTGTTTAATAACCAAATTTAGAGCCTAACAACGAACAACAGCAGAGGGCGATAATACGATAATTTGTCTATTTGTCAATCATAAATTCTATAGGCCTAAAAGCCAATAAAGAAGAGTGAGTAAATCGTTAGTTTCAACAGAAATATGACAAGCAGAAAACGTAAGGAGAAAGGTGGATTGGAAAGGTGAAAAGACAACCAAGCCAAGTTAAAAAAGCATCAAAATGTAAAAAGCTCACATAGGTTTTTGGCTGCAGTGAAACTGCCAGCAGCAACAGTAAGCTAATGTCTTAGTGAGTACCTACTGAATAACCTAGCGAGACTGAGAACCAGGTGGAAATTGAACCTGATAAGCAACATTCTGCCATGACGAGGGACAGACAGTACGTGATATGATCTCTGTCGTAATTTTTTGTTTAGCCTTACAGACATCAATATCACAAATGCTTTTAAGCAATTTTAACTTTAACAAGTGCGAAAATACATGGAATTTGACACCGTTTTTATATATATAATTTTCTAATCATCTGCGCCTTTTGCTCCATAAAAAAAGAGGTCAAAAGAGGTGTTAAGGCGTGTGATGGGCATATGGAGAAAACACTGGACACTGGACAGGTCCGCCTTAATTGAATGACTACTATATGGCACCAGATATGCCACCAAACTAAAAAAAATCCGGGGGAGGACCCCCAGGACCCCCAAACTACATTGGTCAAAACATGGCTACCCCTTAAATAACGCTGGCCACCCTTTGGCCACCCCATGTAAAAAAAATCTGGCTATGCCCCTGCTGCCTGTCTGTCTGTCTGTGAATGCACTTTGCAATCAATCTCCCTATCTGTCCTGTCTTTTTACTCTGTCTGCCTGTGAAACTTCCTAGTACATGATATGTACTGTATCATCATTGTGTGTGTATGTGTGTGTGTGTGTGTGTGTCTATGTGTGTATGTGTGTGTGTCTTATAGGTACGGTTGCTGCCCTGATGGTGACACTCCAGCATCTGACCCCAGGAGAGGAGAGGGCTGTCCCCAAGATGACCCCCAGATCACTTTGTCTGTCTGTCTGTCCACTCTGCAATCTATCTCTCGATCTGTCCTGTCTGTTTCCTACTCTGTCAGTGTAACTTACTAGTGGGTAATGCATATTGTATTAGTGTACAAGTTTATTGTCCTTGTGCAGTTAGAAAACATGTTTCCCTGCAAAATGAAATTCTTTCTGTGCTGTCCACTTGAATGCCACACTATTGTGTGTGTGTGTGTGTGTGTGCATCTGTGTGTGTGTGTATGTGTGCATCTGTGAGTGTATGTGTGTATCTGTGTGTGTCTGTGTGTGTGCGTCCGCATGTGTGTGTGTGTGTGTGTGTGTGTGTGATGTAGGTATGGTTGCTGTTGGGATGGCCAAACTGCTTCTTCTGGCCCCAGAGGAGAGGGCTGCCCCTGGGAGGACTATAGCAGGACCAGGTACACTTCACTCTCTCTCCCTCTCTCTCTTTCCCTCTCTCTCTCTATCTCTCTCTCACTTCACTCACTTACTCACCCTATCTATCTGTCTGTCTGCCTGTCTATCTGTATGCCTGTTTATCTGTTTATCTGTGTTTGTCAGTCTGCATATCAACTCCGCAATCCATCTTCCTATCAGCCCTGTAAATTTCTTACTCTCTCAGACTGTGTGACTGGTATTATACGTGTGTGTGTGTGTGTGTGTGTGTGTGTGTGTGTGTGTGTGTGTGTGTGTGGTACATGTACGGTTGGTGTTCTGATCGCCACACTGCTGCAACTGGCCCCAGAGGCGAGGGCTGTCCCCAGGAAGACTGTAGCACCACCAGGTACATCTGTCTGTCTGTCTATCTGTCTATCTCTCTGTCTGTCTGTCCATCTCTCTATCTGCATAGATACACTGCAATCTATCTGCCCTGGGTGTTTCGTGTTTTGTCTGTTAGGTAGTACTTTGTTAGGTAGTACTGTATGCACTGGATCACAATTGTGTGTGTGTGTATGCATGCGTGTGTGTGTGTGTGTGTGTGTGTGTGTCTGTATGCATTTGTGTGTGTGTGTGTGTGTGTATCCATGCGTGTGTGTATGCATACGTGTGTGTGTGTGTCATATAGGTATGGCTGCTGCCCTGATGACTACACGGCTGCCTCTGGCCCAGGAGGAGAGGGCTGTCCCCATGTTGACTGTGTCAGGACCAGGTGCACTTCTTTCTTTCTTTCTGTCTTTCTTTCTTTCTGTCTCTGTCTCTGCTCTGTTCTCTGCTTGTGTGACTTCCTGATAGTTAATGCGTACTGTACTGTAAATGTGTGTGTCATACAGGTTTGGCTGCTGTGTGGATGGGGTGACTGCAGCTCAGGGCTTTGGCTATGTTGGTTGCCCTGACTACCACCCACCGGTACATCCATGCTCCTCCACACATCCATTCATCCATCCATCAACCATCCATCCATCCATCCATCCATTTATTAATTAATTCATATCCACACATCATTCCACTGTGACATCTATTTATTCCACATTTTCTGCATCCCACATCCATTCTTCAGTCTCCATCTACTGCATTATTTGGGTATATTTAGGTATATCTCGCTCCTCTTTCTCACCCGACTCCCCCTTAGGTTGCCCCTCCCGCCGGAGAGTGTCGTGTGTACCATGCCTCGCGAGCCGGGGCCCTGCTGAGACATACTTCTGGTACGGCGGTTGCCATGGCAACGGCAACAACTTCCTGTCCATGGAGGCGTGTCAGAGGCAGTGCGGAGCTACTGTGGCTCCACACCCTCCCCCTCCCCCTCCCCCTTGTCCCGCCGACCCTGAATGACGTGAATAAAAAAGAATTTATGAATAAGTCAACAGAGAACACAGTTGAGATGCACAATCACTACCAATGAATAAAGACACATACACTTTCATATACACACAGTACATGTACCTCTCAAATCAGCATCAATCAGCATCAGCAACCAGCAACAATTCCAGTTTCACAGTAATTCTGTCAGTCTGGTAAAAAACAGAAATCTGATCTACTGAAGAATAAGATGTTTTTTTTCTAACCTTTTTCCTCACATACCTTGTTATTTCTCTTCAAAATCAGGACTCTGGACAATTTGGTCATTATTAACAGTTCTATGTGTAAAGGATTTTTCTTATTTTGTATTATAAAACGAATACACATCTGTTGTTTCTTTCGATATATTCATATGGCAGGACAAATGAATTGTGTGTAATTCATTCTTCATTATTTTTGGGAGACATGGTCGCATACCATAAATCTGTAAACCTATTGCTGGACAGATCTTTACAATCTTCAGCGCACTCTAGTGCTAACTTGGAGTACTGTTAGCCGCCGTACAGTCCTACAGTACATAAAAACAATTTCTTCACAATAGGCTCACTTTATTTTGCAAATGTTAGAGCAAAGGCATCTTATACACAGTGTGCTTTCAGGGACATATGACACATATGTTCATGGACGTTACTGGTCTAAGTTTATGTGTTTGTCTTTATGGTCTAAGTTTGTGTGTTTGAATCCAATTTGTTATTTCTACTGACTGTTACTGACTGTTCTACTGACTGTGGTTCTGTGGAATATGTAAAGCCTACATCAGTTTTTGTCCTACTGACAGCAAAGTATCAGTAGGCTTTTTGTACTGGCATTTGTTGAGCTGGTATTGCATTTTGTCGTGTCGTGCGGCAACACAAGAGTATTGCCCTCGACGTGAATAAGCGGATTGTTTACTTCCTGGTTGGCCATGACATCAACTCATGAACATTTTCAGTTTGCTTGGAACGGCTGTGGCACATGGTACACTGTGTCAACTCCTTGATTCTTTATTTTGATTTTTACAGAAGTGTATTTATCTCAATCGGTGTCTTATCCTAGGTAAGAATGGTCTTGCTTTTGTGTTCTGTAGGTAGAAGGTAGTCACTGTTGTGACCACTTTATATTGTGCCCTACAGGCCAAGTCGTAAGAATGTGTGTGTGTGAACACAATTGTATTCCCTATCCCCTGTGAGTGGTGTTGTATGTGTGTGGACTGCAGGCTGATATGACCGGTGGCTTCTTTCCTGGTAGACAGGGCCTCTGTCTGGAGGTGGAAGGTTTATGACCGGCGTCTCCATGCGCAAATGGTCTTGACGACATCACAGCAGAGTCATGCAGAGGGTGGATATGCCACTCCAGGAGATATTGTTCTCGCTCCATTGCAAAGGATGATATTTGTTGTGATGTAGATGAAAATATGTGGCCAGACAGACAGGAATGTCTGGATGTGCCAGAATGATTTGCCTATATTCAGTTACAATATGTACTGTTATATTGTTCCCTGGTACCCTGGAGGGGACTGACCAGGTATTGCAATGACCCTCTCCGTGTGTGTGTGTATGTCTGTGTGTCTGTCTGTCCGCATGCACTGACCCTGTCCATCCACATGGGGGACCAGGTTGCCATCTCTGATTGCGTTTGTTCACATTTGTGAACAGCTTTACCAAAAGGGTGTTACTTATGTTTGTTCTAAATAAGTGACTGTAGTGTATGTTTCTTTTGCACAATGCTGTAGAACTGCAAAGAGCATATACAGTAAAAATGTGAAACATACGTATTCAGTGTCTTGTACTCACCTACTCCCCTAACTACAGCAATGTGAAACTTTACTGTAGTTTTTTACAGTTTTTCTCGGTCGCTTTGGTACTTTTCTCAGATCAGAATGAAAATTCTCATCACTATTAGTTCAACCTCCACAACATTTAGTCATTTGTGCACATCATAGTAGCAATTTCTCCTTCCTCTGAACAAATGCTTCTGGACATGTATCAGTTGCTTTCATACAATACAATGTTGTTTTATAACATCGTCATTTGCTTATGTCATGTCAGTCAAAATAGACTGATAGAAGAATAGTCGTTCCCAATAGAACTAATAGTCTTTGTTTCATTGCTTAAGTCATTACGTTTAAAATTGTTGAACTAGTTAACAAATTTTGTCAAGCAAATTTGATACCTTTCTTCATCATTTTTGTGCTGAAAATGTCTCCTAAATTGAACAATTGCTCTCCGGCGAACTTCAACTTTCACTCACGAGGAAGTGTGTGAAGTATTAGTTGTAACCAATGACAAGCCACTTGTTCACAGTCACTCAAGGATGAACCCTCACATGGCAAGCATACATGAACTAAGCAGGACATAGGGGTACCATCTGTAAGTTCTGTGACACAGAATTGGAAGGTCAGCATTGTGGAAGAGGGGAGAGGATGAGGGGGAAAAGGGGAAAGGAATAAAACAGGGGAAGAGGGAGAAGAGGCCAAATACTAATGAAATTAGGGCTACAGTTGTCCGATAGAAGAGTTTCTCTCTGTCTGGAGGTGAAAGGTTTATAACCAGCGTCCACATGCGCAAATGGTCCTGCTAGCAGCCATGGATGCAGCATGCGACTATATCACAGCAGAGTCATGCATAGGGTGGGTTTTGCCACTCCAGGAGATACTTTCCTCACTGCATTGCAAGGGATGATATCCGTTGTGATGTAGACAGACAGGAATGTCTGGATGTGCCAGAATGATTTGCCTATGTTCCGTTACAATATGTCACTATATTTGTACAAAATGTTCACATTTGTGCACAGCTCTACCAAAAAGGGTGTTTTTTATCCAACAGAAAATCAATCACCGCACACTGATAGGACTTAGTTTTTGCTGTTTTATTTTCGTGAACAACGCGTTTCGCCTGTTGCTTGAAAAACTAAGTCTTATCAGTGTGCGGTGATTGATTTTCTGTTGGATTACTTATACTGTGCTTCACTGGCACCTGAGAATTGGCTGTGCATAGGACCTGTAAACCGTTGATAAAAAAAGGTGTTTTTTATGTTTGGTCTAAATAAGTGACTGAAGTGTATTTTTCTTTTGCACAATGTGTGTCTTGTACCCACCTACTCCCCCAACTACAGCAATGTGAAACTTTACTGTGGTTTTCGAATGGCTGTACAAGTAGTGTATAGTGCTGTCTTGAGCATTTTCAGGTCTTGTCACAGAGCTCTGACCTTTTTTTGCACTGTAAAGCACTGAGAGAATAAACTGTCATAATGAAACCCTGACAAAGCCATTTAACTATTTTGTTCATAAACCATGGTGTGAAGACTTCTCATGTTGGTGACACTGGCAGTTATATTTAAATGAATACTTGCTTTTGAGGAATGGACTATCCATTTTGAGCAAGGTTTTGCACTTTGCACTAATTGTTTTAAGAAATGCACTAACTGGTGTGCAAATGTAAATATGTGAGAAAAGCACCAAAGCAACTGAGAAAAACTGTAGCTATGTTAGTCTGGTGCATCGTTCAATGACGCAGGTGTTTCCCAACAATAAAGCTTGGACAATTCATCAGACGTTGCATAGTTAAGTTGTGTTGTTCAAACAATTAGCTCTACAAGTAGTATAATAATTCTCATTGGGACACACCAGACACACCATTTCTTTTTGAGTTTTATGTAATGGCTGATTTATATATATAAACATTTAGACTTTTGCCCCTAAATG
Organism: Coilia nasus; assembly: GCA_027475355.1. NCBI lineage: Eukaryota > Metazoa > Chordata > Actinopteri > Clupeiformes > Engraulidae > Coilia > Coilia nasus. Next base: position 16,846,554 of record CM050219.1, read on the forward strand.
GCAGGAGTGGCAGACACATTAGGACAATAATGTTATCTTTAATTAGCAAAAGGTCGTTAGCAGACAGACAGATTAAAGCAAAATGAGGAATAACAGCTATCTCTAGCATGGAGTGAATGGAGGGGAAAACAAGAAAAACAAATTAAACCAAAAAGTGATATATGAAATCCACAAGTAAATAGAATAACATAAAGTGTCTGTTGTGTGTGTTTGTGTGTGTGTGTGTGTGTGTGTGTGTGTGTGTGTGTGTGTGTGTGTGTCTGTCTGTCTGTCTGTCTGTCTGTTACAACTCCAGTTGCAAGATTTGGACAAGAATAATTGAGAAACAGAGGATGACATTCCTTGCAGGACCAGTGGCTTCTGAGATAACTGCAAATAAAAGACCATTTGTGAACATTTCAACATGCATAAAAATAAAACATATGTAATAATTCAAACCATTTATAAAAATAAAACACATGTAAATCATTGCATTATTACAACATAATCCATCACAATATTATGATTCTATCCATCACTATGAGATTGTAGTCACATTTTGTCAGGCTGGCTTGAATGTACTTACCTGGGACTGAAGTTGTAGTTGTGTTTATCGCTGATGACAATGGCTTTGTTGTGGCAGCTCCTGAAACAGAAAAAAAGCACACGTGCCAATCTCTCAAAGCTCTGCCATACCATACTGCACACATGTGCCAGTCTCTCAAAGCACTAACTCTAGCCCTAACCCTCTGTCATAACATACTGGACACATGTGCTAATCTCTCAAAGGTCTAACTCTAACCCTAACCCTAGGCCTCTGCCATAACATACTAGACACATGTATCAATCTCTCAAAGCACTAACATCATAATATTATAACACTAGCATGACAACATTATAACACTAACATCACAACATTATAACACCAGCCATAGCAGTATAACAACACTAGGCCTCTGCCATAACATACTGGACAGGAGGTTGAGTAAAATATCACTAGTCCCAGGACAGCTGATGTTTTTTAATTACTAGAACTTACTGGTAACTCTGTTAGCCTCTTTATCATCGGCCTCCATAAAGTCATGTCAGGCTCTTTAAGGCCATGACAGACGTGGTAAGTTTAAGCCTAGCTTTATTCTATTTATCACTAGACAGCATGATGCCTTTTGCCTTTTGAGTGGTTTTCTTTATTTATTAATCAACATGCAAGCATTTGTGACATGCAGACTAACCTTTGGCTGTAACATCCATGGACTTTGGGATCTCTGGAGGAGTTTCAGTATTTTTGGACATTGTAGTCCTGGGTGCCGGTGTGACTGGTGCTGGGTAGGGGACAGGGGCTATTGGGTAGGGGGCTGTAGTTATTGGGGGTGGTGCTGGGTAGGGTGCTGTAGTTGTTGGGGGTAGGGTTGTTGAGGAGGGGCTTACTGGGGAGGGGGCTGTAGTTACTGGGGGTGTGGTTATTGGGGAGAGGCTTACTAGGGAGGGGGATGTAGATATTAGGGAAGAGGCTGTAGTTATTGGGGAGGGGACTGTAGTTATTGGAGAAGAGGCTGTAGTTATTGGGGAGGGGACTGTAGTTATTGGGGAAGAGGCTGTAGATATTGGGGAAGAGGCTGTAGTTATTGGGGAGGGGACTGTAGTTATTGGGGAAGAGGCTGTAGTTATTGGGGAGGGGACTGTAGAAATTGGGGAAGAGGCTGTAGATATTGGGGAGGGGACTGTAGATATTGGAGAAGAGGCTGTAGTTATTGGGGAAGAGGCTGTAGATATTGGGGAAGAGGCTGTAGTAATTGGGGAGGGGACTGTAGATATTTGGGAAGAGGCTGTTGTTATTGGGGAGGGGGCTGTAGTTATTGGGGAAGAGGCTGTAGTTATTGGGGAGGGGACTGTAGATATTGGGGAAGAGGCTGTAGTTATTGGGGAGGGGACTGTAGTTATTGGGGAAGAGGCTGTACTTATTGGGGAGGGGGCTGTAGTTATTGGGGAAGAGGCTGTAGTTATTGGGGAGGGGACTGTAGTTATTGGGGAAGAGGCTGTAGTTATTGGGGAGGGGACTGTAGTTATTGTGGAAGAGGCTGTAGATATTGGGGAAGAGGCTGTAGTTATTGGGGAGGGGACTGTAGTTATTGGGGAAGAGGCTGTAGTTATTGGGGAGGGGACTGTAGATATTGGGGAAGAGGCTGTAGATATTGGGGAGGGGACTGTAGATATTGGGGAGGGGACTGTAGATATTTTGGAAGAGGCTGTAGTTATTGGGGAGGGGACTGTAGTTATTGGGGAGGGGACTGTAGTTATTGGGGAAGAGGCTGTAGTTATTGGGGAGGGGACTGTAGTTATTGGGGAAGAGGCTGTAGTTATTGGGGAGGGGACTGTAGATATTGGGGGTGGAGTTATCGGAGGAGGTGCTGTGGTTATTTTTGATGCATGCTGTGTGGTAGCTGTGTTTTGCATCAGTGAGGATGGAGTCAGATTCTGTGTGATAGTTGTGTTCTGCATCGGTGAGGTTGTGGTCCAGGTCGAAATGGTAGTTATGTTCTGTGCTGGTGAGGTGTGTGAGTTTTTTAGAGTTGCCATGGTATGCAGTGCTGTGGTGGTGTGATGATCCGCTGTGCTGTTCTCTAATGAGGAGGATGTTGTTGTCTTGTGGTCTTGTGTGCTGATCATGCCCTCCATTGGTGAGGTTCTAGTATCCGGTATGTTGGCTGTGTTCTGCATAGGTGAAGCTGTACTGAGATCTGGTATGGTGTTTTGCGCTAGTGGGGATGTGCTGGCCTCCAGTCTGGTGGTTGTGATCTGCATGGGTGAAGCTGTGTTGAGGTCTGTTAAAGATGCAGGAATGCAGGAATGTTTTATAGGACTCTTTATTACTAATGCATTTTTGAGCTGTTTTAAATTGTTACTGCCATGAGAGGGCAATATTGAGTCTCGTAGGTTGCAACCACAAAGTCACCTGGATTCTAGCTTGGGTGTGCCCATACTGCCTATGACGCTACATTTTCATTTTGCGAGCAAGTCAGTCTGGCCAAGCTGCCTGTCTACACCGTTTCTGCTCCGGCAAGAATATGGGGCCAATGAAAATCGAGCATTTCAAAATGGCAATGACGCAGTAGTTTGGCGACCGGAAATCTATCTCAGTCACTGTCAACATGGCGAACGTGGAGCAAACGCAAGATTTCAATGCAGCTGTAGCTGCTGTTTTGGACGAATTCAAAGGGAAGTTCTCTCTAAAAATAGAGCAAACGGTAGCCATTGAAGCATTTGTTGCGGGAAAGGACGTTTTCGCAATGCTACCGACCGGCTTTGGTAAAAGTTTAATTTAGCAGTTAGCCCCGCTGGTAGCCAAGTCGATTGGGCTTTGCGAGAACGCTGTTGTTGTGGTCATTTCGCCTTTGATCGCACTGATTCGTTTTTTGAATATCAATATTAAATGACCAACACCAGCCACTCTCATGTTCACCTCACAAGTCCGACAAAAATCATTTAACGCCATTTCTATATGACTACAGACTACTACTTTTTGTTTGGATCAAGCAGTTCCTTTCGCTGCGTATATGTCAGAGGACAGAGGGGTGTGATTGGTTGAAGCTTCGTCCAGTAGCAAACAGAGGCATTTGAAAGAGGCGGGTTAAGCCTGCCTTCTGAGAAATGGGTTTACAACACAGCTTGGCCAGACCAATGCTCGCAGAGCATTGACAAGTCGCGATAGCCAGGCTACCTGGATTCAGGAATCCTATAAAAAATTCCTGCAGCCAGATGGTGATCCGGGTCACCACCAAAGCCCATTCATTTTTAGGTTACCCTACCCTTAAATTTCCATCAAAATCCATCCATTACTTTTTGAGTTATCTTGTTAACTAACCAACTAACAATGATGAGATAACACCAACTATGCATAATGTTTGAAATAAAAGGAATAACATAACATTCTTCATTCAATTTTTCAATATGTATTATATGAATGCTCATTCTTTAGCACCAAAAAATTCAAATATATCAAACATATCCTTCCCTGACAAATAAAGAGCCAAAAACCCTAAAAAGTGTTTTTGAGGTCTGGAGCAATGTTCACCATCCCCTGAGGAAGTCAGTTTTTATGACACTTTCCTAACTTTTACCACTGGTACAACAGTAAAAGAACAACAAACTGTGAAAGTAGCATTGAAATGCTCCAAAGACTTTGTAAGTTATAGAATTTTGAAATTTATGAAATCTTCGAAATAAAAAAATGGTATTTGTTTAATTAAATGTCTTAAAACATAATATGAACTCATTCTTTCATCACAATACTTGTTGTACCTTTTCCATAAAGCCAAATTTCAAGCCAACATGAATAAAAAAGACAAATGGGTAAGATTCAGAACTCAAAACAAAACTATAGCAAAATAAGCAACAAAATGTAATTTCAAAAATTAATAACTCAAAAACTATTTGGAGTAGGACTCTACAATTTTGAATGTCTCACTCAATCTATTTGAAGTTTGCATACAATTAATTTTAGGAAAATCCATTTTTTGAACTGGGAGGGCCTGATTGAGTTGGCATGGAATGACCCGTAAGAGAAATGTTAAAGGCATTCCGTCCTCCAAAACGAGAGAATATAGTTGATGCTTTATCCTCTTGGGAAATGATTTCTTGGCAAGTGACCATGTTGTTCTCCACTGCATTGTCCTTACCAGTGGATAAAACACAGACATTTTTCAATTCGAACATACAAATATACAGTGTAAACACCAATCTTATCACAGAGACGGAATTCCCCCAAAAACATGCCCAAGTTGCTTCCTCTGATTAAATAACCAACGCTTTGATACTCAACACCATAACAACAAAACATTTCAGTGCTCAACACCATAACAACAAAACACTTCAGTGGTCAACACCATAACAACAAAACACTTCAGTGCTCAACAAAAGCAACATATGCTGACAGGGTAATTTAAGGTTGGTACCTGAATTAAGAACTTAAGATATTTATCTAGTGGCTAGAAGTCATTATTTTTATAAAAAACATCTTTGATGTGGGAAAGTACATATCTCCACATCAGATCGATACTTGACGCACATATATTTCCTTGTGACTATGCTGAAGTACTGCAGGAACTCTCACGGTGCCAACATTTTCGTCATTGTCACACCACTACCACCACCAACAGGCCCAATGGTAAAATGTTATTGATTTTTTTAATTTTTTAATTAGAGAATTCAATCAATTGAAACTGCATCAATCCTCAAGACTGTCCTTAAGACGAAAACAACATGAAATGTTCGCCTAATATATAACAGCACAGTTCGGTCAAGGCAATTGAGAAAAGGTCAATCACGGAGTGAAGAGTAGTTGCTCTGTCGTTTTGGCACAGGATTATGTATGGTTGATAAAGAGCCAAGAGTGGTTCTATTAGAGCCATGTTCCCAACTGGACCCTTATCTACAGAGGTGCACTAGGTGCAATCCGGCTATACCTGTACAGAACCAGGTGCATTCCGGCCATACCTGTACAAAACCAGATGCAATGGGGGCAATACCTATTCAGAACCAGATGTAATCGGCCATACCTGTTCAGAACAAGGTGCAATCAGACCATACCTGTTCAGACAGGTTTTGTCTGTCCTCAGGTTCCTGGCTACAGCAACCTTCCAACAAGAAACTATTGGTCGGGTATATCCCAGCCATTATTCAGCAGAATTTTCTTCACATTCTTGGTGGTACAATTTCTTTTCTAATTTTCATACACTACCCAGGATGAGCAAATGTAAAGGAGTATTTCCTGTGTAATGGAGGGTTCCCCAATATGATAAGCGAGATAGACTGCACTCATGTTGCATTGTGGGCTCCTCATGTAAATGACTACATCTGTACTAACACTAACCCTACATCTGCCCAGAACACTGCTGCAACTCATTTATCGTACGTACTTGCAGTGTTGGGAACAACTCAAGCCTAGGGTGGGCACAGACGGTTGGCTTGTAGATAAACAGCTGTTATTTTAGTTTGGCTCCTGCTTCTTAAAACGTGCTTTTCAAAACTTGACTAAGGTAACCTAATACTATGGCTGGCTGCTCTGGCTGGGCATCCCTGGCACAAGTGCCTACTGTGAGAGATACCTTTTTACCAGGAACAGGGTGGGTGACTGTTGTGGATAATCCATGCATTAATATAACTAAAAATGTTTCCAGGTATCGAGCGAATATGACACCTTTCCATGAAACAGCCCAAACGCCGTAACACAGTTCTGTCTTGCCTTGCTGTGGCCCTTGCATGCAAATGAAGGACAGAAAGCCATAAGCTTTCAAAAGTAGGCGTTTGTCCATGTTCCTAAGTACTTCCCCATGGTAAGAGAAGCATGGTGTTGCCTTTGCATACCTTTTATGCAAAATTGTGCTTTGTAGATTACTGAAGCATGTAAAAATATCAACTGATCTGCATTCATTCCTGTGCCATTAATCTGCCTATGAAAATCAGCTATGCGAAACTGGTACACGCAATCACTTTCGAAATACTGCAGAGCATAGTATCCCCTCCCCCAGACAAAAGGATGCCAGCTAGGTTGCAGAAATCAGATAGGTGGAGGGTGCCGCAACAGGCCAAAACACATAATATACACATAATACACATAATGACAACATCAACATAAGTTGTGGGCTGCAACTTACATGGGAATGGGAATATTCAGGCTGGATTACTGTTGTCAGTGATAAAAGTATTTGAAAATATCATGATTCCTTAATGTCATATATCAAGGTTATGTCATGATTAAATTACAGTTACATACTGTTCCTTTAAATTATATTAAGAAATTATTACATTATTGGCAGCAGTTTTTAAACAAGCCAATAATGTAATAACTAACCAATAATGTGTTACAATACTATTAGTAACACATGATTACATTATTGTTTCAGACATTTTCTTACATTACTGGCAAGGTATTAAAAAAATTGGATTTATTACATACAAAAACAGCCAAAATTATTACGTTATAGGCAGTTATTACATTATTGGCTGCTACATACCCATACATAAGACCACATTTTACCACTGCTCAAACACCATCAAGAAGTTCTACTGCAGGTCTTTAGTACCCCTACATAGGCACACAGCACTATTTCTCATTCATGACACCCATTAGCCATTACATGAAGACATCGTGTTTGTCTGGGAAATTGTAGTTCATACCATACTTAAAGTCCATTTCCTGTAGGCTACTGAAATAGCTTATCAAATATAAAAGATTGTTGTAGTTCCAATATTAATGAAACATTGTTTTCTGTGTTCAGGCATAACATCAATTTGGTAGTGATTAGATGTACACACACACACACTAATTGTTTTTTTTTAAACATACAGTGTGTACAGTATGTGTGTGAGTTTAGAGGTACCACATACCTATTATGCACATCACGATCATAGTGAGTTTGGCATCCATCTCTGAGATCACACTGAAAACTAATTGATGAAAGACAGATTAACAGATTACTTTTGAAAATAATGACTAAAGGTTACAAATAATTCCTAAAAACAACCAGTAAATGTACTGTGATACATATAAAAGCATGTGTCTCTATCCACAACCAGACTAGTATCCATGGTAACATAGTTATTTTCAATTGTAGCGTTTAAAAAATACAAATTATAATTATTCTAATTAATAATTTATAATAATTATTAATAAATACATAAACCATGTAGCATTTTTAAAACAAGGCCCACAGATACCTGAAAAGTAGCCTGTGTACAGGGGTCCCAAAATACCGTGAGTCACCAAAAGTTTCCCAACCTGTGCTTCAGCTAAAAGACCTGTTTCCAGACCTGTGCTTTAGCTAAAGTAGCTGTTTCCCGACCTGTGCTTTAGCTAAAGTAGCTGTTTCCCGACCTGTGCTTTAGCTAAAAGACCTGTTTCCCAAACTGTGCTTTAGCTAAAGTAGCTGTTTCCTGACCTGTGCTTTGGCATCAGAGCACAATACCTGCTGCAGCACATGCATTTAAGGGATGTTCCAGTCATGGCCCGCCCACACGGGACCTGCAGATGCAAACATGACCTGTCGAATACTCAAAAACACTAATATACAGATAAAAACAAATACTAATATTCAGATAAACACAAACACTCCAATACAAGTACTCAGATAAAAACAAATACTAATATTCAGATAAACACAAACACTCCAATACAAGTACTCAGATAAAAACAAATACTAATATTCAGATAAATACAAATACTCTACTACTAATACTAATATTCAATTAAACACAAATACGCCAGTACAAACATACAGATAAACACAAATGCTGAAATATGAATTCTAATATTCAGATAAACACAGATCAGAGAAACACTTACCACTTACTTTTAGATAAACACAGAGACCAAATACTATTATTCAGATAGAAAGAAGATCAAACTGTTGACCAAGACATAGTGTCCTTTGTACTTCACACAAATATTGGCCTGTTCTACATGCTACATTCCAACATTTATGTTATATTGCATTCTTATCAACATTCATTTTAAACACACCAGCGATACGTTTGAACACACGCATGACGTATTCCAGGAAAATCCTAATTTTCTTTCCGATGGAGTAGCATCATTACAGTTGATGTGCACTGATTGCCATACCAACGAGTCTGTGTGTGTGATGGAATGCCATCACTATGATTGAGGATGTGCACTGACTGCCATACCAACACGCCTGTGTGTGTGTGTGTGTGTGTACTTGTAAATTAAGGCCAAGCTTCGTTGTACAGTAAAAGCCAAACTGGTGCTTCTTGAATATTTGCATTTTACCACATATGGTATACATTTATTTAGTAATGCATAATTAGACAACAGGAATATAGTTCGCACACCCCACTACAGAGACAGATAGCACTGTTTAAGCCTTACTACTTCACAATCAACACAACCACAAGTCCACACTACAACTCCTTAAATACCTGAAAATGAGACACAAAATTTTAAATCTATGTGTACATCATCATCATCATTTAAGATTAGGATGCTTCCAGTTTATATACAAAACATTTTATGTAGGGAATGGAACAAAGGCAATGGCCTAGACTTTAATCACAAATGTAATTTGGGATAATCTTCTACACATTTCTGTAACAACAGAAAGAGCACAGTCTAATGAGAGCACGGCAGCATTCCTGCCTGTCTTTATTTCTGTGTTATAGTGAAAGAATTTTGGTCCATCAGTTCCCCGACTCGTTCTTGTAAAATCTGAACTACTTCAGCCAGGATGAAGACATGGGTGTCATCCAAATCTTGAATAATAAACTTTTTCCCGAGTGCAGACGTTTCATCCAGGTACAGGAGGAACTGCTTCATGGCAGGATCGCTGTTGATAAAAAGGACAAACAGTCACACCACTGCAACCTTTGGCGAATATGTTAATTTCTCTTTAACAGCAGGCAACAATCAGCTTTGTTAAACTATTTTATAATGCTGACTATTTTTTTCATTACATTATACTTAGCAGATGCTTTTGTATCCAAAGTGACTTATAATAGAGGACACAAACAAGTTACAGATATGCAGAGGAACACAGAGTAAGCAAGAGCATAAAGTTTGCGCAGCCAGGGTACAGGACAGTGGAAGTTAGTTTTGTTAAAAAGGGAAGTACTCTCGCTAAATAAGTGTCTTTACAAGCTCCTTAAAGGTAGATTTCAATCATGTTGAACAGCTAGTTTGATTTTTGTACAGGTGAAAAGTGGGCATCGTGTAAAGCCATCATTAGTTTGTGGGTGTATTGTAAATGGTGATTGCACACTCAAAACTGGTCACAATCCCAATGTAACAGGGTTTACTGAACTGTTTCATACCATTTCATTATGTAATGCAGTGCATTTTCCTGGAGACCATTTTAATCAATGGGTAGCATACTGTGCATTGCGCAGAAATGCTACCAAACTGTACAGGCATTGTAAAATACACTAACTGCGCACCCAAAAAACTGGTAACCAGCACGTAATGATTGTTGACAGTTTGTGGCTATTACGCTGTGCGTTTTAGACTGTCCCTGATGAATGCCGTACACCGGCTTCGACACTACTGCAGAGAATCTTACTAGAATTCAACATTTTATTTCACCCCGCACATTATCCATCTACCGATAAAAGAGGAATTGCAATGAGCGATGCCGACAAAAATAGTGCAGAATCTAAATCAACACGCCGTTGGCAGCAGAGTTAGACGCTGGTGTGCGAAGCCCTGAAGCCAATGACTGCATACAAGATGGACATTAATATACGGTCGTTGCCTGAAGCCCTTTCATAAACACAAGGTTGACGTTACCATTCCACGAGGACTCCTTTCAGCACATTGACCATCTCTGCTACAATTTGTCAGTGTGGCTCCCTGAAAAGGAAATGGAATAACTTAACAAATGCACACATTGCAGCCCAGGTGCAGTGGTAGCCTGGCTAAAACAATCCTATCACTTGTACCGCTTCGTACGTTTCACCACATAATGTTTAGGTCCCTGAACTGATTCATCATTGTTCTACACACTATGAGAGCAGAGGTTGTTAGACATTGCAATGGAGCATTTGTTACGAACCCCCCAAACTCACTTCGAAGGCGACACTGTCGTCGAGTAAACAAAGTGGCGTGCGCAGGAGGAAGAAGTCGTATATCACAACAACCGGATTTAAAGGTTCCTATCCCGAGAACGTTTCTACTGCGCGTTTTTATACCTTGATGCGCGCATTGTGCCTGCCTGGGCTGAAAAAGAATGTGGGCAATGAAGGACAATTAAAAAAAGCTTCACAAGTATGACAAACATGCATACATAGCCTATATGTCACAGGCAACAAAGCCAGCAAATTGTTCATTAGATGTTACCTTACTATCCCACAACCACACCAATGACAATAATTATTAACCATAAGCAACATGTACCTGTAGGCCTTCGTGTACAGTCTGACAATCTTCTGACGAGTATATGAGACCGTAAAAGAGCATTCTAAACGGCCTTATTCTGTCCATCCCATGTAGACTCGTGCAGAATAACTTCCTTATCAGTGCTGATTGCATACTGGATGTCCACTCAGTCCTGCCAGTTATGGTATTATGTATATATGTATCAGTATGTGTATCAGTTATGGTTTTACCCTCACACACGTGAGAAACATCAGTGGTGTGTGTTACCCTCACACACGTGAGAAATATCAGCTTATGATTCATGTTCAGATGAAGCGCCTCAGTTGTTGATTATACTGTGGCAGCTTCATCTTCATATTGTGCTTTAACACCAATCATTGGCCCTGGCCCTCAAACCATAGCCTCAAACACACAACTTACAATATACACTCCTGATCAAGAATTCACATTTTGCACTGTTGGATGTTAATAAGGTTCTAGGTAGTGTTTCAAAATGCAAAAGGAAGAAATGGGAGTGAGACAAGAAAAAAAAAGAGTAAGCAATTTATTGCAAACAACCATTAAACTGAAATAGGCTGTTTGAAGCACTACCTAGAATCTTCTTAACATCCAACAGTGCAAAACGTGAATTCTTGCAATTTTTCAACTGGTCTTAACATTTTGATCAGGAGTGTACCACACACACACACACACACACACACACACGCCCCTTGATCTAACCCTAACCTAGGTTCAAATACAAGTTAGTTTTGTTGGACAAAAGCGACCGATAAGAAGTTAAACAACCAAAAAAAAAAACCCAAACACATGTCCATCAGCATCTGTAGTTCCAGAATCCTTAATCACTATGGGAGCATCAAATATTAGAGACTTTATTAAAATGTTTATGTAAAATGTTGTAAAAAGTTAAAGGGCAATACATGTGTGAGACACTGTAATCCAGTCATTTAAACACATGGTTTCAGGCTCTTTATCATAATCAAAAACAAGAATAAAATAAATACATTTGAATGCATTGAGGTGCAGCTGAGGTAGGGAAGGACTGAGGCTTATGGTGACATTTTTAAAGGCAGTATTTAAGTCTGGTGTTGTGTTGCTTTCACAAATCCACAAAAATGTAAATACTACAACACTGCTCTAGGGGGCTATAATTGGTCATCAATATGAACATCTCAATACTACAACCTATAGATATATATTAGTTACCTATAATATATATATTATATATAGTATATAATATATATATATACACACACACACACACACACATCTCAGTGCTGTAGAGGGAGAAGTGGTCATCGATATGAATCTAAACATCTATATACTACAGTCCTGCTTGTGCCACTGCAGAGTGTGGTGGTCATCCATGTGAATCTACCAAGTGCTCAGAAGCATGAAAAACACACAGGCTACAGTATCCACATACTGATCAGTTAAGATCCTTTAAAGTGATAATGTTCAGTTAACATCCTTTAAAGTGATACTGATCAGATCCTTTAAAGTGATATTGATCAGGTGAGATCCTTTAAAGACTGATTTAAAGATTAATGTTAAATCTTAAAAACAAAATGAGGACTCTGAAACTCTGTATGAAATCCTGGCACACAATGTATGAGTTTAACAGTGACGTTTCTGTACAGACTTATCTTCAATTATTTTTTAAACAAGCAAACAAACAAACAGACAAACAATCTTTTAAAATAAAAAAGCACTCAAGCTCAGTAGCAGTAATGATGGAACCCTGCGGCACACGACCACAACTACTCTACGCGACGAGGCTTGTGCTAAACAAACAAACAAACAAACAAACAATCTTCAATCTGTTTAAATTTTAAAAAAGGACAACCACAACTACTCCACATGACAAGCCATGTGCTACACTACGCCATCCATTCATACATACATACAGAACGCAAGACCTGATTCTGTCATTCTCATATCCATTCACTCATCCTTACATGCCTTTTGTCATTCATTCTCTGTGAAACATAATGTGTGATGTAAAATGTGAAATGTAACCCAGTGCTAAATGTAATTTCATTGTGAAAATGTCCTCAAGCATCCTTGGAAGATGTGTCCTTCTCAAGCATCCTTATTGGAAGATGTGTGTTCCTGATGCATCCTTATTGAAAGATGTGTCCTTCTTAAGCATCCTTTTTGGAAGATGTGTCCTCTTGAAATGTCTTCCCTACTGTGCAGTGTGCGCCCCTAGGGCATCTTGGATGAACTGTAAAGTGCGCTTGTACAGAAATGAATCCTTCACTTCTGGTTTGCAAATGTTCAGATGGTCCACGTCCACTTGAATGAGGTCCCCAATGCCAAGATCTACCAGGGCAGGAACAAAATTGTCCATTTAGTCATGTGATTTCCCATGTAAAATTTTCAACACTTCACATGAACGCCACCAACACCTGGGCTACCACAGTGTGTGTGTGTGTGTGTGGGTGTGTGTGTGTGTGTGTGTGTGTGTGTGTGTGTGTGTCTGTGGGGGTGTGAGTGTGGATGTGTGTGTGTGTGAGACCCACCGGCGGTGTGTTTGGGCACAACAAAGATCTTGATCATGGGGCCGATGGTGGGGTGTGAGTGTGAGTGTGTGTGTGTGTGTGTGTGTGTGTGTGTGAGGGACCCACCAGCAGTGTGTTTGGGCACGACAAGGATCTTGATCATGGGCCCGATGGTGGTGTGTGTGTGTGTGTGTGTTTATGTGTGTGTGAGGAACCCACCGGCAGTGTGTTTGGGCACGACAAGGATCTTGATCATGGGCCCGATGGTGGTGGTGGTGTGTGTGTGTGTGTGTGTGTGTGTGTGTGTGTGTGTGTGTGTGTGAGGGACCCACCGGCAGTGTGTTTGGGCACGACAAGGATCTTGATCATTGGGCCGATGGTGGTGGGCAGCGTCTCAGCGAAGCTCAGGATCTGGAACTGCTGTGCTTTGGCCACACCCACAAAACTCTCATTGAGCTCTTTCAGGGCGGGAGAGTCTGTGTCACACACACACACGACCAAAAACACATGGGGAGAGTTTGTGTCACATGACCAGAAACACATACACACACACAGACAAACACACACACACGTGACCAAAAAAACATGGGCAGAGTTTGTATCACATGATCAGGAACCGTAAAGACTTACATATGACCAAAACAAACAGACACCAAAACACACCTTGGTGAAGATGCTCAGGATTGAGGGGGTTCATGGGTCCTTGTATACTTTTAGTGTGTTATGTATGTGTGTATGTTACCAGCAGTGTGTGTGTGTGTGTGTGTGTGTAATGTATGTTAGCAGCAGTTTGTGTGTGTGTGTGTCTGTAATGTAGTTTAACAGTACACCAAGTCCTACTAAAGAGGTAACTATTTAATTTTCCTCATTGCATAGAAACACACTGTTACAATGAAAAGAGTAGTCATAATGTTCACCAAAGAAACATGTTTCTGAAAAACATCTAACTCTGTAATAACCATCACTATGAAAGCACATAGCCAGAGAAGAGGATACGATACTGTAGACACACACACACACACACACACACACACACACAGCCAGAGAAGAGGGCAATACAGTACTGTATAGACTCTGTATAGATCTGTCTGTCATAAATTGCATCGAATCACTAGCCTGGTAAACCCGCCCCTCGTACTTCATTTCTTTTCGTGCAGAGGGTCTGGAACAGAGACCGTCAGAAACGATTTGCTGGAAGTGTGGACTGCTGAAGTTTTTAAAAAGTGCCTCTGCCTTTACCCAATCGCTAACATCATCACATCCCTGGTCGTCACGTATGCAATTAGCCTACCTACGCACTACAATTCAAATGTAGCACACAAGGTCAACGTCACAGCTAACGAACACACCCTCTGTTCGCTGATTGGATCGTACTTTCTGCGACTTGCCAAATGCTCCTCAAGAGATTCTGGTCCAGACCCTCTGCACGAAAAGAAATGAAGTACGAGGGGCGGGTTTACCAGATTTATCAAATCACGACTTTACAGACACAATGACATACAATTTCTATGCTGACAGCAAAAGCAGCCCTCAACCGTAGCAACCTGCAGGCGTGCAGCGTACCTCTGCACAGCTCTCGGACCTCTATGGAGGGGAAGAGCAGGTAGCGGACGTTGACGGAGTACTCCGCCATGAAGGTTCCGTGGTGGGGAACACTGTAGAACAGAATGCCCTTGGTGTTCTTCAGCAGCGGTTGGAGATCCGGATCTCTGGAGGCGTCCAACAGCATCTTCTTCACCAACAAGCCTGGAAATATATGTACAGCACATACATGCATAAATATAAACATATTTACACATTAATATAAACATATATATGCATCAATATAAACACCTATACACATAACCAAAACATAAACATAGAGTTGAGGACAATATTATTAGCCCCCCTTCTGAAATTAGACATCTCTCTTGATTTCTCTGACAATTACAATTAACAATAAGTTAAATTAGGAATTTGGTATTGTTATAAGCAGTTTAAACAAAAAAGGCAAAAAAAAATATTTTTAGCCCCCTGATCATTAATTGTCAATGCCGTACCCTTTCTGAATCAAAACTGACAAAAAGCTCTTTGATTAGTTGTTAAATGGGTTGGCACATATCTTCCTAGGGATTTTGGCCCATTTCTCCATTGCAAATTGTTCTAGCTCGTCCAAACTGCATAGATGCTGAGCACAGACATTTGCCACAGACTTTTAATGGGATTGTGGACTGGACTCTGAGCAGGCCATTTCAGTATCATGGTTTTAGTATCCTTGAAGGACTTCTGAACTAATCTAGATGTATGGTTTGGGTTATTACATTGCTGGAAGACCCAGGAATCCAAACCCAGACCCATGCTCCCTGTGTCTGAGGCTGCAAAACAGCCGAACACCTTAATGCTCCCACCACCATGTGTAACTGTGGGAACTGTGCTTAGTCTCATTAGACCAAAGAAGCCCTGGATACCTGCCTAGATTATTGCTGTTGACCTGGCCTCATCTAGAGTTTGCTTTTCAAGAAAGACAGTTGTGAGGGCTTGTCATCATATTGGGCTTTGGCGCCATCATCACAGTAGTGCCCCTTTACTAAAGGTGTGGCATAGAGTCCGACTGAGGTTTGCCTGTGAACATTTGAAAGTCAAAAATGAGTTTTGAAACTCTGTGCTTTGGTCTGATGAGATTTAATTGGACCTGCTTGGACGCATGAATGCTGCTTGTGTTAGGTGAAGAAAGGGATAGGCCTTAAACCTTGGTAACACGGTTTTCACAGTTAAACATGGTGATGGTAGCATCATTCTGTGGCAGCCTCAGGCACAGGAAGCCTTGTTTGGGTGTACGGCACCATGAAAAAAGAAGACTGTGATAGAATATGGAAGAAGACCATGCAGAAATATGGTCATAGATTAAGCTAAGATCTTTGCTAGGTCTTCCAATAAGATAATAACCCAAAGCGTACATCCAAAATAGTCCAAATGTTCTTCAAGGATACTAAAACCATGATCCTGGAGTGGTTCAGACCTAAATCCTTTAGATAATATTTGATGAGTGTTGAAAATGAATGCCCATGCTTAACATCCATGCAATTTGGACCAGCTAAAACAATTTGCAATGGAGGGATGAGCCAAAATCCCTAGGAAGACATGTGCCAACTTAGTTAACAACTAATGAAAGAGCCTTTTGTCAGTTTTGGGTCATAAAGGGCACCGTACTGACAATTAATGATCAGGGGGCTAAACATTTTGTCCTTGTCATTGTTGCCCTTGTTTGTTTAAAATCGTTGTAACAATTAAAAAAATCTAATTTCAACTTATTGGACATTATCTCCATAGTGTACTTGTTTTCCAGACTAACATGAACTTGTTATAATTGTCATTCTCACTGAGAAATCAAGAGAGATGTCTAATTTCAGGAGGAGAGCTAATAATATCGTCCTCAACTGTATATACATACAGTTCTGGAAAAAAAAGAGACCACTGCAAATGTTCCTAAAATCAGCACCTCTACATGTATGACAGCCATTCCTTTCCAGTGTTAGTTAATTTGGAATGTGGGACAAATGTTGTCAGTAGTTTACAGAATAAAACAAAACTGTTCACTTTATTCACACATATACCTATACATAGTTAAACCAGAGAAACTGATGATTTTACAGTGGTCTCTTTTTCCAGAGCTGTATATTCAGGCAGTGGTTGCCTGACGGTTAAGGTAACGGAACATCTCAGCATCTTCATCACCATTTCTATATGCACCACAATCATCTCATCATCTTCATTACCATATACAGGGTGGTGCAGAAATACGGGGTACATTTTAAATGTATTTGTCTTGGATTATAAAAATGCCAAATAGAGGACCAGATATATCTGCTGTAAAGCTGACGTTTTGGAGTTTTTGATACATAGGTTAATTTCTCTGGACACCACTTTAGAAGCGAATTACAAACGTCTTTTGTGTAAGGCTAGTTTTGGAACAGCATCAACTTTACCAATAAGCCAAGAAATATCAACAAGCCAAGAAATATAAAAAACACGTTTTAGCTATTTTTCCTGCTACAGAAAACAGTCAATTCTCTAGAGTTAGGGTTAGGGGTAATTCTCCGAGTCCATGTGACAGCATCAGTGATGAGTCACAGCTACTTCCTATGTTGTGTGAGTGATGTATAATGTGTGTGTGTGTATGAGTGACGTATAATGTATGTGTGTGTGTCTGTGTGTGAACGTGTGTGTATTAAGTGTATGTAAGTGTGCATGCATGCCTAATGTGTGTGTGTGTGTGTGTGTGTGTGAATGTGTGTGTAGAAAGTGTGTGTGATGTATGTATTTGTGTGGGTGTAATATTTGTGTGTGTGTGTGTGTGTGTGTGTAAATGTGTGTGTAGAAAGTGTGTGTGATGTATGTATGTGTGTGTGTGTAATATTTGTGTGTGTGTGTGTGTGTGTGTGTGTGTGTGTGTGTGTGTGTGTGTGTGTGTGTGTGTGTAATGCGTGTCTGTGTGTGTGTGAGTACCTCCCATGCTGTGTGCTACCCAAACCACTGGTCGGTCCCCAACTCCAGCTGCTTTAAGCTTCTTCAACAGCTCACTACTCCTGTACGCCAGAGACTTCCTATATACACACACACATGGTTGCCATGGTTGGTTAAACGTGTGGTACGTGTGCAGGTGCATTGTCCGGTGTTCCCCCACTCAACTTGTCATCGAAAGTGTACGTTATTTAACTCCAATTTGAAGATATATCTCTTCTCTCTTTTTTTACCTTGTTCTGATGGTTTTGATGCGTGTATCTGACGCTGTCAAGCTCGGCCTCATTTCTAATGTCATTTCTATTTCATTGCCCGTATTATATACCTACTTATGGTCTTTGTTTTATGGTTTTGTTGTCTTAGTTTTCATGTTTGTGTTGTTGAGCACTTTGGGGAAACTCTGTTTCAGTGTGAACCTATAAAAATAAGAAAGACTCGACTTGAATTGAACGCTCAGTGCAACCCACTACAACCATAGACAGTACAGGACTACAACCCCCGCCCTCCCTTCCCACACATGACTTGTATGTCATCTGCTACGGAGATCGGGGAGGTGCGAGCTCAGTCTCGTTTAAGATTTGTGTTCGACTTTATTTTTTTTTACATTTAATGCCTACCCCTGCTTTGACCAGCAATTCTCGTTGACGTATGCAGGCAGATGCAGACGGACGGGCTGGCATCTCGAATACGGCCATTAGGTTGTTGGTGATGTCATTAGGCTCGTGCTGATGTCATTAGGGTGTTGCTGATGTCATACCTCTGGTTTTCTGCAGGGCATTTGGCTCTCCAGTCGCTCAGGTGGGTGTCGTACTCCACAGACAGCACACGCAGGAAGGGGCAGTCAGAGGCCAGCCACGACTGTCAGAGGACAGAAGACCAATCAGATGTCAGGGAGTGACATAAAAACAAACCAATCAGAGAGAGGGACTTTTCACACCTTTGGCCAGCATTCGGTATAATCGTCCCGCCCCCGTGCTGCTGTGGCATCCGTGTTTGGATCCACGTCTTTATTGTCTCTCCCCTGCATTGCTGTGGGGACTGTGATTGGATCGAGGTCCTTCTGCCTCCAGGTCTTGAAGGCAGCACCCAGAAGCCCGTGGATGAACAGCACGTCTGCCTTCACTGGCTGGCTGGGGTTGACATGGCAACAAGAAGTGTCAGAAGGGGAACTCAGAGGTAAAGGTGGGCGAGGGAAGTCATGACAGACATGTCTCTCATGACAGGTGGGCGGGACTAGTGATGACAGACATGTCTCTCATGACAGGTGGGCGGGACTAGTGATGACAGACATGTCTCATGAGTGGTGGGTGGGATTAGTGATGACAGACATGTCTCTCATAAGTGGTGGGCGGGACTAGTGATGACAGACATGTCTGTCATGAGTGGTGGGCGGGACTAGTGATGACAGACATGTCTGTCATGAGTGGTGGGCAGGGCTAGTGATGACAGGCATGTCTGTCATGAGAGGTGGGCGGGGCTAGTTATGACAGAATAGTATCGGTAATCAGTATAGTATAATATAGTACAGTAAAGTACAGTATAGTATAATATAGTATGGTATAGTTTAGTATAGTATATTCAGTAGGGCTGGTTAGCTAATATAGTATGGTATAGTATCGTATAGTATAGTACTATAGTATATTCAGTAGCGCTGGTTAGTGGTTATCAGTAGGTCACCTGGTGCGCCCCTGGGGGTGCAGCACGTAAACGCCATCGTGATACTTCTCCTGCACGGCGTCACGGTCCATGTTGGCGAGGGCGCGCGCCGCATATGACGCCTGCATGATGTGGGGAGATTGGGCCATCTTCGCCAGCACCGACAGCCATCCTGGGTAAACAACAACACAGAGCAAACAGATAAACAACACCACACGGGTAAACAACAACATAGACCAGGGGTGCCCACTACGTTGATTGCGATCGAAGGCAGTGCTGGTAGATCGCAGGTTGTCTAAAACTTTTTGTTAGGTTATAACAACTAGAACCGCTACCGGAAAACTGCAGTAAAGGAGTCCTAGCTAGTTCACTAACTTGTATCTAGCCCACACTGTTCATAAAAACTATGACAGTGACTTCCTCCTGAAAAGCGAACTGAGAAATGTGACGGAAATAAAAATGCAGTTAATAGGGCAGCAGTCACTTCATTATGCGGAAAATGAAATGATCGTTGATGTCGCAACCAATATAGCCTGTTGTATTTGAGGGAGGTCTCTTCCCGTCTCTTCGGTGCACAGTTGGAAGAGGCTTACTAACTATTCTGACCTCTTGCTACACACCGATGTGAGATGGCTTAGTAGGTGGAAATGCTTGCAGAGATTTCGACAGCTCTGTCCGTTGATAAAGGAGTTTCTTCTTGTCACTAAACATGCGGAACACAAGCAACTTAATGACAATCAGTGGCTGCTAGACTTGGCGTTTGTAACTGATCTTACTAACATGTTGAACGAACTTAATTTGGAGCTGCAAGGAAAAGACAAAAGCGTGGTCGACATAAGACATGATCAGCTCAGTTAATGCATTCAAACGAAAAATGAAATTGCTGTCCTCAAAGTTGCAGCGCTATGATTTGGGAAACTTCCGTAACCTCGCATCGGAGCTGGATAAACAAGGGAGGGCGTGTGTGCAAATTGAAAGTGTGCTCGCTACACACAGGAGCTCCGGACTATGCAACCCTATCTGACTCTCTCCTGTGCAGGCCATCATCAGATTAATTAAGTCCTGGCAATAGATAATTACAAATGTATTAGGGTTGTGCTCTAATGGATCATTCGAAAGCAATACAAATGTATTATAATTGTGCTGTAAACGGTCATTATATCATAATACAATTGTAATAAAGTTGTGCATGGGTGCATGCATTTTACTATGCTGCATGTGTAACGCAACATTTATATCAATAAACAAACTGCATAAAGGTACATATGAAACGCATACTGAGTGTTTTATCATCATCTTCATCATCACCATCGTCATCTTCATCGTCATCATCATCCTCAGTACATCTCGGTGACATGGTCGTTTTAAAAGTAGCTCACGAGCCAAAAAATAGTGGGCACCCCTGACATAGACCACATGGGTAAACAACAACACAGAACACACAGTACGATTTTGCACAAGGCTAACACACACACACACACACACACACCTGACTGTACTATGGCCGCGTGGCTGTTGTCGTTGATGGCCAAGTTCCCGATGATGCGCACAATGTTTCTCTGGATCTTTGGGGAGTCACGGCGCAGCTGGAAGACTCTCTGCAGGAGCTGCAGCCCCCCATTGGCCACAATGTGCTCGCAGTGGCTGGACACCTGCAGTATAGTGTATCAATGTGCTCACAGTGGCTGGACAACTGCAGTATAGTGTATATACTGTGTGTTAGTGTTAGTATTTGTTAGTGTAATATCTGTTAGTGTAGTATGTGTTAGTGTTAGTATGTTAGTGTAGCATGTGTTAGTGGAATATCTGTTAGTGAAATATCTGTTAGTGGAGTATGTTTTAGTGTAATATCTGTTAGTGTAATATCTGTTATTGTAGTATCTGTTAGTGTAGTATCTGTTAGTGTAGCATGTATTAGTGTTAGTATGTGTTAGTGTAATATCTGTTAGTGTAGTACGTGTTAGTGTAATATCTGTTAGTGTTAGTATGTGTTAGTGTTGTATGAGTGTTGTATGCGTTAGTGTAGGATGTGTTAGTGAGGTAGGGGTATTCACCTTAGAGCGCTGCACGTTTTGGGGTGCTGGGTCTAATGGTGAGGTGTACTGCTGGGTCTAGTGTTGGGGTGTGGCTGTACTGTCTAGTGTTGGGGGGTGCTGGGGTGTTGGGTCCTCACCTTAGAGTGCTGCACGAGCGCCTGCAGGCAGAAGGACTCCACCTTCTCGGAGGGGATGGTCGTCAGGCTTTGGGCGTACGGCAGCCCGTTCCCTCCAAAGCACCACAGGCCTCCCTACACCACAGATTACAGGGGTGGGGTCACAGGGGTGGCGTCACAGGGATGGGGTCAGAGGTCACAGGGGTGGGGTCAGAGGTGCATTCATTCATTCACTCATTAGTTCATTCACTCACTCGCTCGCTCATTCATTCATTCATTCATTGACTCACTCATTCATGCACTCACGTATTCATTCTAGCTCGTCTGCGTTCCTGTTTGTGTTTCATTCTAAATCCGTTTTTCTTTTTTTCCTCCTTGTGTAAGTGTTTCTCATATATACTCTTACAATGAAAACAATATCTGCCTGATTTAAGTGCGAAACGGACACAAACATAAATACATAAACATAAACAATGTCGCTTGCTGTTTGGCTGTACCTGCTGGGCTTCACGTTGACAGCCCTTGCAGTGGATCATTCAGGACATGCTGAAATGGATAATACCTTTCTTTGGATTACCCCCCGATGCACAACCATGCCTGGTTTAAAATCGGAACCATTTTCCCCTTGGATTACTGCAAGACATCTCTTTGGGTTGCATGGGTGTGAGGGCCTGCTCCATATACAAGCGCAGGTGGGGATGGAGGCGCTGCGTTTTCGCACTGCCGCTGGTAGCCACCGGCGGAAAACCATCAAGGCATTGTGGATTACTCTCCTGTTGCTGCTCTCAGGTAACATCCACCCCAACCTGGGGCCTGAGCTGACACGGCTCGAAACTCCATCTGATCTGGCTAGTAACAGTGGATTACGTTTTGTCCATCTTAACGTGCGCAGTCTACTAAACAAGATAGACTGTTCGCATATGGGCAAAATTGACTGATTGTGATGTCATGGTTCTGTCTGAGACTTGGCTTAAACCCTCAATAACAAGCAATTCCGTAAACATTGAAGGATACAAAATTTTCAGGTCTGACCGCGTAAATAAAGGAGGTGGCGTCGCTATCTATGTAAAATCGCATCTGAACTGTGCATGCACTGAATCGGTCACCAGATCAAAGTACTTTGAACTACTGACAGTTAAATTAAAACTTCCTAATGGTGCTGACTTCAGTGTAGTGGGATGCTATCGACCGCCTTCAGCAGTCGGTGACACTGCACCTGCACTCATGGACCACTTAAATAAAATATCTGACAAAGAGTTTGTTTTAATGGGTGATCTGAATTGGGATTGTCTGCCCTGCATGCCGGTGGTATTGCAGGAAATATGCGATACCTTACAACTGACATTATTGATAAATTCACCGACCTGTTTAAATCCAAAGCATATGGAAAAGTCCACTCTTATTGATGTTATTTTTACAAACTGTCCTCTTAAATATTGTGCAACTGGAGTGTTTTGCAATGATATTAGTGACCATTATGCTATTGCATGCGTTAGAAAATGTAAACCTGTGAAGCCCAAACCACGATTTATTTTTAAAAAGAAACTACAAACACTTCAATGAGCAAGCCTTTTTACGCGACCTTTATGACAGTGATTTGCACCGCATCGATGACATGGTCGACGTTGAATTAGCCTGGGATTTTTTTTAAACTATTTTTATTAAATACATTGATAAACACGCTCCCATGAGGAGATATCGGGTCAGTGACAAGGATAACCCGTGGTTTAACGACAACCTGGCAAATCATATAAGGGAGAGGGATAAGGCTTGGTGTCTGGCTAAGCGACGAGGTGATCCTAGTTCCTGGAATAATTATAGGGCACTACGTAATAGGTGTACACAATTAGTCAAATCTGCCAAAAGTGAACACAATCTGCAATTAGTGAACGAGAACCTATATGACCCCTATACATTTTGGAAGCTGGTTAAGTACACAGAGGGGACTGTGGATATACCTGCGCTCCCTGAAGTATTAAAAACGGCTGAGGGGGAGATAAAAGGCAAAAATAATATAATTTAAGCATTTAATGAGCATTTTAGTATGGCAGCGGAAAAAGTTACAGCTCACCTTCCAGTGTCCAAAAAACCCGCTTTGCCTCAAGGAGTAATACTTTCCAGTTGTTTTCATTTTATTCCTATTATACCGTTTCAAGTGTATCAAGCTTTGTCTAAACTTGATATAAGAAAATCTGCTGCTTCAGATAAAATTGAGCCCCTTTTTTTGAAGACAGCAGCGAGTGTGATTGCCAGTCCTATTGCTGTGATATTCAATCTTAGCCTCACCAGTGGGGAAATCCCTAGGTCTTGGAAGTCAGCCATGGTTCTTCCACTGCTGAAAGGTGGTGATCCCTCAATACCTGACAACTATCGCCCCATCTCTAGATTGTCAGTAACTGCCAAAAAATTTGAGGCTTTAGTTAATGAGCAGCTTAAACATTACTTGTCTGAGAATAGGATTTTAACACCCACTCAGTCCGGTTTCAGACAATGTCACAGCACTCTCACTGCCACTACTTTAGTTATCAATGACATAATCTCTGCCCTTGATAATAAGAAGCCATGTGTGGCTCTTTTTGTTGACCTTTCTAAGGCTTTTGATTGTGTGAATCATGATCTTCTTTTGCAGCGTCTTAAGCATATTGGTTTCAGTGACGCAACACTGACGTGGTTTTTCAATTATTTATCTGGGAGAACTCAATGTCTAGCTGTTGATAATAGTAGTTCTGCTTCAGTGGAGGTCAAAATGGGTGTGCCCCAAGGTTCAATTTTGGGGCCTATCTTATTCACTATTTATATTAATAACCTTTGTGTTGGCCTTGACTCAGCGAAGGTACACCTGTATGCCGATGACACAGTCCTATACACATCAGCCCCTTCTCTAAGCACAGCGGTTGAGTATCTTCAATCTGCCTTCAATGTTTTGCAGGATTCTTTGCTTAGCCTGAGACTGGTTTTAAATGCTAAAAAAACTAAATATATGGTTTTCACTCGTTCCCGCACATCATTAACCAATGTTGAAGTGTGTACTGTTGATGGTACCCTGTTAGAAAGGGTTAAAACCTACAAATATTTAGGGATTTGGCTTGATGAAAAATTAAGCTATGAAGCACATATTGACCATCTTCTTAAAAAGCTTAGACCAAAGCTGAGTTTTTATTTCTGTTTTTAAAAAGTGTTTTCCTTTCACTGCCAGATTAAGATTGGTCCAGAGTACTTTTTTACCCATCTTGGACTATGGTGACATATTATACATGCATGCTCCTGTCTCTCTTTTAAAAAAGCTGGATGTGGTTTACCATGCAGCTTTGTGTTTTATAACAAACACAAGAATGAGAACACATCACTGTACACTGTACGAAATGGTTAGATGGACTTCACTATCACTCAGAAGAAAAAGCCATTCCCTGGTTTTTATTGCTAAGGCGCTGGTTGGTAAACTGCCATCATACATTAAATGTCTTTTGTCATGCCAAACCAGCTCTTATGGCACTAGGTCAGGAGATAAAATAATTTTAAACATTCCAGCTGTACGCACTGAACTGGGCAAGACTTCTTTTAGCTCATATGCCCCACATGCTTGGAATAATCTCCAAAACACCCTAACATTGGAGTCTGTGCCTTCTATGCATGTTTTCAAAAATCTTTTAGGAACAATTTTAGTTGTGTCACTGTTTAGAGTGTCACTGTTTTTAATTTCCCTTTCATCATGTTTTTCTGTATCATCTTTGTTTAGTGCTGTGGCTCACTGTATTTCTGTCTATTGTGTGCATGGTTGCCTGCCTTGCTTTGTTAGCTGTCTGTTTGCTCTTGCACGTCTGTCTGTATTTATGGCTTTGTAACTTTGCATGTGCTTCCTCTGTTTGTCTGTAAGCTTTGTGCATGTGTCTCCTCTGTCTTCCTTGCTGTCTTGGCCAGGACTCCCTGGAAGAAGAGGTTCTAATACCTCAATGGGACCTTCCTGGTTAAATAAAGGTCAAATAAAAATAAAAATAAAATTCATTCATGCATTCATTCATTTATTCAGTTATTCATTCATTCTACGGCAGCTGCCATGTTAATGGCTGGTAAAAGATGAATGTGTGCGAAGGACGCTATGCTCTGCTATACTATACTTCAGCTATGGTGCCTAATGGAATTTTTCTAATGGGATTACTGTCTGGTCAGGGTGCGGTGGATTCCACACCTATTCAGCTGTACTGCTCTGACTCACCATCTATCAGGAAACATTACTTTGGCGCCTGGTTATATTTGGCACCTAGATCACCATATACTCAAATATCTGACAGCAGAAGAGATGATGTTTGCATGTTTTGTGGGCACATGACCAGACTAAAGTCTGTGTCTTCACAGGCCAGTTTGTTTGTTAGCCATCTTGCATTACCAGGGACACCATAGCCAAATCAGGTGGCATTGGGTCAAAGTATGGGTTGTGTTTGAGTGTGGCTGCATTGGGTCTAAGGGTTCGGGTTGGGGGGTATTTGGGGTAGGATTGGGGGGTATTTGGGGTAGGGTTGGAGGTATTTGTGCTAGGGTTGGGGTTTGGATTAAAGGGGTTGGGTGTGGTGTTGGGTCTGGTGTTATGTTTAGTGTTGGGATTGAGGGGTGTTGGCGAGTGGGGTGTAGTGTTGGGATTGAGGGGTGTAGTGTTGGGATTGAGAGGTGTAGGGTGTAGTGTTGGGGCTTACTCTCTGTGCGTTAAACGCCTGTGTGCTGTCTCTGAGGGGAAGGGAGGTGAAGTACTAGTGTTGGGGTGTAGTGTTGGGGTGTAGAGGGGTTGGGGTGTAGCGGCGTTGGATCTAGTGTTTTGGCTTACTCTCTGTGTGTTGAGCGTCTGTGTGCTCTCTCTCTGAGGGTGACAGAGGAAGTACTAGTGTTGGGTGTAGTGTAGCAGTGTTGGGTGTAGTGTTGGGGTGTAGTGTTGGGGCTCACTCTCTGTGCGTTGAGCGCCTGAGTGCTCTCTCTGAGGGCAAGGGAGGTGAAGTACTGCACACACTCGTCCACCTCAGACTGGGGCAGAGACGCCAGCAGCTGCCTCAAGCCATCCTCCACTGACAAGCCCTGAGTGGGTCAACACACACACACACACAGAATCAGACTAATACAAATACACAGAGATATAATAGTTCTGACACTCACACACAAATACAAATCCACACGCGCACACACACACACACACACACACACACACACACGTGTGATACTCACATCCTCCAGCCTGGGCAGTAGGGGTGGGGGGAGGAAGAAGCGCAGGTCCACACCAGGCATTCGGGCCAAACCAACTGCTGCACGCTGGTCCAACGCCTGCGCTGCCGTCTGGTACTGGTAGTCTGGGACACACACACACACACACACATACACACACACACACAAAACGCAACACAGATTAGACTACCAGTATCAACATAACATTGCACACGCACACACACACACACACACACACAATACAGGTTAGAACTACCAGTACCAACATAACATTACACACACACACACACAACACAGGTTAGACTAACAGTCTGCCATTTGTGTGTGTGTATGTGTGTGTCTCACCCTGCCAGTGTGTGTTGTGTGCGAGATCTTCAACAGCTTGCAGTCTCTCTGTCTGACTACAGGAGCGGGACCTCTTCAGCAGCACCCACAGAGCACACTCATGGGGGTCAACGTCCTTTCCATGCCCTACAACAGACGTACACACACACACACACACACGTACATGCGCACACACACGCAGGCACACACACGCACACTTATGAGAGTCCACATCCTTCTGACTTACAGTAATGTGCAAAAGTTTTAGGCAGGTGTGAAAAAAGGCTGTCAACATGGAATGCCTTCAAAAATGGAAGTGTTAATCATTTATGTTCATCAATTAACAAAATGCAGTGACTGAACAAAAAAAAACCTAAATCAAATCAATATTTGCTGTGACCACCCTTTGCCTTCAAAAGAGCATCAATTCTTCTAGGTATACTTTAATAGAGTTTTTGAAGGAACTCGGCTGGTAGCTTGCCAAAACATCTTGAAGAACTAACCACGGATCTACTGTGGATGTAGGCTTCCTGACATAAAAAAAAACCCAATTTGGTGTAATTGGTCGATCATACACCTGACTATAATCCTGCAAAATCCCTGACTTTTCAATTACTAAATGAAGCAAATATATCAGGCATTAGGTCTGAAAATGCACCAGGTCTAAATTTAAGCATGTTGTTAGCTCACACAAACAAGAGGGTGTGTGTGTGTGTGTGTGTGTGTGTGTGTGTGTTGCTGTGACCACCCTTTGCCTTCAAAAGAGCATCAATTCTTCTAGGTATACTTTAATAGAGTTTTTGAAGGAACTCGGCTGGTAGCTTGCCAAAACATCTTGAAGAACTAACCACTGATCTACTGTGGATGTAGGCTTCCTGACATTAAAAAAAACAATTTGATGTAATTGGTCGATCATACACCTGACTATAATCCTGCAATTACTTTTCAATTACTAAATGAAGCTATCTGAATATATAAATGCTATACTAAAAGCTATACTAAATGAATCAGGCACTGAAAGGTCTGAAAATGCACCAGGTCTAAATTTACGCATGTTGTTAGCTCACACAAACAAGAGGGTGTGTGTGTTTGTGTGGTGTGTGTGTGTGTATGTGTGTGTGTGTGGTAAACACAAACAGAAAGGCTCTTCTTACCCTCCAGGGGGTGTAGGAGGATCTTTGAGGAAATCTCCAGAAACCTGCGGGCCGCCTTGTGCAGCTCTCGCCGCGCTCTGTGGGTCAGACCTGGAGAACACGAACACACACACACACACACACACACACACACACACACACACACACACACACACACACACACACACACACGTCTTAATCTCATTAAAACAGCATAAAGTCTTGTCTTGAAGATGTGATTTAATCTCAGTTATAAGGATGAAAACATTTCAATCTCATTATGCAACATGAAGATATGCAAAGTCACCTATACCTGTCACACCTAAAGACTAACACACAAACACACACACACACGCTGCACAAACACAATGCAGACACACACAAACACTACACAAACACTAAATATTCCTACACACTGACACGCCACTATACAAGATACAAACAGTACATAGAGATCAAAATTATATCATATGATTTAGAGATCTAAATTATATCATAAGATTTAGTTCATAGGGAGGTGAAGATGTATTTTATAATAATGTTATAATATTATGTGAAGCACTAGAGAGGCTGCATGTCAGTAACGTGAAGAGTTAAAGTTCCGTACCTGTGGTGATGCTTTCCTGCTCTGTGGAGGAAGTGGTACTGAGATAGATGTAGGACTTCTGCTTCTCCTGAAGGATGGCCTGAGTGTCAATGGTGACAGCTTTATTGAGGGAGGCGACCTCATAGCTGACACAGATGCATCCCCTGCAAACACACAACCTTTATCCTCTAGCCTACACTTCCCCAACAAACACACAACCTTTATCCTCTGGCCTACACCTCCACAGTAAGTAACGGTAAGTTGCTGCTGCTAGCCTCTGACTCACCAAGTTGTGTGCACACACGAAAGCAGCTGCAGCACACCACTTACCCGATGACAATGGCCCCGGTGACTTTGGCGATCTTTCCTGGTGGGGACAGAGAGGACTCTGAGTCTGCTACACTCCACAGAGCAAGGATACAGCATATTGGACAGTTATGCACATGGGCTTGAGCATTTACAGCAGACTAGGCTTGAGCAGTTATGTACATGACTTAGTGTACACTACAGACCACAGCATTACAACGCCGGCTCCAATGAACTCACTACTCTGACATAGCCAACATTACTGACCAGCCGATATTACTTTCATACTCTTCCCAAATGAACGGGAATACTATTTTAGGGGAAAAAACCCACGAGCCCGCGTGACATCGATGACAGATGCTGGAACTTACTGAGGTCCATGCAGGGCAGCACTTTCTTCACTGCTGGACGGGCGGTGCTTAACCTTCTACATCGGATTATACGCAAGGCAGCAACAGACATCTATGAATACAAACCATTGCAACAGGTATCTTTAGGCCACTTTAGACACTGACATGAATGATTTTAAACGCGGTGATGTTCCAATGTAGCATAGTCCAAAGTGTATTAGCTAGGTTGCAGCTAAAACTACGCTTGATGGTGCAATAATGAACAATTACATAAATATCAAATTACAATTTACTGACAATAGTACAGTTGATTGAACTATCAGGGTGACAGCCTGGAAACTCGGTACTACCGGGCACAGCTGTCTCCAACCTTGCCAGCCCACTGACTGTACAGCTAATACGAGTGCATGTTGTGCATGTTATTATGTGATGCCTTTACCTTCATCTGGTGACCTTTCTACACGAGTTTATCCTGAAAAGAAAACGGCATTTCTCCCATCTGACCTCCTGCTAGCCGTGCTCTGCAGCGCCAGAAGTAAACAGTAGTCTCACAAATAACACGTCATTACCGTAAAGCAGGATATAAACGGGGAAGCATAGACATACTATATATATATATACTATATATATAGTATGTCTATGCGGGGAAGTACGCTCTTCCCTCGTTCAAGGCTGGAAGAGTTTCATCATGACAACTTCAACCCACACATTATAACCGTATTAACTTTAGTGTTGAGTGTTGAATGTTTTTTTCCCCAAAGCCTTTTCTCATACTTTTCCACTCGGAGTGACATGAAAGAGGAAGTGATTGAGTCACCGCTTGGTGGTTGACTTCCTCCACTGGGCGAAATGGTTCACAGTACGTTTTGAAAAACCTCTGGTTTCAACCGTCCGCTCAAATTACTCAAACAACACGTTTCATGTGCTGTAACGCACGTTTGACATTTGTCGTGATTGCAGTATTGACTACTGCAATTCACCTTATGTGCATTGACTGCAATATGCACTACGTCTGCAAGTGATTCTTCAGAATAGAATGCCTTTTATTGTCACTATACACATGTTCAATGTACACTATATACCTGTGCAATGAAATAAAAAAAAATCCGTTAGAAGGTCTCTCCATCTTTAACCAGTTTAGAATCCTGCTGCAAAACTACTCACAACATCCTAGAGTTTTGGTTAAAGTAAGTACTCACAAAGTCCTAGAGTTAGGTTTAAAAACTACTCACAAGGTTTACTAGGCACTCTCACTTTTCCCTTGGCTTTAGATTTGTGTCTGTGACAGACATAAACATAAATATGTAAACATAACAATATGACCGTAATGGCTCAGTTGATTTTTTTTTAATCAGTAGGCTATCTGAAAACTGCCCTGCAGTAACAGGATGTTTTTACTTTCCCTTCCTATTGGCTTGAAGTTGAACTTGCTTATTAACATCATAATCAAGTCCAAGTGAAAGTGAATAATAAACTTAAATCAGAGCTTCTCCAATAGGTCATAATTATTTGGTAGCCTAGTAAAGATTTGATAACTAAGTGTGTATATAGTTTGTATAGATCAAAAATTAATATGGCGTTCTTTTATTACAGTAAATAAACTTAACTCAAGTCTGAACCCATTCAGCTGAAGTCATCAAAATACTATTAAATGAATTTTTTTTTTATTTGTGCTTCAGGCATTCAAATTCACACAAATCTTACATTATAACACCCACACACACACAGTAATACATATGATCACTTCAACAACACCATTGACAATGATATCCATCATAACCTGGTCTCTCAGAGAAAAGCAGTCGATCTGAACTAGCCTAGGCCAGGATAGTCTGGCCTGCATTAGCATGTCCTGGTCTCTCAGGGTAAAGCAGTCTGTCTGAACTAGCCTAGGTGTCCTCTGTGCATCTTGGCTCCTCAGGTGCAGGTCTCCTGGTAGGCCCGTATGATGCTGTCGTAGGCGGGGGGAGGGGTCTGGGAGGACTGGGGGCTCTGCATGCCACTGTTGCCCCAGAAGGAGTCTGGGCGGGCCTTTCTGGTGTTGGGGGTAGCAGAGGTGGAGCTGGCGTTCACAGCACTGCCGGGTGTGGCAGTAAGGGTCGGGGTGTGGGCAGCGCTGCCAGGCGTTGTGGTGAGGGTCAGGGTGCGGGGCAGTGTCGTCTGGCTGCCCTCCTCCGCCTCCCGGGCGATCTGGCTGACCTGGAGCAGGGGGTGAAAGGTCGAGGCGCGGAAGCTGGACTTGCGGCCCAGTGCGTCTCCCTGGTCTGGGGAGGAGCCCTGGCGATGGAGGCTGAAGGCGGCGCTAGCCAGGCTGTTGTTGCTGCGGCGGTCGTAGGCGCTGCTGCTGGCGCGGTGGAAGCCGGGCCGAGAGCGTGGTGAGGGGCGGGTTGGGCGCGAGGAGGGGCGGGTGATGCGGGCGGATGCCCGTCGCCGAGACATCCACGTCAGCAGCATGTAGACCAGAGCGCCCAGCAGCAGCCCTACCACCATGGACAAGCAGAAGGCCAGAACCAGGTCTCCTGACAGGAGAACATCACTGATTAACCAACATGTCTCTGGGTTAGACTTATCCACATGATTAACCGACATGTCTCTGGGTTACACTTATCCACAAGATTAACCAACATATCTCTTGGTTAGACTTATCCACAAGATTAACCAACATATCTCTTGGTTAGACTTATCCGCATGATTAACCATCATGTCTCTGGGTTACACTTATCCACATGATTAACCAACATGTCTCTTGGTTAGACTTTAACCGCATGATTAACCAACATATCTCTTGGTTAGACTTATCCACATGATTAACCAACATGTCTCTGGGTTAGACTTATCCACATGATTAACCATCATGTCTCTGGGTTAGACTTATCCACATGATTAACCAACATGTCTCTTGGTTAGACTTATTCACATGATTAACCAACATGTCTCTTGATTAGAAGACTTATCCACATGATTAACCAAAATGTCTCTGGTTTAGAAGACTTATTTGATTAGCTAACATGCTGTTAGACAAGAGGTTAGATCTATCCGCATGCTGTTAGACCTAATGCCACAGTGGTAGAACAGACGTTGGATCTAGTCCCTTGGTGTTAAACCTAATGCCACAGTGGTAGAACAGATGTTGGATCTAATCCCTTGGAGTTAGACCTGAAGTGAGCTGATGCCATGACATGTAACATATCTGACACAGCCCACAGGTTTTAGACACATACACACATTATTGCTGTGGTGCGAACAGGCCAGTTATGACAGTAATATTGTTAACAGTAACATTATTATTGGTAAACTGGATATCAGATACAAGACAGCTTGTCTGTGGTGGCAAATGCAGTGACGTCGGGATGTGACGTGAGCATGGAGCTGGGCTCTGTGTCAGACAGCAGGATGCTGTTTGAAGTACGTGGCATCCTGGACAACCATTCACATCCTATATGTGATGTGCTGGTGACGTGATGGTGTGGTACTTGGAGCACATTCAGCCACTAAAATGCACCAGCACCACAAGATATCACTTCTACCAGTAACCATTCAACTGTATAACCCTAGGGTTGGTTTAACTGTATAACTCACTACATTACATTCAGTCAATGTTCTTATTCAGAGAAACTTACAGTCAATGAGGTACAGTACAGGGACAGTCTCCGTGGAGCAACACAAACACACACACACACACACAAACCTCTTTTAGTAGGCCTTACACCTCATCTAATAGACATGGCCTCTGCACCAGAACAAGTAAACACCTTGAGTCTACTTTTCTTTATTTCTTTGTGATATCTTTATCACAAACGTGTAAAATGCCTAGCCCAGTCTTAATAAGATCTTACATACTTTAAGGAGCTCTACCTTAAATAAAAT